>VZRU01018719.1:10649-40131 GCA_013398155.1 Pedionomus torquatus
TGTTTTTTATTTAAAAAAAAAAAGACTTTTCAAGAGGAGAAGAGATTTTTATGGTATCAGTGAGATTAGGCAGTAAAATAAGAAACAGGACTATTTTAAGAACCTAGAGTAAGTGTGAATGTCTTGTAATCCTGAGTCAGCACAAGTCTCGATTTCTACTCACTTCTGCCCCTCTCTTCTTTTTTAAATTTTTAGTTTGCTGAGGTGTTCAGTCTTCTCTGGAGCAAAAGGCAGGCTTTTCTGTATGTATGTATCAATCTCTGAATATGCATTTGATTGCAGGTATCCTGAATTCAGCACCACTGCTCTTGCCTGGTCGACATGCATTGAATGCAGGTTTACTGGCTGCCAGCATTGGTGGGATGGTTCCTTACATGATTGATCCTAGTTACACTACGGGAATTACCTGCTTAGGTTCTGTGTCAGCTCTCTCAGCCATAATGGTAAGTTGGGAAATTGTAGGAGATGTGAACACAACAAAACAAGAAGTTTGTTCTTTTGTTTTCCATGCTACCTTGCAGTACCAAGTAGCAACTGACTTTCCTAAACCTAGCTGTAAACCAGAATTGTTCCAGAGAAAATGCATGCATGTATGTATATAATTAGTTTCTGCAGCTATGGCTTAATGGAGCCTTTTATGTGACAAACTGGTATTTTAAAAGACTTCTTGGAAAGTTTATCCTTAAAGTACTTAAAACAGCACTGGATCTACAGGTCATGATAACTTAATAAGATAATCCCCCATGTGTAACTTCCCCCACTCACTCATGCCAGTTATTGCAAAATTTACCCCAAATGTTACTCCTCTGTAAACTGAGTCTTGCAAAGAATGAATCTTTTAATGGTATCAATCCTTTAATTGTATGAACAGTTCCATGGAACTGGTAGGATATAAAAGTATGTGGCAACACAGAATGAATGGCATGTCTTCCGGTCCTCTCTCAGAAGGCAGAATTGTTAAGTCCAGTTCTGAAGCCATAGCTTAAGGTCTCCTACATTGAAAATGGTTAAATGATTCTTAAAAAGAGGGTTTTTCTTTGTTTCAGTGCTGCAGGCAGACTGTTTCCTCTGCTTGTTCTCCTTAGTTGCCGCTTATACTGAAATATTTTCTTTCCCTTTCCAGGGTGTCACTTTAACAGCAGCTATTGGAGGTGCTGACATGCCTGTAGTTATTACTGTCCTGAACAGTTATTCTGGATGGGCTTTGTGTGCTGAGGGCTTCTTACTGAACAACAACTTGCTGACCATTGTTGGTGCGCTCATTGGCTCCTCTGGGGCCATCCTCTCTTACATCATGTGTGTGGTAAGAAGTCAACAGAAATTGTGCTTACTTTCCAAGTAATGAAAAAACTTATTCAGCATGTTTGCTAGGAATATAAGCAATCAAAAGACCAAACTGCTGGGTGTTTAGAGGCTAGAAAATTCTCTTGAGTTTGGAGAAGTATGTAATTCAAAATTCAAAACTGAGGAAAGCCTTTGGATTGACTTGGGCATTGAGGATTTGAATCTGGGCTCAAGTCAGTATCTTTACTTGTTCTCAACCGTGTTGTTTTGATTTTGTGGGGTTTTTCATTTTGTTTTGTCATGTCACTCTGCAGTGTTGTTAAATTTAAGTTAAATTTTAAATTTATCAGCAGGATGCAAATTAAGTAGTGAGTTCCGTTTTTTAACAAAAAACAAATTTCTTCCATTTTCTAGTAATTTAGTTTGGTTTTTGGATTATAGGAAAGTGTGCTTCCTTCAGAGCAGCTGGTTTGAAGTACCACAGGGTGGCAGCAGGCTCACATTAGTGTTTTGCTGATACTCGTGTCTGCGTCAAGGCAAACTTGAGCTTCCACTCTGTGGAAATCATATTGCATAATTAGTAACACTCTCCATTTCTCTGTAATGCTTATACAGAAGTCTGTTTTTCTCCCTTGTCTCTCTCCTCTTAGTTTTCAGAGATGGAGAGGTAATGCCTTATTGCACTGCGAAGTTTTCTTTAGCTTGTCAACCTCCTGATTCTGTTTCGCTTCTGCTCCTGTGTTCGTGTTCTTGTGTGATCGGTGTTGCTGTTCTCCTGTCCTGATGCTTTCATATGGTCAGCCCTGGCTGTCATCTTTTACTTCATCTCTGCTTATAAATAGTGTTGTTATATTGTTAGGAATGTTCAGGATTGTTAATGTTCATCTCTCTTGAGGAGCAATTTCAGCAAAGCAGGTTCATGTACGTGACTTTAAGTGAACAATCTCAGGGACGGATTTTAAAGAGTATTGTTTTTTCTTGAACATTTTGTATCCTTATCAGAAGAAAATCAGATTATGTAGCTCATGGGGCGTCCATTTATATGTTAATATGTATTTAGTTCATACAAATAAAAATATGATGCTTATGGGTAGCACAGGGATGAAAAGATCAAATTCTTCTAAGTGTCATGGTTTCAGTCAAATTTACCAAAATGAGATTGACAGATGTCCCCTCCTCCCCCCTTTAAGAATAAGAGAGAAGAGGAAGAAATAAAAGAGATTCAAAAGTTTAGAAAAACTAAAATCCTTTAATGAAAATATAAATAATATAATAATATAATAAAAAGANCACAGTCAAAATACAATCTATTTGGTACCTACTTAACAGTAGGCATAGTCACTCTATACCTTCATTTTTCTTTTACTGTCCCATTCGTTTTTTTGATTTATGTAATTGCTAGGTCCTCTCAGCTCTCAAAAGAGTTTTGAGTTGAACAGGGCTTTGAGCAGTCTGGTCTAGTGCGAGGTATCCCTGCCCACAGCAAGGGGGTTGGAACTCAATGATCTTTAAGGACCCTCCCAATTCTGACTGTTCTGTGAATCTGTGATATTTGCATGTGTAGGTTGAAGGACTCTAGGTAAATAGGAATCCTGGAGAAATAATAAGCAAAATAATTATGCAGTAGCAGCATGGCTTTCTGCCTATGTGTTTGTCAAATTTCAGGAAGTTTAGTTTTTTGAGGTAGTATTCTAGAACTGTTGTGCTGCTTTACATAAGCTTAGACAATTAGAGTTGATCAGCCAGTAAGATTAAAATGATTTTGTATAATTTCTGCACAATAAGCAGAACAACTTCTTTCTAGTCCAGCATTTTTCTTTTCTTCTTTGCTTCCTTTAGTGGAAATCATTACTTTTAAAAGCATTGTTATAATCAGGGGATTCAATATCATTGTCTTGAAGATGCATTTCAGGAGCAAGAATACTCAAGAGTTCCAGTAAACTCTGCTTTAGGCTGTTGCAACCTGTGCTAACAAAGCAACGTTTTTTTGCCTCCTGCCCCACCCTCCTCCTGTAATACTTCCATCTAAAACAATATATTTATTGAAGCTTATCTAGCACTGATGAGGTGTTTGTGGAAACATCTTAGTGGTTGAAACCTCCTTTTTGCAACATTTTCAATTACTTTTTTGTGATAAAACTGTAGCTTAATCATCCGGAGCCTGTCCCGATAGTCTTAAAAACTTGAGTTGATAATATTGGACAACACATTACTTGGATAACCAGTTAGTTTGTGCACTCCTGTCTGCTTGGTTTTCCACCCATCTCTTTTGTGCCTACTAGGGTGAGTTAAGGACAAAAAATTTTAATTCTGAAGCAAAAAAAGCTTGATCCTGTCTCTCATCCTGTGAATCATGACTTCTTTTAAAACGCTAATACAATGTCTGTTCTTTAGAATACTTGATTATAGTAACTGTGTCCTTCTCCCTTGTTTTTTGCAGAGTGAGTATACTTGATGATTGCAACTGTAGTGTTAGAATTGGAATGCTTATGGCTGGGAGAAAAAGCTTCACGTAGAAGAAGAACTGTTACTTGGGATGTTGAAACAGAGTGAGAGAAAGGACAAATTTTGTTAGTCTAATAAACTGTATGCTGGTCCATCACCTGTACTAGCTGTATGGTTTCTGTGGGCACAGTGGAAGTGCTTGGGAGTTGTCAGGGATCAAAGGCTTGGTTATCCTGGGACTGTAAGCTCCTGGCTGGTATCACCTGCATATGCACAGCAGAGGCGGCTTTTTGCTAGGAGCTGGGTCATCATTACCATTACCAGAAGAGCTTCTACATGGTTCCTGTGTTGAGTAGGTTTTAGCTGTATTATTAATTGTTGCTTGATGAGGTCTTGGCTCATTTTGAACCCTTTGGTATCACTCTCTTTTTTGTCAGACTTCCCTCCTCTTTTCTTGTCTTTCTGGTGCAGAGCTAGGGAAGGGTGCTTCAGTATCATGCTTGCTTTGTGTGGGTTCTCAGATTTCTAATAGTATTTGAACTTTGTCATTTCTCATTTGGTCAGATCTTAATTTTGTCTTTTGTAGAGAGTGCTTTGCCACTTGTAAGCTTAGCATGTGTTAAAAGAAAGTTCTGTCCCAGCTGTCTTACCTGACACTGAACTGCTGTAATGTACCGAATAGACTGTCTTCCTGTTTGAAGGTTTGGTATTGTAATACATTGCAAAGGTAGAGTGTTCTTTGAGGATTCGAACTGCTGCCTACTGCAAACAACAGAAAGATGCTGATTTCAGTGTATTGCTGTGTCTCCTTACAGTATCTAAAACAGTGACGATTTATCAGGATAAACAAAATTCTTCTGACATCTTCATTGTGTTAGTTTGCCAGGTGATGAATGTTACAGAATGTAACCTATACCTTCTCAGGCTGTAGCAAAAAAACTGTGGTGTTGCGTGATTTGAAATATCAGTGGAAAATGGATACTTGGGAAGCATAGTTTTGTGTGGGTGTTTCCTCTCTCTTGTATGTGTGCCTCTCCATTCTTGAATTTTGCTGTGGTTTCTGAGCTAGCACAGCAGATGTGTGACACACATGTTTAATTAAAGAAGTAATTTATCCTGTTCCTTTCCTGCTTCTAAAATTTTGTTCACTGCTGCTACAAGTTTCGCTTACTTCCAGATATTGCTTTGGGACCACACTCACAAGGAGACACGCCAGTGAGTGTTTAGCAGTGGCTTTTCCTGGCTATTTATCTACAGAGACGAATTTTCAGGATGTGTTTTCCTCTTAAAGCGCCTAGTTTAAGATCTCGTTTCCTTTTGGTGTTCAGCCAGTAAGTTATTGGCCCCCTTCAGTTCGTTACAATTTGTTTTGATTTAGGATTTGGTTAGTTTTGTGTGGCTACTTAGCTTTGTTGTGTTCTTTCCTGTCTTGATGCTGCAGAAGCTTTGCTTCTGTACTACCACTGAAAGCTTTGTGGTTTCCATGTGGTCTTATGGCAGTTCTGTGCATACAAGTTCAATTGCTCAAGAACTTAAGATGATAACTTGCAAAATTTGTGTGTGTATATACATGTATGTTTAAAAAATTAAAATTTCTTTTATCAAATATGCATTCTTTCATATCCCTCTCTTTGAAGAACAAGAGACTGATGCTTGCTACTTGTGTTTTATTCTTTGTCTTGGGGAAATGCTGATGCTTTCTTATTGCATGTAAAATGTGATGTGTTAGATGATGTTTGGCTGTAGCTGTGTTAATCTGGGTCTTTCTTAAGGATTCTGTTTGAAGAAACTTTGAGCTGTAAGCAGGCAAAAACAGCAGATAAGCTGTTGTCAGGAAGGCTTTAATATTTTCAGAAGACTTCTTTGTGGAAGAAGTCTGCTCCACTTTATTTTTGGATGTCATCTTTAGCTGATCAAGAACTGCTTGTCTTTCAGGCTATGAACCGTTCCCTTGCAAATGTGATTCTAGGGGGCTATGGCACCACATCAACAGCTGGTGGGAAGCCCATGGAAATTACTGGAACCCATACAGAAATCAATGTGGACAATGCGATTGAAATGATAAAGGAAGCCAATAATATTATTATTACTCCAGGTAAGACACCCTGGTCTCATACAGCAAGATATTTGGAGGATGTTTTGTTAAAAAAAGCCATAGCACAAACAAACAAAATCCCCAAGCGAAGTGAACAAATGTAGAATGTTGTTTAGTTACAGCTTACCCATGTGTCAAACATCAAGTAGGAACATCAAGTGGGCCTGATGAAAGGCTGAGGGATTTGGGTCTTTTTAGTCTGGAGAAGACTGAGGGGGGAATCTGTTCAACACCCATAAAGACATAAAGGGTGGGNCAAGTTCCTGTGCAACCTGTTCTAGGTGGATCTGCTTTAGCAGGGTGGTAGGACTAGGTGATCTCAGGAGGTCCCTTCCAACCCCATATTTGTGATCTGGTTTTGTTGCCGAGTTAGTTGTTATTCTTCACAGTAGACTTGTATGCCACTGTGATTTTCCTTGTGTGTGTCTCTTCAAACTTTGTGCTATTTATTTAGATTCTAAATTCTTTAGTACAAAGACTATCTTCTGTAAACTGCTTACAATTAATTTTGTGTGCAGCTATTGTGGTGTGAGTTTCCAAGTGCTGCCACAGTAGCAGTGGTACCAATAAGAAAACATTTGTCCGTTAAGTTGCTGAAATAGAGGATTTTTCTTTATACTTCCCATCTACTTGCTAAATTATGCATTGTTTTATTTTTAAAAAAGGTCAGAAAAACATGTAGAACTTAGTATACAATAAATACTGGAATTAAAATAGGAAAAAAAAAACCCAAAGCAAACCCCCTGAGTTTTCTGAAACTATTAAGTTGGCTGTAGGCTTATATGGTTCAATAGCACATTCCCTGTTATGTGAGATTAAGTACAGAGAAGGAAAACAAGTCTTGAGCTACAACTGAATGACATAACCATTGTATTATTGTTATTTTAGCATTGGAATCAGAAGAATGCTAAATAACAAGGTCATCTTTGATTTTTATTTTTTTTCCAACTTAAATATAAACCATCAGTGAGGTAGGGATGTAATTTGCTGAGTTAACTTTGCTTCCAACACAGCTTGCAAACATCTTCAAGGAGTTTGCCTCTTGCTCCTGTGGTCCTCCTCCTTGAGGACATCGTTAATAATTTATACTTTCCACTTTCTTCCTGGGCATCATTGCTTTGATGAATTGATTCAAATAGAGATACTGAAAAGATTATTTGCTGATAAAAGCCATGTTCAGCTACTAGATTTTCAAATCCAGCATTTTGTTGAGGGTAATGGTGGTGAAGTAACCTAGTGGTAGTCACGTTATCAATTTTTCAGTGTACCTGTGTGAGCGACCCTTTTCTGGTAGAGAAAGAAACACATGTTTTTGTGGTGCTGCAGTAAGTTACTTGTGTAGTTTGAGTCATTAAGTGACTACATTGTTAGTGGTTAGGAGACCAAAAAGATGTGAATTGCAGTGGTCAGGCTGAGAATATATTACTATCTGATGTATGCAAGTACATATATAGATACATACATGTAACTTTTTTATTTATTTATTTTTAATTAAAAGCTTCTGTTTCTGTGAAAGGTACTTTTACTGTCTGTAACTGTTTTGTCCACAATAAACCAGAAAAATAGCTTAAAATATCAAAATTCTTTCAGGTTACGGTTTGTGTGCAGCAAAAGCTCAGTACCCCATAGCTGATCTGGTGAAGATGTTGAGAGAACAAGGGAAGAATGTCAGGTATGTATTTTCCTTGATGAAAAGTATTACAGATTGTGGGGTTTACGTGATTTCTTGTAGGGTTTTTTTGTTGTTGTTGTTTTGTTTTGTTTTGTTTTGTTTTTTTTTCTTTTCCTTTTCCCATACATTCTATTAAAACTTCTTACAGCTCTTTGTTTTGATTCAGTTTTTCTTTCTGCAGTCAGTATTATGCTGGTCTCTCCCTCAGAAATACTAACTGGAGGAATGCTCTAGTCTTACTAACCTTTGCTGAATATCAAGAAATTTCATGCGTTAGTGTAAAAGATCCCTTACTCCCTTACGCTCTTCTTAAATTTCGGGTTTAGAAGTTGCCCCAGCAATTGGAGAATAATTCTTTTGTCAGTTTTGTTTTGTTGTTTGTCATGATAAAGTTTAGTGGTTAAAAAAAGCTTTAAAATGTAATACTTCTTTATTGTAGTAACAAAATCTTTATTTTTTGAAAGGTAATTTAGCTCCTTTGGGTACATAGGATCTGCTTTTGGATATCATAGTATTTTTCTACACAGCATGCAAGTGCAGTTTTTTGTAAAATAAAACTTTATTTTAGCTTTTGGTATTGTGTGCAAATGAACAGTTATTGGTCTCTTCTGATGATGGAGATTGAAGAGCTCTGTGAAAGCAAGCACTTAGTAAAAATACGTTGCTGTGAGGAGTAGCCACAACAGCTGACTTCGGAGCAGGGAAAGTAGTTTCTCTTTATGCTTTGTAGTCAGTGGAAGGGAGCACAGGCCTAACTGAAGTGCTTTGAATTGCCTCTTAGAAAAAGCTCCTGTAAGGGGGATCATTACTAGACTACAATAGCTTGCCTGTTTTTTTGTTTTTTTTTAGTGTCCTAATTTCGTAAGGAAATGGACTCCTCTGCTTGGGGAATGATTAAAGGGATTGAGTGGGAATAGTTGAGGCTCCTAGGCAGGGAATGAACTGCAGTACCAAAAAGTGTTTGTGGAGGTCAGTCTCATATGAAGTGGAGGAATAGATCAGGGAGATGCGTCTGCACCAAGAACATGGATCTCAGGAACTCCTGACTTTAGACTGATGTGCTGCACACAGTGTGTCTCTGTTAAAAGTGAGATCTTCTGTCCATTATGGTCCTCAAAATTGTCTTAAGTCAATCCATGTGATATTCAATTAGTGGCAGGACTTTAACTTCCACAGGATATATTGCCTGATGGCCCTTTCCAAGCTTTTGGCCTGTAGTATCTTCTCTCACACCATGCTTTAGAGGTTTATACAAGCTGATTTGTTCAGAAAGTAGCCAGTGAACTGGCTGAGGCCTGAGGATGTAAACTTCTGGCACTATTTTAACATAACCTGAATCTTTGCAGAATTGCGCAGTAGCTGAAGTGACAGTGATCTCTGGAGATTGTCTGGTTCAGCCAGGCCCTTGTTCAAAGGAGAGTCAACTGGAGCAGGTTGCTTAGGATCTTGTCCAGTGGGTTTTGAATATCTAGTCTCCAGGGATAGAGACTTTTCAGCCTTTCTGGTCAATCTTTTCCAATGTTCACTGATCCTTAGAGTAAAACAAGTTTTTCTTATTTCAATTTGTGACCGCTGCCTCTTGTCTCTTCACTGAATACCACTGAGAAGAATCTGTGTCTGTCTTCTTTACTCCCGCCTGTCAGTATTTATACATAGTAGTAAGATTCCCTTCTGCAGGCTCAAGAATCCCAGCTCTTTGCCTCTCCTCTCATGACAGATGTCCAAACCCTTAAGCAACTTAGACCTACTCTTACTGGGTTCTCGTCAGTTTTTGCTATCATTAGAGTTCTTTGATTATTGCATAATAGGATTATTGGAGTTAATGTGTTCAGTCCTGTGGATTTATTCTGCTAGAGTGTTGCTCCAAGGAGCAGACATAATTGTTAGATGCCAGTATTGGCCTCAAGTCCTTTCCTTCTTCAGTTTTTCAGACCTTATAGATACTGAAAGTACTGGAAAGCTAACATCATGCCTCTTTTGCTGATTGCTTGGTAAACTATTTTCTAATCATGGTAAATTAATATTTCAAAATTAGCCAAGGCTAAATTTTAATTTAAAAAAAGACCTTTGGACAGATGCTGGCTAGCCAGGCTCATTCTCTGATTTCCCTGTGTTTATTTCAATGAGGTGGTTACTTTCCTTTGGAATCAGTATTCTAGTAGTTAGTGGTTTTTGATTTTTGTTTTTCTTCCACTATTTTTCCAAGAGTATTTGAAAATCACATATAAAGGTTTTGTAGTGTTTTACAGCACGTATTATGCTGGGTAACAGTGGGGTTGATGTAGGGTTTAGCAGTAATTACTTATATTTATCCAGAATGTTGCAATTTTGCATATAAAATTGCTTTAAAAATGTATCTGTTCACACATAAGTGAGAAATGGACATGCGTGGTAGTGTATCTGCTTCCTGTAGCAGTTCTCTTCACACCTTATTTCTCCATGTTTGGCAAAAACTCTGCTTGTATCCAAATTGCATTAAAAATTTTGAAAACTTGTTAGTTGTGCAACGAAAGAACCTTTCTTGGCTGATGCGATGACAGTGTCGCGTGCTTTTGGCTTTTCTTTCAGCACTTTGGTGGAGGCAAGCTTTATTTTTTATCAACCTTGGTGAAATAAAAAATTACTGGTTTTGCCTTTCATGTTGGCTTTGCATGGGAGAAACGTGAATGATTCCTTGAAATAACTGGCTTATACTTGAAATGAGTCAATTTCAGGAAGGGATCACTGCAGTGGTTACCTAGTATTTTAATGAAATAAATCTGTATTTACAGTTTGTGGTAATTCAGGCCTTTCATCACTTCGCGGAGCTCCCACGGTGTTCATTGAGTGCAGCTGCTGTCCCTCTGGTTTCAGTAGGCCTGGAGTGCCTCGGGACCCCAGTGCACTCACCATCCAGATGTGGTGACACTCTCACACATCCGCTGTGGAGAGGTGCCAGCATGGACATACGATTGTCATAAATTTGTAATGCCCATACTGTGCCAAGAAAAATTGCATCTGTCATATGGCCTTTCTTTGCTTCATGCCTCACGATTGATCCAGAGGAGCTGCTGTTTTCATTTACTTTGCCTATAGCCATAACATTCTTAGTGAAGAGTGCAGATTATATAACATGATGCATAACCTTTGACTAGGGTTTAAGTTTGGAAGTATGGGAGAGTTTGGAAACTTCAGGCTGTTTTAGTTATTAAATTGCATAGCTAACATCATCGCTTAGTTGAGATGGTCTTGCAGCAGATCACATCTTTAATGCATTAGTTGGATCACACAGAGGGCTGGATATTGCTGAGCCTTTGTTATAGCTTTCCCTTGTTACGGAGGACTAAAACTACAAAACTTTTCATATGCTAAATACTGTGGTCCCCAGAATCTGTTGGCCTTGGAGAAGAATTTCTTGTTCTACAACTGGTGTCATATTTATGCAAAGTTACAACTGAGTGAGTTGTTGAAATTTCTTGCCTTAGAGAATTAGAAATTTTAATTACAAATTTTAATTCCATGCAGTTGGGAGGGTTATTACATTGAGCTAAGGCCCATGCCATGTATTTGGATCTTGTCCCAGCTGTGATAAACCATAGCAACTGGAAATAATACCAAGCGTCACATAAGTATGCTTAATTTAATTAGTTCGATTCAGTTAAATTTAAACTGACCTGACCCCAGCAGAGCTGCTGAGCTTAGTCCATGCTGAAGTACTGTTTCTGGGGACATTTGTTGCCTTGAGCAGAACAGCAGGCCTAAGCTAGCTGTGTGCTTTGATACTAGTCATCTGCAGAGTCATCTGTAATATGTGATGAGAGCATTATACTCTGATACTTACAAGTCATGCTACACTGCAACTGTTGTTACGTGACAGTATTCAAGCTGTGGAATATTATCTGTATGATGCACTTCTCAGTTCATCTTGGGGTGTTTTGGTGTGGCTTGCCTTTTTTTTTTTTTCTTTTATTTTTCTTTTTTCCTCCTGTTGTCTCGAATAACAGATTGTCTGCAGTGGAAACAGAGGTGGAGAGGTATCAAAAGACAAATAAAGTAAATGGGCTGAGGGGAAGAGGAGGTGAGGCAAGACCCTGGGGCAAATTATTCTCTGTATGTGCTGTGTCTAAAGTGTTGAGTAAGCTGAATTAAGCACCAGCCAGATGTTACTTACTTGCATCACTCTGTCCAGCTTTGGCATAATGACAGGAATCCTGTCTTTACATGGATGAAGTGATCTTGAAACACTTCTAGATTGGGTGAGGTAGGTGCTAGCTCTTTCAGTATTGATTACAAGAGTGTTGTTATCCAGTTGTAATAAAGAAAGATGCTGACTTTATGAACTGTCTAAAAAGTAATTCTCATTACGAGATTTTTTTCAGTATTTTTTCATGTGATAGCTGTCTTTTCACGTTACTAACCTTATATTACTTTAAGTAATTTCCCCCTCCCCTCCTTCTTTTCTGCCCCCTGAATTTAAGTGCTTTCTGTGCTGAAAATGCTGTCTTAGATAATGACATCTATGTTTGGAACTTTGGATTTTTAGTCTGTTTCAAAGAAAATGTTACACTCTTTGTATTACAAGAAAAGGTTCAAAATATGAACTCACTTTTGAGTGTGCTGTGTTGTCTTTCTAAAACTAAGAAGTGTCAAAAAGAAGCTGGTTAAAAAGGCTGAATGTCCTTGCCTCGTACTGATGACTTTTAGGTGTGAAGTCCTAGTAGTAAGAAAGTGTCTGCTCACTTCTGTGTAGCTGGCAATTGGAAGTAATATACCTTGTGTACATGCTCAGGGTCAAGAGAAAAAATTCTTGATAAATTCTGTGTTTCAGTGAAGTATAGAATAATGTTTCAAGTCAGACGTGGCATGATTGTAAACCTTTGTTACGGATAAAGTATATGTAGGCTGAAAACAATGTCATGTAAACAGAAAATCAAAAATAGTGTGAAATTTTAGATTGATTTAAAAACCAACCAGCTAACTTAAGGTAGTTCTTGCATAACTGGTGTTAGCAGCATATCAAAGAACCTTAGCAATTTTGCACTTTAAAACATTTTTACCATAAAACACATCTCAAAATCATTGGTGTTTTGAGTTTTTGAATATAAATGAGGTTCATACTTTGAACATCTGGGAGAGCATATGTGACAAAATGTTTCTGCCATAACACACAAAGCTCTGCAGAACTGCTGCTGTTGTGAGTCAGGAGAAGACACATAGCTTTTATTAGGCATGTTGTGAGCCATGAAGGATTTTGGCTATCTCTCTTCTACGCTTACCTGAATTCCTGAATTCTGCTTTCAGTTGGACAGCCTGTTTTCACTCCAGATACATGTAGATGTTGTTTTGTGAAATAATGAAAACCTTAGAGGAATATATTTTTAATTATTCTCTTTGACACACTTGGACTTCCAGTTTCAAGAAGTACTGGCAGGCTACTGTCATATTTGCTTAACAGGCTCTTAGAAGCAGACTTCTGGGAGTCACTTCAATATTCATGCAAAGAGCTTTTGTATGAGTAACTTTCTCAAACTTTGTGAATACACAGTATGTGGTTTCAAGCAGTCTGTCAGAAGTCTCTAACTACTGATGGCTGATGCCATAACCCTTCCTGAACAAAGATAATTTGTCCCTTTCTTTTCTTCTTTTGTTGCCTCTTGCCAGGAATAGCGAAGTCAAAGGTGAAATTCATTCTCTTGGCAGCTTAAATTTTGGCTTTCCAGCCCTTGAAATAAGATTGTATGTGTATATAGTATTTAATAGAAACCTCACGAGTATTTTGTTTTGTGTATTGCCAAAACAGCCTTGGTCACAAAGACACTCAAATAATTTTATTAGAAACAAAAGAGAATTTTGTTGGAAAATTTATTTTCAGTGCCAGAGGAGTGATGGGTTTTCTCAAGTGTACTTCAGAATAAAAGTTCTCCTACTGTACTGCAAGTGATTGAATTTGGTACACTTTAGGACTGCAGTACTACACATGGCTTATATTAGAGCGATGTGAAATGTAAGCTGTTAATGTTTTGTCCTGTATGTTTGCTCTCCTTTTTCTGATTCTAGGTAGTACACTTTGCAATAGGATGCCAAATATTTACTAGCTGAATAAAATCTATTCTCTTTTCTTCAAACACATTCCTTTTAAAGCTAGCTTTTTAGCCTACTGTTTGACCTAGAGTTTAAAATTGTGGTGTATCTAGCATTATGTGGATTAATCATATGTCCTTAATTTTGTTTCTGGAGTTCCAATTGTCTCATCTTTGCATTGTCTTAACATTGTGTTGCTGACGGAGAGCTCACTTGCCCTTTTAAGGATGTATTGGTTCAATGTTACATTCATAAGTGATCTGTGTTAATTGGACTGTGACTCGTAGACTGTCACTGATGTGTTATTCACTTCTATTGTAGTGGATTTGAAAATAGAAATATATGACAATCCCTCTGTCATGTCAAGTTGATTTATCAGTCTTTCCATCCTTACTGAAGAAGTCTGAAGTCCTTTTATTGCATTCCTGACTCGCTTGGGTTTCTGCTCAGAAATTTATGGTAGAAATCCAAGAATTTAGTTTTCTCTTAGGTATTTTCTCTCTTACAAAGCACATGTAGGTTAAACATTCTACTTCAGCTATATACCTATTCATTTGGTGCATTTCTGGTGTGCTTGAGTCAGCATTACATTTGATGATAGCTCCAGAGGTAGAAAGACAGAAAACGTATGAGACAGTAGACATCAATCTGTCGAGTTTATTCAGAGCCAGTAGATGAGCAGAAGAGTACAATCTGCTCCTAACCAAACTAAGTCTTTTGGAGTTGCAGCTAAACCCGTTTAACATCTGTATTCTGAATTTTGTCAGGTTTTTACTCTTAGAGAACTGTATGCCTTAGCACACCCTATTGCCACCCTGTGTGACTGAATTTTTAGTAATTCATAAGCAGTGTGTTTTCTCCAAGTTGGTCTGGAGCAGTTCTGGAAACACTGCATAAATTGTTTTGCTTGTATAACTTCTTAGCTTCTTAGCTCTCCACCTTCTCACTCCCCATCTTCTTTATTTTTATTTTTTTCTTCTGAATATCAGTCATGAGAATAAAGTGGCTTGTTATCCCAATTCAGCAAAGCAGAGGCTTTGCTTGAAGTAGAGTTGCTGCTAATTTTTCTGTTGGCGTGTTAGACTGATCACCATGCATATTCCAGAGATACCTGAGTCAATAAGATCATTTGCCAAGGGCATTTCTGGGTCTTGGTGAGGTTTTGCTTCCAAAAGGCTGCAGAGTCTTTTGTCCTTTTCATGAAGAGTGCTATGTTTTGGTGAGTTCATTTACTCTGTGGTGTAATGATGTAAGGGACCTGCAAAGCCTATTAATGTGAGTGGTTGTTTTGCGGAAAAAAGGGCTTATTTGTTAAAAAAAAGTAAAGGTATCTGTTGCAAGGTCTTAAATATGGTGTTGATGGAAGGTGGATGTGAAATGCTTGCTGTGTATAATGTGGCTCAGGCTGTTGATGGTAAGCCAGACAAAATAGTAAAATTGTCCCATTACTTTAAGAAGTAGCTGAAGAAAAGCTTGTTGGTATAAGCTCCTGCTGAGTGTAAAATTGGTCCATCTTGCAGTGATGTGTTCCCAGGCATTTCTGGCTACAAATTTGCTCTGTGTTGTCACTAAAAGTGTCCAGCAGGCTCTCCAAAGTCACTGTGCAGATGTAACAGTGCATGAGTTGTCTTAAAAGCATACTCTTATACCAAGCTATCTTAATTTTACTGGGAAATTAACTTTTTTTTTTGGTGTGTGTGCCTGTTGTGTCAGAAAAGGAACTTTGCAGAAAAGGAACAGCTGCTCTTCAGGTGAAGAGTCAAATCTATGTCTCATTCCCTTTACTACTCAGTCAGTTCCCTGCAACACTGGAAATGTAATTATGATATTGTTAAGGTTTAACCATTCCTTTTATCAGTTAATGTGTGTGCTTGCAACTAACTTCTCAGTCTTGAAAGTCACAGGTGGAAATTTTACTGTATAAAATCAGTGGTCAGTACTTGTAAATGGGGTTGGACTTCTTTTCTTCTTAGGTTTGGTATTCACCCTGTGGCTGGCCGTATGCCTGGTCAGCTGAATGTACTCCTAGCAGAAGCTGGTGTTCCCTACGATATTGTACTGGAAATGGACGAGATCAATGAAGACTTCCCAGGTTAGCATGCGAGCTATGAATTTCCAGTAGATTGGACTTGATCTTGTAAATTTTTGTTTGATGCTGTTCTTACATTGGATAAGGATTTTAAAAAATAGAGAATCTCATTCAGACCATTTAGTTTCCCTTGTGGTGCAACTGTAGAGGACTAGAGGTCTTTCTCTTGCAATCTGAGTACTCTCCCAGCTGATGGCAAATGAGCACAGAGGAATACAAGAAATAGCCCTACTCAGAAGCAGAAAACTGAGAAGTAGAAAGTACAGACAGGTAAAGCAAAGGGAAATGTTGAATGCAGGAGTACAGAAAATAGTAAATATTGAAGGGAGGTTAAATAGGCCTGTGAAACTTGTTTTCTCCAGAAACAAGAGAACAGCTTGTGTTTTTTTTGATTGCTTGTAGGAGTGCAATAAGTGACAAATGCTCAAATGCTTTGTCTTTTTTATCACAAGAAAAATACTGTTACTTCTTTAGGCTAAGTGTTGTGGAAATCTTGGCCCTGTCTTGTCTTGCAAACCGGTATAGCATTGTACAGATAATTTCTTGCTTTGTGTCTTTATTTAAAATTCAGAAAGTTTCTGATAAAAGTTACTTTTAAAGAATATTAAAGGAAAAGCCAGGCACAAAGAAATTTAAAGGTGATGATACTGTGTGTAGAAAACTACATTTAAAAATCAAAGGATTTAAGTTTTGAGTAGTAGAATGATGAGCCCTTTGGAATGGGATTGTGAATGCTTGTAGTTTGCTTTGGGTAGTGGGTAGCACTTGCCTGGTAAGTTTGTAAAATACTTGTGAATGAATTCCACATAGATGTTTGTAGAGTGCTTACCATAAGGGGTGGTTCTGCCTCTAAAGACCAGATTTAACACGACTGTGTATGTCAGCTTCAGTGTTCAGGTTTCAGATATTTTTTTCATCAGTGTTATTTTCTTTGTCTTGCTGCAGATACTGACTTGGTCCTTGTAATTGGTGCAAATGATACAGTTAATTCAGCAGCTCAGGAAGATCCAAACTCTATCATAGCTGGGATGCCAGTTCTTGAGGTCTGGAAGTCCAAACAGGTGAGATAAACAGACTTGTACTAGCATTTACCTTAGGTACTGTGCTTCCAAAAGCATAAGGGTAAGATGATAAGGTTCTCCAAATCTCCCAATTTCCATGACATGCTTTTCTGCAAGGTGTCCAACAAACAGTTAGTACTTTGCAAGTGTGATACACTGTTCATGATTTTATAATAATCAGTAAGAGCTTTAGTGAGACTAATGATGACTGCAGGAGAGAAGACCAATAAAACTGTTTCTATGTAAAAGTGTGATTAGAATAAATTATTTTCTGCTGACATCTGCAGACCTGAAGTATTTCTGTACCTGCTTTTTAAAGTTTATAGGAAGAACTCGGTTGACAGCTTTGAGGTGGAAATACAAAAAGGAATAATATGCTTAAATGAAAAAAGACACCACCAAACGAAACCAAAAATGTGTGGCTGGGTTGAGTAGAGAGCTTAGTCTGTCCAGGTAGAACTGGCAGTTTGGTTACCTCATCAGTTTTGCTCCTTAAAAGCAGCATTGTCTGATGAAAAGTGCATACACTTGAGTTTCCTTTATGTGAGATCTTTGATCACTAGTTCTGAATCCAGTCATACTTCTGGATATGAGTTAACTATTCATGGACTCAGAGTTGCAGGTGCAAACACTTGTCAGTATTTTGTGTGTAGCTGTGTGTTGCAAGTTGAGAAATAAATGTATAAGTTGGTAAAGCTTCGCAGTTTCTCTGTGAAGGTGCCCTGGTTAAGTAGTCTGACATTTAATAGCTAAAACTGGCTGTAGTTTTCCTTAAGGATTATTTTATTTTTAAATCCCATGTATGAAACTATACAGAGTAATAGTCTGGAGAAATTCCAGCAAATGTTGCACCAACTATTAATGTGAACACTGATCTGAATTGTGTTACTGTCAGGGAATTGGATTCTTAAAATAGCCTCAAAAACCTTGTCATGGTTGCAGCTGAGATAAAGGAGATATACCTGCTAGCAGCTGGTATAGTGCTGTATTTTGGATTTGGGATGAGAATGGTGTTGATAGCACACTGGTGGTTTTGGTTGTTGCTAAGCTCTCAAGGACTTTTCTGCTCCTCTCCCCATCAGGGAGAAGGCTGGGAGTGAACAAAAAGGTTGGGAGGTGACACAGCCAGGGCAGCTGACCCCAACTGACTAAAGGGATATTCCATACCATATGACATCATGCTCAGTATATACAGCTGTCCGAAGGAAGGGGGGACATTCTGAGTTATGGCATTTGTCTTCCCAAGTAACTGTTACACGTGGTGGAGCCCTGCTTCATACAGACAGCTAAACACCTGCCAGCCGGTGGGAAGCAATAAAGGAATTCCTTGTGTTGCCTTGCTTGTATGCAGGGACTTTGCTTTACTTATTAAACTGTTCGTTATCTCAGCCCGAGAGTTTTCTCACTTTTGCTTTTCTGATTCTCTCCCCCATCCCAATTGGGGAGAGTGAGCAAGTGGTGCATGATCCTAGTTGCCAGCTGGGGTTAAACCACAGCAGTCCTTCCTGGCATCCAGTGTATGGAGCCAAAAAGAACTGTCATGGCTTAATCCAAGCCAGGAACTAGGACCACACAGCCACTTGGCCGCTCCCTTTCATCCCCAGGAAGAATGGGGAGAAGAGGAGAGGAAAGGGGGGAAAAACACCCACACATGGGCTGAGACAAAGACAGTTTAATAGAAAAATAGCAGAAAAGGAAAGAACTGCAATAATAATAATGGCAAAAGAATACACAAAAGTCATCTTGCTACCCGGTTGTCGTGGTTCTGACCAAATCAGAAAAGACAGATGATGTCCTCCCCTTCTGACCACCTCCTTTAAGAAAAAGGGAGGAGATGAAGAAATTAAAGAGATTCAGGAGNGATCAAAGGCAGACGAACAGGCAGGGTCCTCCTTGGACATTGGCCATCAAAGAAGAAGGGTTGATCCTTTGATCCTTCAGCTTTTATACTAAGCATGATGTGGATGGTTTGGAATACACTTGTTGGTCAGATTTGGGTCACTGAAAAAGGTTCTTCAATACTATGAACATCCCCAGGCAACAGCTAAAACAATATGCATTACTGACAATCCTTTCATAACAAATCTGGTACATAGCAGTCACTAAACAAAAACTAACTCTGTTCCAGCAGAAACCACTACAGCCTTCTATGTTGTAGTGATCAGTGCCCATCTTGCTTTGACTTAATTACATGGAATAAAGTAAAAGCTTATGCATGTGTAGTGTCCACAGTCATGTAATGTCAGCTGTATGTTTAACAAATGTTTCTGTTAGGCTGTTAATTTGTCTGCTGTATTAAAATTTGAAATACAGTTTTGAAGCAGTAAGCACCATATTTTGGTCTGAGATCTCTGAAACAAAAACATTACAAAATCAGCCTCAACAGACTAAGGAAAAGGTGCTTGATTTTTACTGTTTCAAATACGAACTTTTTATGTGCAGGTCATTGTGATGAAGAGATCTTTGGGAGTCGGTTATGCAGCGGTGGACAATCCAATCTTCTACAAACCCAATACTGCCATGTTGTTGGGAGATGCTAAGAAGACTTGTGATGCCCTGCAGGCCAAAGTCAGGGAGTCATATCAAAGCTAAATGCTGATTTATATTCCACTCATGATTGTGACTACAGTCATGGAAAACAAGAGTTAGAAGAATCTCTTACTTTGGTAAAACAGCCAACATTTGGGGAAGACTGCATTGACTTATAGGAGATGTAGTTCAGTCAGCAAGTGTAGACCTTAATGAAAAGATGGGCACATTAACCCATCTTCAAACTAAATCTCCCATGAGGCAATGCATTAAAGAACAAAAATGTGCTTTTCAAGATTAACATTGAGCTGTTAGAAGCAGGAACTAATAAGTCGTGGTCGCCTTTAAGTAGTTATTGGCTTCTTCCGCCTGTCTGTACTTCTGTCATGGAAATTCAGTAAAAAATACTGTGCCAGAATTGCATTCTGACTTATCAAAGCTGGTTTTTTTTGGCCAGTATGGACAAAACAGCTGTTTATTTCATCAAAACTTATATCAAAATCACAAACAGATGCAAATAGATGCTTATGTGATTTGGATTCTAAACATAATATTCTGTTAAATCTCTGTAGAAAAGTTGAACCATTTCTATGGATTGTATGGATGCCGTGAATCAGGAACGTTTAGGAAAGTTCTTTAAAATACAGTTCCATTTTTCTGTAGTGCTGGCTTATATTATGTAAACATAGGATTTCAGGGACCTACTAAGTGATGCACAAGCCTAACAAGGAAAATGTACACTTGCACTGCTTAACTGTTTTAAGCAGCTGCTGAATTCTGTTTTTTCCAGTTGTTGCCTTTTTAAGTGTCTGAGTAAAAATATGGTCCAGTTCTGTGCAGGCAAAACCTGCATATCTGATCTGTTTGCAGAATTTGGAACCACGGTGTTTCAGTTTATGTTCACTTAAATTTTTAACTGTATTCGCTACTTTAAAATTTAGCGATGCTTTCCTAATCAACATTTTTGTGATGCTGGAAAAGGCACTTTTGAACATACTTAAGATGCTGGAGTTTATTAGATTCTTTTCTATATAAATAAGCTATTGTTTGGACAGCACAGAAAGACACCAAACTTAAAATCCAGTGTTTTGATTATTTGATTTCTCTGAATCAAAAGCACTGTTAAATTCCCATAATAAGTTCAGCAAAGAATTAACTTACGACATAGATTGCTGTTTTGTTTTTATTATGTTAAGTGTGCTTGAGTGGAACTCAAATATTTGCCTAATAAAATGAGTTTTACCATGTTTCCATAGCAGTGTAGCAACTGTCCATGGTGACAAAGGCTAAATAGAAATAGCTGTACTTGTGTTAAAGCATTCATTTTTGGGGATAAAAAACTATTATGAAGTCTTGAAATTAATTCATCTTCTTACTACACCATGTATGAAGACCTCATAAAACATAGTATTTCTACTTAGCTACCTCTGTTTTTATGTAAAGAACACTTAAAACACAGACTTTGAACAGGTAATACATTAAGAAATGTAACAATGTATGAAAGAAGCTACCCTTTTTACAAATCTCTTTTATATAATCAAAATAAAAATTACACATAAGCATTAATATGTTGTACACTGCAGGACAATACTTGTAATTAAATTTTAATGTAAAACATTGTGGTAGCTATATTTGAATGTAGCACATATGGCCTCTTGGTTTCTTTGTATTCAACTTTTTTTTCAGGCCTGCATAAAACAGGAGGGAAATGGGAGAAGAGGAAAGACGAGGAATTAACCCTTACACTCTCTCTCTCCCTTCCAACTAAGCAAAAAAGAGATTTAACATCCTAAAGTATTAATTTTTGTCTTGTCAAACTTGAAGTATTTAACTGCGGTATGCAACATGTCTCTGCTTGTAAGTGGCTAATGTAAGACTTAGCTTTTTTTAAAAAAAGGAAAGCAACAATGAACCCAAAAACATGGGGGGAACACATTTGGTTTTTTTTTTTCCCCCCCCTTTATATTTGGATAAAAAAAACATACAGTTTTGTCGGATCAGAGGTACCAGTGTTATCTTTAAAACTGTGCTTTACCATGGAACACCAGGTAATCGTTGAAGTGCTAATAAAAATTCAATTATTTTTCTTTACTGATCACTGTCTCTTTTTTCTGCTGTTGTGTTTCCTGAGTAGATAAGTAGTCTGAGATTTCTGGGAGTTAAAAGATCAAAATGCCACCAAGGATGTTGAGACTGAAGAATGTAGTGAACAGGAATCATAGTGAAAGATGCATATTTATTTTCTTTTTTTAATTTCACAGAATTTTCATGGTTGGAAAGGACNGTGCCACATTTACATGTTTCTTAAATACCTCCAAGGATGGTGACCCAGCCACCTCCCTGGGCAGGCTGTCACCTGACCTTAGCAACTTCACTATGAGCTTTTCTAGTAAAGAGGGTTACACAGCTTCTGAAAGCAGTTGATCCCAGTATGTGTTGGCTTTTTGACTTAAAAATAAGAAAAGCTGTAAGAGTTAACTTGACTGAGCACTTTATTTTCCATTGGCTGTGGCGTGAGATGAATCCTTTCCCATTGAGCCTTGATAACATGTAAGTTTACTTCAGGTCTTAGTTATTCAGTTCTACAAGATGGTCCAGCTGATTGTTGTGATGATTTCAGTTTCTGCCTTGGTAGTGAATGACAAATGGGTAATGTTAGCTGTCTAATGCTGTTCAGTTGTATCATTGCACAGCTCTGACATGCAACTCCCATGTTTTCTTCAAGCTCTGTTCACGCTGAGGCTTGGGTTCTCTTTCAGAGCCTACAGCCCAGCATTAGTTCATGAGGTAACCTCTTGACTGAGCACCCCATTTGTGAAGCGTATACATAGAGTATATAGATTTATAGTCTGACAAATGGTAAAACCATAGTCTTTGTCTGTTTGGATCTGACTGCTAGTTTGAAGGTTTTACTCTCTCTACCCCTCTCCAGCTACTTACTATCACCCAAGAAGTACTGACTAGGCTGCCTCAAGCAGGCTATGAATAGCTGTTAAGATGATGGCAAAGCAGTGCAGCAACCAAAGGAGAGGATGGAGGACACTAATCTCTGTTCAGCTGGTGGCACTTTTTTATGTTGCAGTGTGTGTCCATGGCTATGAGACACCTTGGATCTTTGTTTTTAGTACAGGTTGTTGCCCGTCTAAGGTTTCAGAGGAATTTAGTTTGGAAGGATCCCATGCAGAGAATTCAGTCCCCTGCTGAAAAGAGGTGTGGTTTGATCAGATTGCTCCAGGGTTTGATTTGAACTTCAGGCTGCAGGTTACACAGCTTCAGTGTTCCTCTATTCCAGTGTTTCATCCTTTCTATTTTGAACAATGTTTTTTTAACATCTAACTGGAATTCCCTTTGCTGCAGCTTGTATGCAACAACAGGAAGATTATGCCAAGGCTTACAAACAGTTCTTTCTGTTCCTCCTTGTATGTCATGTGTGAATGATGGCTCCCAGTTTGGCTGACTCCAGTACGTCAATAATTTCTTGTACAGGACTCAGTCTCACAAGAATAAAGTGCTGCAGGGAAGTCATCGCTGCTCGTACCTGCTGGTTCTGCATTTACTGGTGCAGCCCAGTATGCAGCTGGTCTTTGCTGCAAGGTTGTGCTGCTGGTCTATGTTCATGCTGGTCTTGTGGGACCGTCTTGTTTTCTGCAGAGCTGTTTTCTGGCTAGTTAGTCCCCACTCTGTGCTGCTTTATGGGGTTAATCCCTCTGGAGTAATGGACTTTGCATTGCCTTGGAATTTGATGAGATTCCTGTCAACGTGTTTTTTATCCTGCCGAGCTCCCTCTAGCAGTCATGCCTTCCAGAACTTAATTTGTTCCCGCAATTTGCTAAAATCTGTCAGCTTTTTGTGGGAGCTCTCCTTCCCATTGGCTGACCCCCTCATGAGTGCTACTGGTAGTTCACCACTAGGATGACTTCATAGTTCCATCACAACCATTTGAGTCTGGTGGACCAGCTAGTTTTCCATAGTGTAAACTGTATGTCATTGATGTGTCTGGATGCTGTAGGAAGCCTCGTTGGTGGCCTCGTTAAAAGTCAAGGTGTACGACATCCACTGCTCTTCCTGTGTCCACAGAATCATCAGTCTTCGCCATCGAAGGTGGGTAGGTTGTTCAGGCGTGATTTGCCCATGGTAAAATCATTCTAATCACTTATTTCTGTTTTGGAGTTCCCAGAAGAGTTGTTTTCCCAGGGTCAAGGTTAGGCTGCCTGGCCTGTTGTTTCCCTACCCTCCCCTCTTTGCCCTTCTTGATCCAGTGATTTATTATTCAGATCAGAAATTAAATTCTAGCTCTGTAAAAGCTGCTGGTTTTAGGACATGTACTGTTTACTTTCAGTCCTGAGAAGTACAAGCTTTTGCTTTGTGCTGGTAAACAGGCTTTGCAACTTGCTGCAGTTAGGGGAATTGCACCGATTACAAAATTATGAATTTGCAGTTACATGATCTATTAATCCATCAATCTCTTTCTCAAACTCTTGCTTTAGTCTGTAATTTTAGAAACCATATCATAATCTAATGATTTATACATATCTTGCTATGTTAATTCCTTCTAGCAAGCATCTAATCCTGGTCCATTCAAATAGGGAAATTGCAGACTGAACCTACTTTGAAATTTATTTTGGAATGGTGTTTTAGTTTGAATAAAAATCTGGCTTTTGGAGTTAATCATAGAGGTTTTTTTTCCACTTGCTAAGGTTTGGATTCTACTGCAGAGAAATCTTGGAGCATGTAAACTTGGATTCTTTTGAAACTAAGCTCAAAGGTGTGTTAGAGCTGCAAACAAACAAACAATCTGTGTCACCAGCACAGTAAATGCCTTCAAAACACGTAGATTTCATATGCTCAGCACTGAGTTTGCCAGGTTTGATTCTGTTGCTAAGGTCTACTCCTAGATCATTTCCTCTGAGGGTAGTAGAACACTGGAACATGTTGCCCAGGGAGGTGGTTGAGGCCTCTTCCCTGGAGATATTCAGGGTGAGGCTGGATGAGGCCCTGGGCAACCTGGTCTAGTTGGGGGTGTCCCTGCGACTGCGGGGAGGTTGGACTTCATGGCCTTTGAAGGTCCCTTCTGGCCTGGATGATTCTATTATTTATGTTATGGAGATCATAAACAACACCCCAAAAGAAAAAAAAAAAAAGAAGCTTTTTGCTCCAGTAGCACGTGTATACTTTTGTGTAAGCTTTTAAATTCTGCAGGGAAAACTTTACAGGAAGGAATTTGAACAGTAGGAGAACTGGATGCTCTGTTCTGTACCTAAACAGTGCAGTTTAAATGCTCATTTCATCAGACTTGCAATGAGCGTTGCTCCAACAATATCACTAGTGCGGGGGTGTGGTTTAAAAAAACAAATTACTTTAAAATTACAAATTGTAATGACTTTCATAATCCAAGTGATCTGTATCTGCCCAGAGGATATATTACATTAACTGTGTTAGACTGGAGTGACATGTGGCTCTTGCTGAGAGGAAGACACATACACATTTTCATGAATGGGCCTGGTTATATTCAAACTCAGTTCCCTAAAGGTGGAAATTCCTAGCTAATGAGAAGAGAACAAACTCTTCATTAGGAAACAAACTCATTAGGAAAAAAATGTTAGAGGAAACATAACTGATCTGTTTGCTGTATTTTACTTTTGCTAGGAGATTGATTTTTCCCTGAGAATGAGGGTGATGATATTCTTCCACTGGAGATATGCAAAGGTGGGTTTGTTCTTCCTTTAGCAACAGTTACCAGTTTTATTTTTCTCCATAGGCTCCAAGGTAGCCTGCATCTCAGTACATCACTCTGAAAACTGGCTCCCCGCAGTCCGGTTTTCTGCACAGCATAGATAAATTGTAAGTTAATACCCAGTTTTACTCCTCTGTTAGATACATGGCTCTCTGAGTTCTACATTCCTAATTTTTAAATTCACACCTTTTGATGCTTTTTTTGATCTCTGCAGGTTGTACTTCAGCAAAGCAATTTCAGTTAGACAAGGATATGGAAAATAACTTAAATCTTACTAACTGCAGCTGTCTTTGGAACATTATGTGAACAGGAGGTACAAAATATGTCTGTCACATGTTTTTGAAAATAACATCAAAGAGGGTTGGAAAAGATGGGGAAGAAATAGAAATAATGGAAGAAGTAGAGTACTCATGCTATAAAGATCAGGCAATTACCGCACATGTAAATGTAGCTTTGAAAAGAAGGTTATACATCATACAGTTCTGTTAGATGTGCTGAATATGGCATTTACTGACAGTGTGATGTTTCACAATTAGGTGTGAGACCAGGAGAAGGCCCTGTGTGTCTCATTGACCTTCTCTTCCTGTCCCTCTTGACAAACTCCGAAGAACTGATTATTATCCAAACTTTTCCCTGCTAAAGGAAAGAAACAACAAAGGAACTGGAGGACAAAAGGGCTGAAGGGGCTTCACACTCAGTAAGAAGTGTCTTCTAAAAGAAGATTGCGGTTGAACTCTAGCACAGCATGAAATTAAGTTACTCTATTACATGGTCAGTATAACCCACAATTTAAAAAATCCCAAGCAGAATGGAAACTAACAGCTAGTGAACATAAAAAGCTCAAGCAGATGTTAAAGCTGTCTCAAGCAGTAATAACTAGCAGTTGCCTGTACTCCCTATTAAAATATTACAGATGGGGATAGGAAAAGCCATTCATTTTTCTGATTTTACATCCTCAGAAGCTCTTTGTTGTCATAGACCATGGTACAATGAACTTAAGTTTTCAAGTGTTTTATGGTGGATTTGTTAATGTGCAGACACAACACAGGAAGTTCCCTCTTCTCTAATTTATAGGCGCATCAAAAGTCCTTACTTTTCATCAGCATTCTGTCCCCAAACTATCCATTGAATGTTAGTTTAGTGAACCATATAATATGAGGTGGTCTAATTATATTTGAATTTTAAAATCAGATTACAATAAAAATTACACAAAACTATGTAGTGAACATAATACAATGTGCTAACTATTGCTATAATTTTCATGTTATGTTAATGATGTGACACTGACTTCTTTGTTTTAAATTCCCAGGGATATTGTAACCCAGACTTTCTACCTAGCAAATTTGATCTGTGAGTGTTAAAGTTACTCATGGAGCTGCTGAATTTTGCCTGCAGACCTCAGAACCAGCTTTTTTTTTCCTCTTTTTTTTTTTTTTGTCTCTGCTTCATAACAACTTTTCCCTCCCTGTGTTTTCGTTAAATGAAANGGTGGAGCAAGTTGTGTTTTTACCTAGTCATTCCTTTTTTATTGTTATTGTTTTGTGTGAAATCATTATGGCATTGGGTACTTAAATATGAACTCTTACTGAGTGACCTGATTTCATATGTCCACCAAAAGAAGCAATAGTCACCTTTGCATTTTTTTTGGAGTTGATTTTGCAGGAAGCTGTACAGTAAACCAATATTACTGTCCTGTGTCTATAAGTCTGTTACCAAACTAGAAAAGAGAGGCAGCTTCCTCATCTCTGCTGTAGAGTGACCGTTGTGGTTGGTTCTAAAATGTTACTTTGCTGGTCTAACATTTGTTTTCAAATATAAACCTGTTCTTTTTTTCTGTACTGTGAGGGTGGTGAGACACTGCAACAGGTTGCCCAGAGAAGTTGTGGCTGCCCCATCCCTGGAGGTGTTCAAGGCCAGGCTGGATGGGGCTTTGAGCAACCTGGTCTAGTGGGAGGTGTCCCTGCCCATGGTAGGGGGGTTGGAACTCGATGATCTTTAGGGTCCCTTCCTACCTAAACTGTTCTATGATTCATTTGGTCTTTGAGGTACCTTAATTCCCTTATGTTCATTAAAGATCTGAATGGAGTGAATATGATCTGAATGGGAGATAATATGAATGGGAAACTTCAGTCTGGAAACACATCCTAGTGTATTACCTTGAGGTTACCATAATCCTCATGTTAGCCACATGTTGTAATTCCTCAGATTTATTAAGATGTTTTTTATTAGAAGGTTAAGCAAAACAAAGTTGGGATGAGGCTGAGGTGACAGTGAAGACCGAAATAGTCTGAAGAGCTCAGTGTAACAATGGTGTAACACAGGAGGTAAAAAGTCGTGTTGTTTGTCCTGAAGATGTGCTGGGTTGGTCTTCCTAATGAATTGCAGTGTACCCCTCTGGATAAGAAGGAGGCATCTGAAGTGTTTTGTCCTTTGTTGATGACATGAGAAATGACAAATTTTTCAGGAGGGAGGGAGTTTCACTTTTGTTAACAATCAATTCTATTTCATTCTATTCAGGGACAAGCTCTGTGGTTTTGGGCTGAATAGTTAAATCTCAGTGTTTGAATGGGTGTGATATCCTTCCGTCTCAGAAAATATACAGTGACCTACAAACAGCAACCATTCTTTCAATAAATAGTAGTCTTAGCAACTCATTGTTTCTATGCATGCATTCTTTTGAAAATAATTCTCTTTAAATTTGTCAGCTCTTAAAAATAAGAAAGCTGGGCCTTTTACCAGCAGAACCTGGAGCACAGCCTCCAGACCTCTCCGGTGTTGGTTTAGTGTTTGTTAGGTGATATTCTACCACTGTTTTTCAATAAACCTCTAGTAATGCCTTCTATGAGTAAAATAGCTTCTTACTGCAAATAGCTCTAAAAGCATTTTAGCCTGCTTGATGCTTCAATTCAGAAATAAGTTCTAGTCTTTGGAAGATCTGTCTTTGAGAAAGCGTTTTGTTAGAATTGTTTCCACAAGCAGTGCTTTTTGTTCTCCAAAAAACATACTGGTGAAATGCAAGTGTTAGTACTTGGGCCTTAATTTTCAACTAATATCTTTTTTATTTCACCTTCAAAACATATTGATTTGACTGCCAGCCAGACTTACCTGATAATATATTAGGTTGGGACAGGGAAGTAGCTTAGGTTTTGATCAGTTTGACATTAAGTTTTCCATTCCTGAAAACTTATGTTCTTTGCAAGAAATACCGAAGCATTCTGACAGAGTTTAAATTCATTAATATTTTTCCATTTCCAAACAAGAGACAGTATTAACTCAGTTTTGTTTATTAAGCTCGACAAATTGTCTCTCATGGCTTTTACTTTTAAGAATAGTTGTAATTGGTTTGGATTTACTCTGATGATCTTGCAGTTAACTTACCTTAGGATCATATTGTGGGTGAAAATTGGTTTTGGTTATTTTCTCAATTGTCTGTATTTTGTGTTGGAGGAGGTGGCCATGCTTAATAGGAATGGAAAGATGGAAGAGAATTACCATGGTTCACAGGCATGCAATTGTGTTGAATACAAAAATAATAGTAAGGGAACAGAGACAAATAGGAATCGAGCATCTAAAGAAACTTGGGGGTGTGTGTGAAAATTTTATTTTTTGTATAGTAAAGTTTCATCAAAATAAAGACGGGCTTTATCCAGCCTGCATCTGATACTGTATCCACAAAGTTCTGTGCTCCTGATAGGAATTATGTGTGATTTATGTCACTATTCACAAGCTGTCAAAACAGAGGCATGTAAGAAATGTAAACATTGAAATTTTTATCTTTGAAATATGAAATTCACGTTTTCTGATTAAAGTATAGGTAAACCAAACCATTAACCCCATACTGGATTGTATTTCTGGTGTAGAAAATATTTTTGGGAGGCCCAAAAAATAAGGCATGGTTGTAAAAAAAAAAAGCCTCTTAAAAAAAAGAGTATGATTTAGACCTTTGTGTCCCTGAGAAGGTTGGATGCTCGAAGAAGGGGAGCCCTGGTTAGTCTCATGACTGCCCTGTGACAGTAGTACCTCTACAAGAGGAGTTAGGATCTTTGTCACCCCAATTACTACATAAGCATTCAGGATGTGGAATATGAGTTGCCATAAAGTAAGCCCATCTTTAAAAGCTAGTGTTTTGTCATAATTTATTAAAATCCTGTAGGAATAAACACTGTTGAGGTTCAAACACAGGGGGTAAAGCTCTGTTCATGTGTGTGTTAGTATATGTAAATATATATAAATAATAATGTACATATATAAAAAAAAAATATATATAAATATATAAATAATAATGTGTATATATAAAAATAATAATGCGTATATATAATGTATATATAATGTAAATATATGTGTTGTCAAAATGTAGGTTTTGGCTGATATTTATCTTTACAAACACATTTTGCTGGAACATCTAAGACCTTTACATATTTTGTTGCCTGGTTGCACATTTAGAGATGTTTTCAAAAGCTTGTTCCAGAAATGTTAGTTAGCTCTCTTTGGTTAGCTTGTGTTCCCATTGCTA
>VZRU01018719.1:49809-67141 GCA_013398155.1 Pedionomus torquatus
GGCTGAACAGCCCCAGCTCTCTCAGCCTGTCCTCATAGCAGAGGTGCTCCATCCCTCTAATCATCTTTGTGGCCCTCTGCTGGACCCGTTCAAACAGTTCTATGTCCTTTCTATGTTGAGAAATGTATGAATTCTCTGTTGAGAAATGTATGATGTGTGATTAATATAGGACAAAGGATTAAAAAGGAACATTTAGAAATATTTTAGCGTTTATTTTTCATTGCATTTTTCTCTGTCTAGGCAATAAAAGCAGGTCAATGTGTTGGACTTTTTAAAAAATCCATTTGGTTTCACTCGCTTTTTATAGAGTAAGACATATCTTAAAAATGCAACAACATCAGGGGCCTCTTAAAATATGAACTGCTCTTTTTGCTGAGACAGTTTAAAATAACCTTAAATTTTGTATTAACTTTACATTTTTGTTTCAGAAGTTTTTATTAAATCCAGAATTTAGGCCTAAGTTATCCTGACACCGTCCCTTTAAGAAAATGTCAGCATATAGTAAGCACTCTGGATACGCTTTAAATTTTATTATTGTAGAGTGTTTTTTTGGGGGGGTGGGGGAGGCAGTGGGGATGTTGGACAATTCAGAGCAAAGGGGAAGAAAACCTAACAAATTCTTGGTTATTGTCCAATTCCTGAGCTAAGCCATGAACTCCATATTTGGCTTGAAATGAGAAATTTTCTCCTCAACAGCTGTCCCTGGAGTCAATATAAACTGTTCTAAAATATTTAGTTACCAGCAGAAAGATACTACAGGAGACACTAAAACAAACTCTTGTGAAGCACTGTCTGTTGTAAGGGAGCCCTGATTCACGTACTGTACTGTACATTGCATAATGGTGCAGCTATTCCTTTACGTGTTTCCAGTGCTGTGGCGTGTTACATTATGAGGGGGCTTCCAAGGCACCTAAGCAGTTATTTTGGGAAGAATGACAAAAAAATGCCATTTTGTAAGTAAGGAATGCAGAGCCAGGCATGATGACAGAGGCTGAATTACCTTTCCTTTATTCCTTGGAAGGTTTTTAAAAAGAGTGTGGTGTTCACCTCTTCTTCTGTTTTGGTACTTTTTAAAGACTTACTGCTCTAATAAATGATGATTTTTGGAAACAATACTTCCTGACAATGGAAGAGGGCCAAAACCCCCTTAAAACCCAACTGGAGCATTGAAAATAAAAGTATCCTTTGAGTAAAATTTTACCATTTTGAATGAGCTATGTATTCAATCAAAGTCTTGAAATGCTACTTAAAATGAAGCCTTAAGAAAGACATTACTTTTCTTCTTTCATTTATAAATCATCGTAAAAGCAGGATAAAAACGCTCTTTGTAAAATGCTGCTTGACTCCTCAGCTGCTGAACTGAAATCCCATATTAGTCCAACATGTGCAACTGAATAATGAGCGGAGCCTGAGATTACCTACTCTAGATTGTATATTTATACTGCTAAAAAAGCAGCAACCTTACTGTATATTTAAACAATGTACCAAAGAGAGCACATGCAAATAAAGAATGTCAGGTGGATATAAGCCAGAACTGGCTAGAGAGAGGAGGCTGTGGAGCTGTATCTTTTCTCATGGAACATTTTGCCATCTGCTAAGAACCCTATGTATTTTATTATCATTGTGGATGGTAATGGTTGTTAAAATCTGAAGTATTGACAGAGAAGGTTTGAAGATAAATTATGAAAAGCAAATACAGACTGCATCACAGCAGAGAATGGTCTTTGTAGGCTTTCTCCCTTCGAGGGCAATTCAAAAGAATGCAATAAAATTGGTTTATTTTGTACTGAAATGCAACAATTGGCAAGAGTTGTCTTGCAACTAAAGCAAAAGTTTAAACCTGTCTTAGGGTTGAATGTGGTACAATATCAAGAGGTTGAAACTAAAGTCTTTAGCTAACAGGTATTAAGTTAAGATTGCTGACAGTGAATTCACTCATGTTTTTGGACATTGGCTGTTTCAAATGTGGTTAACCTCATTCAGTTAAAGTAAAACTGGGGTGGGGGTGTTTATACTGTTATTAGAAGCAGCATGGCACACACACAAAAAAAGTTTAGCATTTACTCAGCTGAGGAGAACAGAGAAGGTGTGGGAACAGAGGCTGGGAAGAGGATGGTAAGGACAGTGAAAGGAAAAAAGACAAAAAAATGTAAATACGAAAATATATGCAATATAAAAGAATGCAAATAACTGGGTTTTTAAAAGATGAGTGGGATTTTGTTTTGTATTGCTATAGTATTCAGAGACTTAGCAGTTCACAGTAACAACTAAATTTTATATTTTAGAAATCGAAGCAAGAATTTGTGTTGGATTTCTGTACAACATTGTTGTCTTCCTCAGTAGAACTATTGTCATGAATGAAAGATGGTATCATGTTAAATTATACTGACATGTAGGAACCAATCGTTTAAATAAATTTGGACATGTGGCTTGAGCTTTAGTAAGTTTTTTAAGGAAAAAAGACCATTTTCTACAGACAGTGTTCAAGAACTGTTTTCTCTAAAGCCCATGGCACTGGTTGAAACAGGTGACTGGGTACTCATCTCTTTCCAGCAGCCAGCTGGCATATTCCTCCAGCAGGCTGGTACGGAGCCCACACCAGTTTATTAGGAATGTTTAATTGAATCTTTTTTGATGTAATCTCTAGGTAGAGTGTCAAGGGCTGGAAGGGCAAAGACAGCTTTTCTACCAGAAGCAGGGGTGAGAGGCATCAGCATGCAGATGGACGAACAAGATGCTGAAAACAGAGATGAGTAAACAAAATGTTCCCCTCTTATGTGTAGATGATTTTAGCTGTCCCCAGCTGACGAGCCATCCAGGCTTAGGGTAGATGTAGAACTGAAATGTGTGCTCGTGCTGCCAATGAAGAGTCTACCAGAAATCAAAAAACTCAAGTTAGAAAACCTTAAATTCATACTGTTGCCTCTCTGAGGTTATAATCCCCAAATTAAGACCATTCTCTGGAGTTTTTGCTTGTGTGTTCTTTCAGTAAGCCAAAATTTTTGTTTTGCATAATGCAAAATGGTTTGTTGACAAATAACATATATTAAATATTTTGATAACTTCAATTAAAAAATTATTAATGGAAGTCTGTTCTGAGAAGTTCTGAAGCCAGTGTTTTAATTTAAATATACTTTATGTATTATTTAACTTTTCTGTACAAAGTTTAACATTAACAATATGTAGTTTTCAAATTTCAGACAATGATTAATTTCTATATGGAACCTCTGCAATGAAAGTAGTGTTTAAAGCCGTCTATCTGTAATCTCCAATAAATCACATCTTGTTTCAGTGAATTTTACTAAACATAACCTTACAATAAAAAACAACTCACACTTCTCCTGCTTTAGTATTCCATATCTGTTGAAATAACTGATTTTATAAAAATATTCAGTAGATTGTATACTTGGCACATGGGCACAATTCACACTCACTATGAAAACAAGCTTATAAGTTCTGATGTCATAAAATTTATGACGGCCATAACCTTTCATTTCTCTGAATGTAAAACTTTGAGTTTTACAATTGTTAGAAACAAAATGACCTGTGTAGAATTTTGCTTCAAACTCAGACAAAGGCTTTAAAGGATGGTTCGGGGGATACTTTTTATCTCATTTTAAGAGGGTCAGTATTGCATTCCAAAGCATCAAGGTCTTAAATAGATCTGTTTTGCCTTCATTTGGTCCCAGTTTCCACTAAGTTGCTGTATCTATATTAGTAAGATATATATCTGTATTAGTGAAATTGCTCACAGCTCCTGGCAGTGGCCCAAGCCAGCTGGTATGTTCACAGAGGAGACTTGGCCATGCCATCATCCAGGGTCCATTCCCAGGAGCTGATTTGGATGCTGCTACCCTGATTTTGTGGGTGGACAGGGAAAGGGGACACGTGGTGTGCTCTGTGTGTGGCCGGTTGGCCTCAGGGCCAGAAGAGGGTCCTGGGTCTGTTGGGAAAACCACCAAAGGAACTACCATGGCTGAACAGATGACTCTCTTACCAGGGAAATCTTCTATGGGCAAGAACAATTTATCAGTATCTTCTGGAAAAACACTGAATGGGAGATTTTATTATACCCCAGAAAGAATTGTGCGCAGTGCATTAGCAGAGAGGTTTGTTCAGCAGAGATCTGCTCCTTGGGAGCCTGTCTTCTCCCTGCTCTGCCCAAAGCCTCCTCTCTGAGAAACTGTGATGTATCTTTTTCTTGTTCTTCTGAGCCTATTTCACCGCTGGTGTCAGCTGGATTGGTTTGCAGATCAAGGAGAATTAACATAGCTCAGTGTATTACCCTGCAGAGTCCCACTATAAAGGCATGCAGACTGACAGTTCTAGTTCTCTCTTCAGCAGATCTACTGTCCCTTCAGTAGCTTGTCCTACTGAAAAATATGGTTTCTCATCCACTTTTCATCACTTTCAGAAGGACTCTTCAAATCCTCTGACAGGAGTACTGGCACCAGAAAAACGAAGTATTACCATGAATTTAGCACATAAAATATTTAAGGTGAATTCTATGATTCTTTCCCCTGGCCTTGATTTCATACTAATTTCTGCCAAGATCAGGTCCTGCAGCACAGCCTACTTATGAATTCTGTCTCCCAGAGAGGTGGGTCCCCATGGCACCAATTATTTGAGTTAATGTATTTGGCATCCGGTACATCCATCTGAAATTCATAATCTACAGGACTGAGGTCAAAAAAACATTTGTAAACAACTTACAAAGGCATATTCTTCCTGCTATTGTTTCTGGGATTAACATGGAGACATTTGTTTTCTTGGAAACTTTAGTTTGAAGTGTTCTGTGATGGCATCTCTCATCGAAATCTTCTTGTGAAGAAACTAGTATCACTTGACTAGGCCTTAAAATGACCATACCACCTTCTTCTGGGATCTTGCCAACTCTGACAAGCTAAGGAGGGTAGGGATTGTAGGGAAACTTCTGAGGAGATGTTGTAGTTGAACCTACCAGCAATTTGCAAGCCAATTTTTTTCAGTTTTCCTGGCCTTGTGCTCAGTTTTTCATGCAGATTCTTGTTTCTCAGTGTGAGTGAGGGACTGCCTAGCCACGAAGTTCAGCTGCCAGTTTTTTTTGGGCACTCAGTGGTGCGGCAAATGCTTTGAGCCATCCTACCCCTGCACTTACCACAACATCCTGTTAAACACTGTGTAACCTGGTTGAGAGGCTTTTATTGAGTGCATCCCCAAATTATGGAGTCTGGGGCTATCCTGAGCTGTTGCCTAGTGTTATGATTCTGTGTCTCTGAGTTACATATGGTTTGCTTCCAGGAACCTGCACGGGGAGCTCAGTGAGGGAGCACAAGGCTGTTCACCATCTTCTTGCTTGCACTCCTGTGGGGTGCAAATAAAACTTTATGGAGCTTCAGGGACTCCCTTTGGTGTAGAAGCTAAGAGCAAACATGTATCTCTTTGTAGGTCTACAGACTTGGGAATGTTGGCAAATCTTTCATTTTGTGCCTCAGTTTATCACCGATTGTACTATGATGTCCTTGTCTCTGAGGGAAACTTTGAGCACAAATCATAGAATCATAGCAGATTTTCGGTTGGAAGGGACCTTTAAAGATTATCTAGCCTATTTCCCCCTGCAATGACCAGGGAAATCTACAACTAGATCAGGTTGCTCAGAGACCTGTTCAACCTCACCTTGAATGTTTCAAGACATGGGACATGTACTACCTCTGGACAACCTGTGTCAGTGTTTCATCCTCATTGTATCCTCCTTATGTCCAGTCTGACTCTTCCCTCTTTTAGATTAAAACCATTACCCCTCATCCTATTGTGACAGTTCCTGCTGAAAATTTTGCCCCATCCTGCTAATAACACTGCTTTAACTGCTAAAAGTCTGCAACAAGGTCTCCTTGGAGTGTTCTGTTCTCCAGGCTGATCGACTGTCTCAAACTGTTCTCACAGGAGAAGTGCTCCATACCTCTGATCATTTTTGTGGCCCTCCTTTGGACCCGCTTCAACAGGTCCATGTCTTTCTTGGGCTGAGGAACCCAGAGTTGGAGGCTGTACTCCAGGTGAGGTCTCAGGAGACTGCAGTAGAGGGGCAGAATCACATCCCTCGACCTCCTGGCCATGCTGCTTTTGATGGTTGGCTGTCTGCGCTGCAAGTACACATTGCCAGCTCACGTCCAGCTTTTCATCCACCAGTACTCACAAATCCTTCTTGGCAGGGCTGCTCCTAATCCCTTTGTCCCCCAGGCTGTATCGATACTGGAGATCGCCCCAACTCAGGTGCAGGACCCTGCACTTGGCCTTGTTGAACCTCATGAGGTTCCCAAGGGCCTGCTTGTCCAGGTCCTTCTGGGTGGCATCCTGACCCTCAGACGTGTCAACCACACCACTCAGCTTGGTGTCATCTGCAAACTTGCTGAGGATGCACTCGATTCCACTGTGTCATGATGAAGACATTGAACTGGACTGGTGCCAACAGAGACCCCTGAGAGACATTACTTGTCACCAATTGTCATCTGGGTATCGACCTGTTCACTACCACCCTCTGGTTGTAACCATCCAGCCAATTCCCCATCTACTGAGCAGACCCCCCATCAAATCCCTCTCTCTCCAATTTAGGGAGAAGGATGTTGTTGTTGGACTGTGTCAAAGGCCTTCCAGAATTCCAGATAGACATCACCTGTAGCTCTTCCTTGATGGAGTCGCTCCATCACAGAGGTCCATTAGATTGTTGAGGCAGGACTGTCCCCGGGTGAAGCCATGCAGGCTGTCTCAAATCACCTCCTTGTCCCCCATGTGCCTTAGCACAGCTTCTAGGAAGGTCTGTTCTGTGACTTCTGCAGGTGTGGAGGTGAAGGTGAAAGGCTGATAGTTCCCAAGTTTCTCCTTTCTTCCCTTTTTCTAAAAAGAAATGGATAAAATTTAGCAATTTTGCAGCAGAATCCTAAAATATACCTGGAAAATAGCATGTTTGGAGCATCCCAGTAAAACACCCATGGGGTTATTTACAAGTGAAAACTGAGAGAACATTTTAAATGGTATTTTTCCCCCCTTTCCTCTTTGATGCAAGTGTTATGCTGCTTGAAAACAATGCCAGACTTACCATTGGATGGGCTCCTCCATTGAGCAGAGAACAAAACATGGGAGAGGTAACAAAAAAATTTGGTCCCTTGATAAATTAAATCCTTGGCCTGTCTACTCAAACAGCCAGCACAGATCTCAGCTCAAGCCAAACATAGTAGCAGTGTTTCTCTGTTATGCAAATTCATCTTAAGGGTGATCTGGATCCAGACAATCTAAGAGATTTTCAGTTAACTACAAAATTAACATTTTGGAATAAAGTAAGTCAAATGGAGATGAAAAAAGTCAATCAAGGCAAAAATTACAATGCAGTCCCTGCAAGCAAAAGTGTGGTCTCTGGAGAACATAAGAGCTCATCAGCCTCTCCAGTAAATTGGAAAGACACTTGAACAAAGTGAAGTGGGTTAGCAGTTAAGTAGCACCATTTGTAAATACATCACGAAGTTACCAATGTGTGAGTATTAATTTTATTGTCTGGAAAGGGCAAAACAGGTGGGTTTGGGTGGCAAAATTTTATGCTATACCAGGGTGTGTTACTTGAATGGAAATGACAAGGTTCCTCCTCATCTCCTGTAGAGATCAGAAGTGGACTTCTCTCCACATTACTCCAGAACTGATTCCTCCTTTGGGAATTGCCATTTTTACCTACCTTTTACTCATATCCTTGCTTTTCAATGTCTCCACCAACCAGCTAAACCGCAAGCTCACTCTTCTGAATACTGAGAGGATTCATGCTGACATATGGAGACCTCAAATGGGACTAAGAATGAGAGAGTAGTCAAGACCCATTGGTGTCCGATAATCTTTCTTTACTGGAAATAGGGGTTTTCCTACTAGTAAGGTCATTGCTTTGACAGATTGTGTAAAGAAACCACTGGAGGGTGGGGAGTATGCAAACTAGACTGCTCCCAGTTGAAGTATGTGAACAAAAGAATGACAAAGACCATGATAAAAGTTGATCATGTGAATAAAAAGGCCAAACCACTACCACATGCCTGATGAAAAGGCAGGAAAGATGTTGTCCAAACCAGGACTCCCAGGAGGGATGAGATCACACTAAGCGGGGGAGGAGGGTACGTACAGGATGTTGTTTTGTAACTGTCTAGTGTTTTCCAGAGTAAAAGTGATTGTGGCTTGGCTAAGCCCAAGTTCCTTGCCTGCCCACTACTTTACCCCTAAAGACTAGAAACAAGAGCTCCACCACCAGGTAGGCTCTCTAGAAATGTATCCAAGCAGCATGGTGCTGGGAATGCCTATTGTCAGCGACATCTCTGGAAGACCCATCCTCTCCATCCAAAGGGTGCGGCCTACCCAAGAGTTGTAGCACTGCCTCAGAGGCCTGAGACAGAGAACTAGACTGCCCAATACCCAAAACACAGCTCAAGCAAATTCATTTGGTCAGCAAAGGTCCTATCTCACAGGAGGAAAGGGTTTCACTGTAGCATTCTGCTTCCAAGCTATGTCTTCATCCACAAGAAGACAACCCCTCTTTCTCACTGAATCTACAAGCTAACAATTATGTCATTCTGAGTCAGGAGTATTTGTACATAATATTTCAAGTGGTCCACAGTTGGCTAGATTCTTTATTTGTGCTGAATTCCTTTGCAGGGGCACTGTTTTAGAAGTGATTTTATCAATTTCTAACTTCTCTGGGAGTAAATTAATCCAGGATGCTCTTAGAGGCCCTTCTCCTTCCTTTACTGACTTCTCACCTCTCATGCATTATCCACTGTCCTACAGACCCTATTATTGTAATCTCAGAGTATTCATTTGCCAGTGTTTTTTTTCTTATCTTTTACACACTCGACTTCACTATGTAATCATTCCCTTTCTCCTCCACTTTTAATGTTTGATTCCATGGCTGTATCTCCTCCTTGCTCTGCATTATTTTTCCTGGTTCTCTGTTTCACAGGGCCTTCTAGTTTGCTAGCTTTTGCAGACTCAGCTTCCTTGGAGGACTCAGCCTCCATTTCTCTTAATATTAATAACAAGCTCTGGCATTCTATTCAGAGCATGAGGGACAGCATGCAATGATGGCTATACTGATTCTCTTGAAACTAATTGTTCCCTTATTCGATACCTTCTTTTTATACCTCCAAATATTTTATTCCATCTTGTCAACTTTTCTTCCATGCTGCTAAACTTTCCTCAGGAACAATGCAATATTCTTGGTTTCTTTCTCACCGATGACTTTGTTACAAGTTCTAAAAATGACGGACTCTTGTACTCACTCTTAATGGCTCTGCTTGGGAGTATTAGACATGTTAGAAAACCATATCACAAAAGTAAGGTAATGATCATTTGAAATAAATTACATGGCATCTGTTTGGTAAGAAAACCTGCTAGCATGCTTTGCTTGAAAGAAAGAACCCTCTGAAACTTCTCTATTCTAAATTGTTTCTCCCTTATTTTCTAAATTGTTACTCCACTCCAGTCTACCATAACACAGAGTATGAAGACTTTGTAAGCCTTGTAATTAGGACTTTGAAGTCTGCAGACTTAGGCAGGTATGTATCAGGATTTTGGGATTTCTGTCTATTTCCTAACCTAGTCTCCTTATAAAGATAATATATAGTGCTAAAAGATATCTTTCTTTTGAAAACTGTTTCTAGCCCTCTTTCTTTCAGGGTTCCATCCATCTCTGTTACTTTTCATCTGTAGAACAGCTCAATTGCCTCTGCCTAAATGTCGGGTTTTTTCTTTCTTTGCTATTGATGCAATTGTAACTACAACATGGGAGGAAGGCATTGTATTACTGTAGTTTAGGAACTGAGCTGCAGCAATAAAGTATCTGCCACAAACAAGTAGCTTGGGGCAAGAAACATCTTAGTCTTTTTTCTAATTTACTATGTTAATCTATTACTATTATACCAATCAGGCCAAATTACTACACTCTTTCAGTTATAACAGCTCAGTGATTAATTGCTTAGGATAATCAGAACCCTGAGAAAGCTATTCTGTTTTCTCATACCCCATCCACTAAAAAGCTTTTAACAGTCATCAGAAGCTGCCTACCAGTGATTAAAAGGATCTTCAAAGTCCATTAAGATGATCCATGCCTTGGATTGCCAGGAAGGTCTCTGAGGCCTCGCATATGACATATGCCAGTCTCACAGCAATCCTAGTATCTGTTGGCTTGGGGGCCAGAGAGGGCCTAAGGACAAGAACAAAACTGTGCAGTGTCCTATGTCCAGCTCTCGTCGTTCCGCACTGACTGGAAATTAAATGTCATTTGGCTGAGGCGTCAAGTTCACTGAGGGGGCAGGAGCATCAAGCAACGCAAGTTGTTTGTTATCCAGCTGACTTCCTAAGAACATGAAGAAATGGACCAAATGTTTTGCTAGCAAGAGAGATTTGAAGGCAAATCATCAAGACATATAGAGTGTATATAAGGACAGTCTGCATTGAAGAACAGGGTACCTTACACATCATTGGGACCACATCATGCATGTAATCACCTAAACAGGTGGATGAAACAGACAAAAAGGGTCATGCAAATATTAACTAATCTGTGTGCATTTTTTTCTGGCTGTATCTGGACTCTTTGTAGCAATAATCCAAAGCAGACCATCGTCCAGCAGAAAATACACGTAAAAAAATCACAACTTACCTACTGCTCAGACCTAGTCCGCTGAAGGCGATTTTACAGTGCCATAATAACCTTTCAGGTTTATAACAGAATATATTTGCCAGATGGTACTTTGGGGACAGTTACAACAGACAGCAAAGAGCAAATATTTGATGAGCATTTATAGGCACAACAACATGTGAGAAAAAGAACAGGCTGCAAATCTCAGAGTTATGCAGCGCTACACTAAGGTGAAGGTTTTCCAGACATCCAAATCAAAGAAGAATGCAGCTCCCTTGAACAGTTAACAGATAACATCCAAACTGGATGAAGGGCTGAGTAGGAGCAGTGTGTTTTCAGTAACAGGAGTCAGCTTCCAAATCCATTATCAGCTGCGAGCTGTCTTATTAGATTTTTACTTCCCACTGGGGTCATAGGGGAGAGCAGAGCTGTTATACAGAGCATTTTTGGTCCCTTTTACACTCTGGCCAGGGAGGAGAGAGAGAGAAGAGGTGCATAGAGGGAAAGAGGGGAGCTTACAGCATAAAGTGGGTTCTTACCCATTGTCTTACTTTTTTTAACCATTAATGGAAACATTAATGGTTTTGTGTCTATAAAGCTGACAAGAATGACTTGCCTATGAGCCTATGAATGCAAGACTAACATTTTTACTTTACCTTTTGTAAGAGAAAAACATATACCAAGAATTAAACTGGGATCTTAAGTAAAGAGATAATTTTCCAACGGGGCATGAAATTGTTATCATTATGAAATTACTCGATCTTGAAGCAGAATATAGAAAGTTTCCAAACATATGCATTTCTTAAGATGGACTTGATAATGTTCTGTACCAGCTGTTGTTAACAGCTACAGAGACAGTTTTCTCCCCTGATGGGTGCACAGTGGCCTTCCCTCAAGGGAGCCAGTCAAAAACACTGCTTTACATTCACACTAGGCATTCATAGGGTACCCTGCCTGTTGTTTCAGCTGCCCAGAGCTTCAGTGCAGCTGTGGCAACTACCAGTAAGAGATACAGCATCACAGCAACCCTTGTTTTCACCACTAGTTTGCACTTGCTGAAGACTTGCTTCATCCAACTCTGGAAGAATTCCCCAGTAAGCATCAAAGCCAGTTGTTCTGCTTATAAGTCACATCATGACATAAAGCAGGAGAGGGAGTCATAATTAATAGCAAACAAGTTCCGCAGATGTGACCAGCAAAGTGAGCAAAAACAGAAGCCTGCAGTTCTCAGTGACATTGTATCTTCAGTAATCTACATTTACCTCCCATGGACACTGACAGGTTTTCATCTGAAAGAGTGGTATTCTTTCATACTACGTGGCCTCTTTAAGTTACACAAGCTGCTGTGCATTTCTAATACTTTGCTTGATAACAAGAGAGTTTGCAAACAAAAACTCCTTTTGGTCTTTACAACATACTGTGCATTTTTCTCTTTCATCTCTGGATGTCTCTGAAGAAATTGAATGAGCAGGGCAAAGAAAATCAGCAGAGCATAATATGTTCATTAGAGTATCAACTGTAGTGTGTGCATTTATGAACCTGTCACTCGGAGATTAGACCAGACATGCTTCTCTCATCAAAGGCTTCAAAGTCAAGCCTGAATACTCAACTGACTTTCCCAAGATGGGATTCTCCTACTCTCAAAACAAACATGTCATTTCTGTCTGTGCTGGAGAACCCTCTCATATAATGCCACATCAAGTATAATTAGTTGCATTATTGAATCCAACTGCTCCAGCATCAAATTCTCTGGTAAGTTCCAGTGTGGCTGACTTGCTGCCTTGTAATTTGCTGACAGAAGACATTAAGGCATCTTTTGCGTATGCATTAGGACTGCTTTGAGTTCATTTACAGTTCCAGTGAACTGTCATCTAGTGCAGCCTAACAGCTTAGAGCATTAACTGGAGAGCTGTATTCCCAGGTCAGGCGTTGGGTTACTATACAACTTTTGGCAAGCTGCTTCACATTTCAGATAATATTTCTTCTAAGATTAATATCGCTGTATTAACTATACTTACTTCACAAGAATTTTGAAAAGCTCAATTAATATTTATAAGTCTCTGGCTTAGATAGCAGGCCCTGTTGAAATGCAAAGTATTATCACACCTATTGAAGCTGCTTCAAAAATCCCCATTAATGGCTACATCTAGCCAGTGATGCTGGAGTCATGTTTAGGCACTTTTGTTATCTTGTCAATTGAAGTTAGACTGCTTGCACAAAAGTAAAACTACTAACATGACCTGCTCACAGGTCATAAAGATTGATTCCATATTTTAAAACGTGGCAATTTTTATCTTTCAGCTCATATCTTATTTAGGGAAAGGTAACACCTCTGTCAGTCAGAACAGAAATTAAGTTTTTACTAGTAGATTTCAAAATATGTTCTTCTTGATCTTAGTGTAATGTTATGCTCTTCTAATCCTGCTTTTTACTTTTGTGTTTGAAGTCCTGCACAAAGTCAAAGAATGAAGTCCTTGGAGGTGTGACATGCAGAAATCCAAAGGCAAAGCATGGTACATTTTATGACATGCCAAGTCATGAGTTTTAAGTTATCCTCGTGATTTTTGGAGTCTGTTTATTTAATATCCAGAAGGACTGCATAAGTTCTCGGATAAATATTCCAGCTCTCAAGTAGGACCCATCACATGTTTTCCTCTTTTTAAAGAAGCCCAAGCAGGTTGCTTGGCTTGACTGCATTAACGACAAGCGTGCAGGAGGCTGGCTATCTGAGAGCAACGAGGGCTATGTGTGGGCAGCCATGCACCCTTCAAGCTGAAAAGGAATTCAGCGTGTTTGGATGAGCTGCTGTGGCTGATGTTTGCAGCCCATGATGTGTGAATAAACAACAGAGGACTTTTCTTCTGTAACCTCGGTGTTGATGGTGAGGATTGCAATGCTGCCACATGGCTGAGCAAAGGTTCTGCTTATTGTAAGGTTAAAGGTTCTGCTTATTATAAGTGTGTGTGTGTGTAAACATGAATACGTGCATTCGATGCTTTACAAAAAACCCAAGAAGGAGCTTTATTTCCTTTTTAAAAGGTCAGTGAAGCCACAGATGCATCTCAAACTCTTCTGAGAGTGTCTCTGCCATTTAGTGCCTTTTCAGCACCAAGAGCAGCTTTGTGTGCTTTGCCTGCTGCAGTCATAAAGTCCCATAGTATAAGGACCTAGAATCTCCCAATTTTATGACAATAAAAAATTAACTGTCACAAGGCCAGCTGGTATTATCAAACAGGGAAACTGTGGAGGCACACAGCTTTGAAGTAGCCTGAAATATTTTTTTTACTGAAAAGCCATGGTGATGGCCATAGTGAAAACAGAGGGCTGTGGCTAAGAGGAAGGCACATGGTCTATTGCAGCTTCAATACGGAATATTTTGTTTCCTATTCTTTCCTTTTTATAGTTACGAATGCTTCGCACCAATAGTCTTCAACATCACAGAGAATGGCAGTTTTTAGAAAAAAAATAAGTGCTAGGAGCCTTGAAAGGAATTTGGAACATACTGTTTACTGGACGTTAGCAGCTACTTGAAATTGAACTTTTTCTGTGTGTATATATTAGCATCTTCCAGTCCCACAGGAATTATACACAAATATCCAGCCCTACTGATGGAAAACATGACAGGGTGCATTTGGCAAGGATTTCTCACTTGGAACTGACTTCCCTGCCAGGAGGTTTCGAGGCTCATGCAGCATTGTTTGTAGGCACCTACCCTTCTGCAAACCATCTGTGTGGCTGAAAAAGCTTCCTGATTACATCACTTCTTTTCATTTTCTTACCACTTACTAAAAGTTTCCTCTGGCGGGAAAAAGGTAGGATTGTTTGTCTCAGTCACATTAACTGTTCTCTCACAGCCTCCTGTTCCATTTTGAACAGATTTATTGGCAAAACTCACAGTAGATTTAATGTGATCAAGAACGGCCAAAACCAGGCATTTTTGACTTTTTCTATTTCTGGATATTAAAGGTTTCTGCAGGGGAGGTGGAAGGTGTGTATAGCAAACATAAACTGAGCAAAGCCTTGATTTCATTAGCTGTCTTTCACAGACTCTTCATAGAAAAACACTGTCCTAAATCATTAAGTCATAGAGTTTAGCTTGTACAACGTTTCTCTGTATGGAGTCAGGAAGCTAGTCCTGTGCAGGATTACTGCCTGTGGTTTGGCCCATAACACCTTCACAGGTAGTTAAGTCACAAAATCTATCACACAATAAAGGAAACAGGCACCTTCTCTTTGAAACGAGACCTTTGTCCATACAGCAGCAACCTCAAAGGACCTCGTGGTCTGAAGGGTGTGTATGTACACTATAGATAAACATGGTGTACTCCCATTTAACACTGGAGAATTAAAGAGCGAAGGAGTACCTTTTCCAGTCTATTCAGGAACCTAAGGCCAGAGGAGTTAGCATTGAGAGAAACAAACTTGACAAGGTGGGATGCAGAGCAAGATGCTCATGTAGGTAGTGTAAATACCCTACATTCCCCTGAGGGACGGTGGCCCATAGGTGACACACACTGCAGCAGGGACCCCGCTATGGGACTGCAGCCTGCAGGGGACCCACGCTGCAGCATGTCCCTCCCAGGGGACTGCTGCCACAGATAAGCCATGCCAAGAGAGGGTCACCTCTGGGTGACCATGTCCCATGGGCAACCCACATCAGAGGAAACGCACTAAGAAACAGCAGAGCGGGAAAATCTGACAAAGTAAAAATCACAGCAGAGGAAAAGCAGAAAGAAGCAAAGTGCAGCAGAACAGCATCAATAAGCAAAGAGAGCAGCAGAGAAAACTGTTATGTACACAACCCCAGATCTCGTGTTGTCCATCACCTGGCCAGAGTAACAGGCACAGACTGAGTTTAACCCCCAGCAAGCACAGGGGAAGTCAAGCCTGGGAAAGATGGGGCAAAAGTGTACGGCTCAAGTGATTATTCGATTGCTGACGTTCTTTTTGTTCTACTCCCAAGTCAGTGATCAGAATTTGATGGTAACTGGATATGAATTGAGTAAAAATACCCTGAGCAGAGAAGTGTAGCCCATGATGGAGTGTGCTTCCACAGGGCACCTCAGTCCAGCAAATCTGCCATTCTTCCCTGCGGGAGCTTATACCTCTCACCAGTAAAAACTGGCCAGAACCCACAGTGCCTGGCTCCCTTCAGGTGTCCCAGACAACAGTTCCCTTTAACTACCACAACATAAAATGTCATAAAGAGCTTATTAATCAGCCAAGCCTTAAAGCTACAGGAGTATTTCAAAATACTCATTATTAAATTTGGAGGGAAGGGGGGAAAAGGAGCTACATTTGGTAGTAAAGAACCACAGCCCAATATTAAAAATAAATAAATAAATTAATATGGATGTTATTAAACACAGAGTTAGGTGATTGTCATGTTACAGGTGAGGTTTTAACATTCAATTTTTCTTTCACTATGGCCAGTAGTAAAACTTGCTTTTTCTTCAGTCAGAGGTGAATGGAATCATTAAGTGGAGCTGAATTGTTAGGCCATATGGTCTCTCTGCTTGCAGTTCTCTTCGTGTTGCAGGTATTTGTTTCTGTTTTGTGTTTGTATTTACATTTTCTTGGCCCATTTAGTGCCCTAAGGAGCCATTTATAAGTGGTCATAACATGGTAACTCACAAAATTACAGCCCTGTAAATTATTCCCTCAGGCATTAAAAGAGCCTGGGAAAATACAAACGCAGACAGACTCAAAACTTTTATTTAGCAAAATCTAGGCCATATTAGTGGTTGGCGGAAAAAAAAAATAATCATCATTTCAAAAACTGGAAAACTACTTGTCTTATAGACAGATTTCATTTGGCAGGTAACATACAACAAATATAAGAACTAACTAGGCCTTCCATTGTATCTTACTAGGTCCAAATTAATGTTTTTATTAATGGGGAAAATGGGATTTATGTAAAAATGGTGAATATTGTTAAATGACAGTATACTTACTTGTCACATCATTTACAAAGTGAAACAATTAAAAGCCAGGAAATGAATAAAGGACACCTGAAATCTTCGACTTGCCACATACAAAAAGCAAATACACTGGCAGCCTCTATTGCAATGGTACCCTGGAATATCACACTCATTCATACATATGAATGTCCCTCTCAGGGGCAGGGCAGCAGAACAGGATGGGCACATATTTAATGACACTGTCCACATACCGTAGCAGCTGTTGATCCCCAGATGTAAGAAATCTGAAGAGAAAAGTAAAAGATTGGCATGTCTGAGTTGAGACTTGCCCTCAAACTAAAGGAAACGTACAGGCAGTGGGGACATGGACAGGTATGCTGGAAAGAGTAGAGGGCCACTGCCTGGTTGCACAGGGATAGGGTCAGGAAGGCCAAGGCACAGCTGGAGCTCAACTTGGCAAGGGACACAAAGAACAGTAATAAGGGCTTCTATGGGTATGTCAGCCAGAAAAGGACGGTTAAAGTAAGTGTATGGCCCCTGGTACGCAAAACCAGCAAACGGGCAGCAACAAATGAGGCAGCTGAGGTACCCAGCAGCTTTTTTGCCTCAGTATTCACTGGCAATTTCTCTTCACACACCTCTTGAGCGGATGGACTGCAAGGCAGGGACTGGGGGAGCAAAATCCCTTCTGCTCTAAGAGAAGTTTAGGTTCATGACCCCAGAGGAATCTGAATATACAGAAGTCTATGGGACCAGATGAGATGCGTCTCAG
>VZRU01018720.1:0-40950 GCA_013398155.1 Pedionomus torquatus
CTTAGACATGTCCTAGGAAAGGTATGCTTTTTATTATTTGGTTTAATGAAACTTCCCAAAAAGTATAAGTGTAAAGGAGCACAGTTTGTTAAGCAAAAAGCAGTTAACTTCTCAGAAATTTCTCAGTTGCTCTGGAGTCACAGGAAATCTGAGAGTTTTTTCACTCCAAACTGGATTTCAAGCATAATGTAACACTGTGGCAAAATCTTGCTGTCTGGGTAAAACACATAAGCTAGAAAGTTTCATGCTAGCTAATGGCTACATAACATTAACTAAGCATTAATCAATGCTAAGAAAAAGATAAAAACAGAGGATAACCAGATCAGACATTTTGTAGCTCTCTAGAAGCAGGAGTTCTGTAGGGAAGATTAAAACATGTAAATATTATCAGCTCAATTCATTTGGTCTGTTTTCCAGAAAGTTAGTGTTAAATTTCAAAGGGTCAAGAATGATTATATTTTGACAGAAAAAAAACAACAACAACAAAAATAAGAAGATACAGTCAACAATTTTGTAATGAAAGGAACTAAGCTTGATGATAGTGGAGGTCAACTTATAGCAGTAGGTCAGTGTGCTGAGGCAGTAATAAGCAAGATCCCTAAAAATCACAGACCAACAATTCTTCCAGTGGAAGACTGAAAGTCAAGCCTATCTCAATTTATCCATCTGTGAATTGGGGCTTATGTACCTGCTATCACATGCTGTATTAAAACTGGACAATCTGAAGAACCTTAAAGACCTAAAATAATAAGAAAGGCTGTACATTTTTTTTAACAATACCTAAAGAAACTGGTAGCAGCTTTGTTACTTAGTTAAAATACACTACAGAACACAACTGTAATGTTACCTATCCAGGCCTTATGATATGAAGCATGATCATAGCAATGGTCACTTACGGCATTCCTTCTCATCACTGTCATCAAAGCAGTCTGGCAGCCCATCACACTGCCAGGCGCCTGGGATACAGCGCCCATTACTGCACATGAAGTTTCCAGGAATGTTACACTCATTTGTAAAATTATTCCCAGGCAACAGTTGGGTCTCTGCAACAAGAAAGAGAAAAGTTTACAGGGGATTTTTAAAAAAAAGGCAGCAAAAGCAGTCACTGAGCAAGCTGTTTATTAGTGGTTGAATGAACATGTGACAAATGGATGTTGACCTGGTTATTTTGCCATTATTCTATCAGTATCCCAAGTACAGTACTTAGTAGCACTTTCTTTTTCCTAAATTATCATTTTATCTGTTCTCCATTCACATTCCCCAATTTACAGATTTTTTCCTTGCTATTTTCTTTCCAGAAACACGCATGCAGCCTTCTATGTATCCTCAGGTCAAAGCAAAGTTTGATTAAAAAAAAAATATAAAAATCTCTCATAGGATCACTCTATCACAACTAAAACAGACAAGACCACAAGAACTCAGCTCCTCATTTTTGTCAGATCCATATTTAGCTTGCACAAGGGCTGGACACATTGACTAATTCATACTAAGTTTTCAATTACGTTTTAAACTTATTGCTGCTGATCAGCATTAGAACTGAGCTTCCTGGTGTTAATATAGTCCCCTGATACACACATGTACACAGGCGAGTTAGGCAGTTGGCACGGCTCAGTCTGCCAAGTGGGGGAGATTTAGTTGCAGCATACTGGAGATCAGGAGAACAGAACAGGAGGGAAACCTAGAGATCTTCCTTCAAGATTAAAATGAACGACTAGAGCTGTGCTCAATCTACTGTGTTTCCCACCTTGCGCATTGGCTTTGGAATGCTGATAACACAGAAATGCAAACTTTGGGGAAGGTGGATAATGACAATAGTTTTAATAAGCACCAAAACTGCATGTCATGTTGTCAAGCTGGGGGAAAGATGCAGGACAAGACAGAGTACGCAGGAAAGAATATCCTTCCCTGGTCTTTCTCTGGCATGTTCCAGACTAGTCCCAGGCAACGGGTACTTGACCAGATAAAATCCAGAAATACAAGCCTTCCCACATAAGGGTGGAGGTGTCACAAAAATATGCCCCTCCTGCCTGCTCTCATATCTTTGTGGTTCAAAATCAGGAAGACGAAATGAAGCAAATATGCAGCTTAATAACTTTATCTGTCATGTACTATTTCAAAGATAATTGCATGATTTTTGGAGCCCTGGGGAGTGGCAGAACTGCATTTGGTCCCCTCCATTGCCCACCCTATACCAGCTTGCTTCCTGCTCCTCCTGAAGTCAGCTCCTACCTCTCCCAGGAAAGGCATCGGCTCCCAGGTGAGGGGAAGCACTATAAACACAGCATGGTAAGCTCCATGCTGCACAGGACTCAGAGCAGATCTCAGCTAGCCACGTCAGCAGTCTCAGGGAAGACCCTATCCTATCTGATTCCTGCAGTCTCAGCAAGGAACCTGGTCTGTACAGGCATCTCTGGGGGAACCCAGCTGCCAGAAAGACAGGTCTAAGCATAAGACTTTCCAAAAACTCTTGATTCAGCCAAATGCAGGTGTTTCCCCTCCTCCCTCACCACACAGCAAAATGCTCCATCCCTGACACAGGCAAAATGGCTAAATTTTACTTCCTTGTTTCAAAAACTAAATGATAGGAACGCTTCAGGGAAGTACTTGCTTATGCCTATGTCTGCCCCAAACACGCATCTCCTCTCAAATATTCTTTCTTGCAAATGGCTGACTCTCCCAGGGATGTTTTAACTATCTGCCAGCACAGAGCAAATACCTTAACAGAACTTTGCCCTGAGCTGTTACAAGGCAAGGTAGTTCAGAAAAAGTTGAAAATAAGGGTTTCCAAAGCAGCTGGGCCAGTCTCAGTCACCAGCCACACATTAGAGCCACCTACAACTCATGCTATAGCACCTTAAAGAAAGAAAGTGACAACCGGAAACAAAGCAAGCCCAGGTAACGTAGCATCATCTGATTTGGCATCTTTTTGCTTTTAGCAGTTTCATCCCCTGCATCACTGATAAAAAGAAGGGGTTTGCTCCCTGCTCTGCAATGGGAAAAGGCCCTGGACAGAGCCTCAGTGGCAGCTCCTCAGGCAGGGCCATCGCTGCTCCCTGCAGCTCCCACGGAAAGGCTGTCCAAGCGCTACATGCCTGAGCAGATCCACAGTGGGAACTGTCTGTCCTTGGCTGCTTCCACAAAACACCAAACACACGGCACTGACAGTAACCACCCTGGGTTACTGCAGCCTTACAGCACCACAACTATGTTCTGCAGTTCTGTCTTCAACCAGCAAGGCAGAGTTTCTTGGTTTTGCGGCATTTGTTTTTTTCCTTAAACCAGTGACTGAACACATACAGATCAGTCTTTCTGTCATGCATCTGTAACTGGTAAGTAATTGCCAAATTAAAATAGCCACTCTCAAGCAGCTCCAGGGGGTGAAATTGTCAGTGTTACACAACCTCCAACAAGCAAACAGCTCAAGAAGCACCAGTAACATCTCTACCTGCAACTGGAGAAAACCCACCTCAGTATCACACACTATGGCATGCTGCCCCCAGATCAAATATGAAAGAGATGAAATGTGATATTCTTTACAATGTAAAGGCACAGCCAATATGCCATCTTCTCAAGTTCGTTATACAGCATCCAAGAGCTTCAGCAACAGAACCTAACTCCTTTCTCCACCTTGCAAAAAGTAGCTTTCAGGTCAGTATGGTACCATGAGAAGACTTCCCTGTAGTTGTCTTTTATTAGAGAGGGTTTACAAGTTCTCAGATATTACTAAACTGAAATGTCCCAGCTAAGCATAAATCTCTGATATTAAACAAAGCTTTTTCAAGCTTGACAAGAGAACTAGGAATTACTGAGGCTTTTGCTCTCTCAGAACCTAAGCACCTAGGCAGTATATTTAGGCAGAACATCAAAAAAGGTGTTATTCTGATGGCATCTCTCACTGTTGCTCTGCTCTAACTTCTTGTCTAACCTTCTACCTACCTCTCTCATACAACCTGTTCCACTTCCAAATGGGAACTGCACCAATTCCAAATGAGAAAATCTCGCTGTCAATACTAAGTGAGACCACTTCTAGACTCGGGCAGGTTTCTCATTAAGAACCGGCACCAGGTCTCACAGCTACCCACCCTGTGAAATGTGTTCCCCTGATTCGTGCAATATGGAACAATGCTAGGGCTGCAGGGTCAAATGTTGACCCTCTCTATGTGTGTATCATTCTGTTTGTTCTTGTGTAACCGAGGGCTTAGAAGAAGCAGGATGGTATGTGTATGGTTCCTGCTTCTCACAAAAAAAACCCCTGACAAACATTCTACCGGTTTTGCTGGCATGGTGCTGGGCAGGGGAGGTCTGTGGGGTGCATGCTTGGGGTCTGGAGTCGTCCTGGGGGGGAGCCGAGGAGGACTCCTGATTTCATCCACCAACCACCAGGTGGGAGTCAAGAAGACCCCAGTGGGCGAGGCGAGCATGCACCAAAGATTCGAGAACTCATTAGCATAGACCAACCTCTTCTTGGGAATATGTATGAGCAGAACGAATATAAACCGGAAACGGGAATTGTGCAGCGTGTGTCTTGGTTGAGCAGAGACTGCCGGCGCACCCAGCACTGTTTGCTTGCCTTTATTCGTTTAATAAATTGTAAACTTTAATTGGAATCCTGTTTGGGACTAAATAATTTATCACAACCCTAACTACAGAACTGTCTTCTCCCACTAAGCGTCACAGTGTTCCTGAGAAAACATGGTAACGGGATGCATTTCATACACTGTAATGCTTCCTGAAGTTCATCTCAGATCTACTGCTGTTATCTTGCCTGAAAAGCTTTAGCCATGATCTCCACAGTTCTTTAATAAAAAAAATTTAGGCCAAGCCAAATCAATTAAGAAATTTTTAGTTTCAAAAAGTAAAAAACACAAACCAAGAAATAACCCCCCCTAAAAAGCTATTGAGTCCCTGTTACTTTTAACAACTCCTTTAAATAAATGCTATACTTGCATCATACTAAATTAAAGCAACAGTCCAGGAAGATACACCAAATTTTATTTGTTACCAGTTCATTGTTTGTTTATAGGATTTCCTTTGTCATGCAATAAATTTATCCTCAATGTTGTTCTAAAGCAAGAATGTATTACTAACCTTCCCACCAAACAGGAAACAAAAGATACTGGCAAATCAAGTTACCTGCCAAGAGCCCTAAGCAAGCTGTGCTGCAGATTAGGAATGCAGAACTGTGACCAAATCCGATTTCAAAGCAACAGCTATTTCTCTTAAAATATATCCTTTATCAGGTTGTGAGAAATGCCAGCTCACATGTACAATGTCAGAGCGGACAAAGTCATTGAAGCAAAGGTTAAAAACAAAGTATAAAAGGGGTTTATTAAAAATTTACAAAGCAGCACTGAATCGAGTGCATCTCCAGGCTAGATGCACATATTCCCTTTTCATTTTTAGGTTTATATACATTTTATCCCAGAAACTTATGTTTCTGTTTCCCCTCTCATTGGTTGAGAAGTTAGAGCTCACATCCTTCCTGACCACTTAACCTACTGGAGATTGAATTTACACTTTTTTACCTTGTAAGGTCTTAACACCCCTACTCCAAGAAGTCATTATCCTAAACACACCTTTGATTAGTTGATTAGTCTACGAGTTGTCCCACAGTCTTTTGCCCTCTTCTACTGTCCATTGTTAGTAATTACAAGCACTCTGGTGGTCGTCTACTTCATCAGGTGGTCCTCTAGATGGACCTAGCCCACTTAGTAGTCTTCACAGCCCCTCTGACAATGTTGTGTCCAATCCTGGTTATCTTTGGCCCTGGTGGTACTCCCTTATTCTTTTAAGTTCCTGTTCTGAAGGTTGCTTTTTCCCTCCCTTTGTTTCCTTTGCTCAAATAACACCCTTTCCTTTACTCAGATAACAGTCTGCTGAGCAAACATAGTATTCAATAGCACAAGGATATTGATGATTTATCAGGAAAGGCCAGTCTATGAGACTCTATGAGACTCTATTACCTCTAGGCCCCTTTCAGGATGTACATCCTGACCAAAGGATACAAAGTAGCTGAAGCAAAACTTCAAACCCTTTTCTCACAAGGTGCTAGAAGAGTTGCAGGTTACAGACAGGAATTTGAGTCATAATCATTGCACCTAGAAACTTTTTACATGCAAAAAATCCATTGGTGGATAAAGAACTGTCAAAATAATCACACATATGGAATTGTTTTATATCATATTGCTCCTTTTTCTTCCTTTACTTTGCAAATCTCCTCTATCAGATGGAAAAAGCCCTTAAAGAAAGCCTCTATGTGCAGCCCTGAGGAATGCAATGTTCTTGCCCCCTCAATGCACAGCTCTCTCCGCATACATGAGGAGCCATGTTAGACATGGGCAGGCATGGAAAGACCAAACTAGATCATCTTGTCTATTTTTCTAATCAGGTCCATAGAGACGTCAGGTTTTGTGCAGCCAACTTGCTATACTGCCTGTTGGCAAGACAGAAAACTCTTCAATCTGGCAGAGCTTGCTTTCCAATAGCTGACGTATTTACCCTGCAGCCTCTTTGACTAATTTTGAATTAAATCCAAATATAAGCTACACGAATGCGCTCAGTTAAGTAAAGGAGGAGGGGGGGAAAGGGGAAAGAAATAGTCCACTTTTACTGCAACAAATTGCTCACTTTAAGAAGCATACCATCTGGGCTGAATAAGACTCAGGGACTCGGTAATGAAAGTCAATCTGTTTTAGCAGCCGCTTTCAAAAACGTTAGCATCTAAATATTTAGTACTCACTGAAAAAGAATCAGTGAAAAATAGATAAAAGGACAAGTCGTTCTGAGCACTTCACAGTGTAATAAGACCATGAAGAGCAGGCAGTCACCCTGGCCAAGAAGGTTTTGAGGAACAAGACAGGTGTTCAACATCCTCATGAACAATGCCACTAACTTCAGCCTCTTTTCAAGGATGAAGCATGAGCTCTTCACTGCCCAACCTCTGGCATGTATTTTGTGAGAATCCTGGGATCTTCACTGGATACTTTCAATGGATTGCTGCTTAAAGTTCTTCAAATATGAAGAGAACTACTTTGATCCAGATTGGTATGCAGCTGTGAGGCCAAAGGCGAAGTCACAATACTTCTGTAAGAAATGGGTTTAAAGTTCTGCTTCAGCTACTTTATACCTTTTGGTCAGAACACACACCCTGTAAGGGGCCCAGAGATAGTAGAGCCTCACAGACCGTCCTTTTCTGATGGATATCCTTGTGCTATTGAATTCTGTATTTGTTCAGCAGAATGTTATCTGAGCAAAAGAAACAAAGGGGAAAAAGCAACTTTCAAAAACGAGAACATAAAGAATAAGGGGAGTATCACCAAAACCAAAGACAACCAGGATGGGACATAACATTGTCAAAGTGGGGCTGTGAAGATTACTATGTGGGCTAGGTTCATCTAGAGGACAACTGATGAAGTAAACGACCACCAGAGTGCTTGTAATTACTAACAATGGACAGTAGAAGGGATTAAAAGACCAGGAGACAGCTCATAGTCTAAACAAAAGGCATGACTTCTTGGAATGGGGGTGGGCAAGGCCTTACAAAGTAAAAAGGTGTAAATTCAATATCTAATAGGTTAAGCGTTGGGAAGGATGTGAGCTCTAACTTCTCAACCAATGAGAGGGGAGACAGGAACATAAGTGGCCAGAGTAGAATGTATATAAACCTAAAAATGAAAAGAAAATGTGTGCATCTGGCCTGGAGATGCACCCAATTCAGTGCTGCTTCGTAAATTTTTAATAAATCCCTGTTACACTTTGTTTTTAACCTTTGCTTCAATGCCTTTGTCCTCTCTTATATTCCACATGTGAGCTGGCATTTCTCACACTTCCTTATCACATGATGCACGCTCTAATCTCCATACTTGAATAAAAATTCTTTCTTTCTGCTTAAACCCTTGCTGGGTGCAAATCCACACAAGGTTTGCTTTCAGCACATCAGAAATCTGTTCTCACAATACTGGAATCTGCAACATGTTGTGAAAGCAAAAGGAGAAAGATTAGAGTAAATCAGTAACTGGAATTTGCAGAAGATGGCATCAAAAAGACATACCTTCAACACCTGCCAGTATTTGCTCACCTGCAAAACACATTACAACTAAAGAGAAGTGGGTGAAAATGGCAGACTCGAACAAAGACTTTCTGATTTTCCTCCATCATCTTAAGAGATAAATATCCAGTGCTAAAGTGCCCAGTTGGATATTACAAGTTTTGATTCCTCAGAGGGCACAAAAATTCTTACATCCAGTTGCTTCTGTAAATTTAGCCGCTAAGGACATACTCCTTTATGATGATATGAAGCATCTGACTCACTCCTACCTACTAATGCAGCTAATGCATCCAAAAGAGGAATTCAAAAGCTGAGTATGAAGAAACTCCAAACATTATGCTTTGCCTATAAACTTCAGTTTAATATGTTCATGCATAAACTTCGCTGGCAGTAGAAGGATGTTGTCAGCAAGTTAACACCAGTGAAATTAAGCAGACTTGGCTTAACACTCACTGCACTGAAAAAGAAGGCAGAGCCAATTTGTGCTTATCAAAGTCAGGATTCCTGCAGCCACCCAAAGAGTCTGTGGCAACAAAATTTGGGTAGTTTTGTATTGTTTGGGTTTTTTTAAACTTACTCAACCTCTTTGCTACACTTTATGCATTGTTAAAATGAAAATAGGTCATTGTATTTTAAGAGGAAGGTCCCATACTGAATTCAAGTATGTAGGGCATAAAAAGATTGCACATTAACAGTACCAAACAGGTAAGGAAATTAGGCTAACTAGGACTAACTTTACATTCCATCTCTTTTATAAACACCTTTGATATCACCCAAGAAGTTGTTTGCAGCTGAGTGTTCATAAGCATATCTAGTAAATCCCCACAAACGCCAGTTGATTTGCCAGTTGATCAATTCCGGTTGATTTGCTCTTCTACGCACTAATGCAAAGGTGACCTGGCAGCACAGAAGCAAAGCATTCCAGTGCAGATTCAGGCTCACTTTGGGAAGCAAAGAATAAGACAAGCTCTTTTGCTCTGCTGTGAAGCCTCTGACAGCACCTAAGCCATGTGTAACAAGTAAAGGACACCTGCCAGTGATACCTGACAACTTAAATCCCCTTGAACAGTTTTAATCCCTGTCTTCCCCTAACCTCATTTAAACTGCCTGATGATAATGATTGCTTATGCAATACTAGAAATTATGAGGGTTATTTGTAAAGGCAGACTGACAGCTCACTATAATATGATTGCTCAAAAATCCTTCTTCTCTGAAGAAGCATGTAAATTATTGATTGTTCAAGGAACTGCCCACTGTTCAACTTCCCTTCCTCCAGTTTTCCAGCTGTGATCCACAAGATGCAATATATTCAATATCTAGAATTTTTGAGATTTGAAATGGATCAGGCTTAGTCAAAAGAGCAGAAACTCCTATGATTACATCCAATTAAACACTAAATATTACAAAGACAAGGCAAAGTCAATGGGCAACCCCTTTGAAGAGCCCTAAAAAGGATAGCTTCTTTCAATTTAGACAGAAAACCAACAGTGTGAATGCAGATTATTATCAGTTACCCATTCATTCATTCATTAATTCCTCAGAGCAAAAGCTGATGATCTCCACCATAAAGAATACAATATGCATAGAATATATTTTTCTAAATATCTTAGTGGTATTTTAAACAATTGTTACATTTCCTATAGTAGGTGGCTATAGTTTGGCACTCAGCCATGCAGACGCCTGAATTCAATATAATCTTATAAATCATTCCCTAATAAACAACCATTTGATTTTTCCTTGGCAACCCCATGTGCAGGAAGTGAGCTGAGGTGAACAGGGTTTCTTTGATCCTACAGACTTCATGGTTGGATTCTATATTTGGGGAACTAGGCATTTCACTATAGCCCCACATTTGCTTGTCTCTGCTGCACCAAAAATCCATGCATCTGAGGTCCACAGGCTCTCAGCGCAGCTAGTATGGCAGAAGAGAAACAGGCTATGGGCCATTACTGCTATGGGCAGTACAGAGTGAACACAGCTGCAAATCAGGACAAGTTTAAACAGAAAAAGGAAGAGGAGGAAGAAATAATTATTTAGATTACTCAGCTGGGTTCACCTTGAAAGAGCAGCAGTCCCCAGCAAGAAGGTGAAATGGAGATTATACACTGTTGTTATCCAAACTAAAGCTACCCAACCACATTACTTCCTTACAAAAGCAGCAGAAGTAAATATTCTTAATACCTTGAGGGATGTATTGCTGTAACACCACCCAGAGGATAATAGTTTTGGCTGCACTAAAAGAAAAGACTGAAGGACTTAAGCACAATACTGCAGAATGCCTACAACAGATCTTTGGGACAGAATTCAGATTTCACCATCCCGGTCTCTGCTTTAGCAATACACTTGTAAGTACTTAACAAAAGGAGTCAAACAGAAGTGTTTGTATCAAGCAGCTGTAGCCAAGAGAAATTAATTGAGGGGTAGGGCTGAAGGAGGAGATAACAAGCACATGTTGTTCCACCACACTGCTCTCACAACCAAGCTGGCATTGCTGCACGGTTGCTAGACAAGTCTAAAGGATTGTCAACTTACTGAAGTCACGTGTATAGTTAGCAAAGAAAAGTGAAAGGTAAGATCAGCAGGCTTCGAGGGATTCTTTTACTCTCTACTGCACCAGGAGAAGCTCATGTTTTGGATTTTGGTACAGCAGCGGGCAGTTATTTATAGACCTTTAAGGCTTTCAAACAACAGTCAATGACAACCTAGTGTCTTCCAGGCTTCAGAAGATGCCTCCTTCATTTCTAAACAGCTCTGGCTCTCCCATCCCGACTGGTGCCAACAGATTGGTTTAAGAGTAACACAGTGCTATGTCCCAGGAGAGATACTGCTACATGAAACTCTCTATGTTCTGACCACAACAAGGTTACTGTTTGATGTCCTTTTCCAGATGTTCCCTGGCTAGAAATGTATATTTTTGAATTTAACTTCAAGCTTCAATTTGACAGAAGAACATGACAGTGGCAAAAAGATAAGCAACAGAAATACAAATCAAAAAGTATAAAAGAAAGAAAACTAAATATGTCGTTTCTATATTCAAGCATACAAAACCCAAAGCTAATTCTGTTTATTTTTTACTCTCCACACTCAGTAACTTTCAACACACTTCTTAATAAAGGACAGAACTTATGTATACAGAAAAGTCATGGCAGTCTGGTGAAGTTCCCACTGACTCATAACTCCCATTTTCACAAAGGGGAAAAAAGGAAGACACAGGGAACTACAGGACAGTCTCACCTCTGTGCCCAGCAAGGTCATGGAACAGATCCTCCTGGAATCTCTGCTGAGACATGAGGAAAATAAGGAGGTGATTGGAGACAGCCAACATGGCTTCACCAAGGGCAAATCCTGCCTGACAAATTTGGTGGCCTTTTATAATACTACCACAGCATTAGTAGACAAGGTCAGAGCAACAGACGTCATCTACCTAGACCTATGCAAAGCACTTGACACTGTCCCATATGACATCCAGGTCTCAAAATTGGAAAGTCATGCATTTGATGGATGGACCATTCTGTGGATAAAGAACTGGCTGGTTGGCTGCACTCGAAGAGTTGTGGTCAATGGCTCAATGTCCAAGTGGAAGCCAGTGACAAGTGGTGTTCCTCAGGGGTTGGTACTGGGACCAGTGCTGTTTAACATCTCTGTTGGAGACATGGACAGTGGGATAGAATGCACCCTCAGCAAGTTTGCCAACTACACCAAGCTAGGTGGTGTGGTCAACATATCAGGATGCCACTCAGAGGGACCTGGACAGGCTTGAGAGGTGGGTCCATGTGAACCATAAAAATTCAATCAGGCCAAGTGCAGGGTTCTGCACCTGGGACATGGCAGTCCCAAGGACAAATACAGCTTGGGCAGAGAATTGCTAGAAAGCAACCCTGAGGAGAGGACTCCGGAGTGCTCTTGGATGAGAAGTTTGACACGAGCCAACAGCATATGCTGGAAGCCAAGAAAAACAATTGCATCTTGGGCTGCATTGAAGTGTGGCCAGCAGGGCAAGTGAGGTGATTCTACCACTCACAGTCTCATGTGAGCAGAGTAATCTGGAGTATTGTATCCAGCTTTGGAGTTCTCAGCACAGGAAGGACATGGACCTTTTAAAGCAGATCCAGCAGAGGGCCACTGAAATGCTCAAAGGGCTAGAGCACCTCTCCTATGAGGACAGGCTGAGACAGTTGGGAGTGTTCAGCCTAGAGAAGATAAGGTTCCAGAGAGACCTTTCAGTACCTGAAGGGGGCCTACAGAGAGCTGGGGATGGACTCCTTATAAGGGAGTGGAGCGATAGGACAAGGGGTAATGGTTTAAAACTGAAAGAGGGGAGATTTAGATGACAGACTAGAAAGAAATTCTTTAGTATGAGGGCTGTTAGACACTGGAACGGGTTACTCAGAAAAGCTGTGGCTGCCCCATCTCTAGAAGTGTTCAAGGCCAGGCTGGATGGGGCTTTGAGCAACCTGGTCTAGTGGGAGGTGTCTCTGCCCAGGCCAGGGAACTTGAAACTAGATGATCTTTAAGGCCCCTTCCAACTCTAACCACACTACGAGGCTATTCAAAGAATCCAACTTCAACATGAACCAAGTAAATAATGCATTAATCACTGTATACCAGCTACCCTACAAAGGGCAACAGTAAGTTGCTTCAGACACCACATTACAAACTACAGACACCTAAAGACAACAGAAAAGAGAATTGTTTTCAGCATCTCAGAAGAGAGTATTTTTTACACTGTTTTTTCAGCCTCTCTACCTTTGAGAAAATATTTCTCTGCAGCACCCTTACGACACAGTTAGGTGTATTATCCTATCCTTGGACAGATTCAGACAACATTTTGAAGAAGCAATAAGTCAGGTTAAACCGTAACTACTATCAGATGAAAAAAAGTACAAGTATACCTGACACAGTGAACAATCTTAGATTAGTCAGCCAGTTATGCCTTAAAAGCCTGGATTTTGAAAAAGGGAAGGAGGCCTTGAGAACTTTGGCTTGGTAAACTTTACAATCAATAAAGTATCATTTGTCTTCTCACAGACAGCACTGCTCTATGTCACCAACCTGAACAAATATGTTGTCTGCATCAAGATAGTACTATGTGGTCATTTGGCATTAGCCACTATGAAAACACAGCCTAAATTATTCTTAATAGGGCACAGACTTAAAGAGAGCAAACAGAGACTAAGTAATCTCAGTCTTATTTCTCTTGTCTCAAACTACTGTCAATATCAAATCCTTACGTCAGACTCCCTACACATGTATAATCGCAGAAGATCTTGGATTTGAAGACCTCATTCTCAAATCACTACCCACCATCATTCTGGAAGATAAAAGCCACTTGATTTTCACAGCTTTTAATCATCGGCTTACTTAGAACAGAGATATCGGAAATAGTTTCTGAAGAAGCAGGACTGTTGCAGGTTTCAGCTCTGGCTGATGGTCTGACCCACTGCAGGAACCATCCACCTTTTATCAGGGCTGGCAGGGGGAGCTGACTGGAGAAAAGAAAAGAAACAGAGTCTCATATAGGTAGATAATCACCTTGAAGGTGGGAGGAGTACTACTACTACATTTTAGGTTATTCAAGGACCTTTCCTAGGGATTCAATACAAATTTACCTTTATTTCAAAAGCTGCTGAGATAATTAAATTCTGTCTGCAAAACACAACAGAACATGAAATTTGAAAATGCTCTCACAATGCAGGGCCTATTCAGTCACCCATAAATCTGGCCTCTAAATATTCACACGACATGAAACCAAACTGCTACATACAGATCTGTATATAGTTACTTTCTGCTGCTAGGGTTTAGCTACTTGTTCTCTCAGAAAACACAGCCCTCTTTGTCTAGAGTTTTCCTTGGCAACAGGATACTTCTGACAGCATCACCCAGTATAAATCATAAGCTTGTATAAACCGGCAGGGAGAGATGGCAGAACTGGACAGTAAATCTTGTACAAAGGGAACACCAAGATTAAAGAACAATGTATCATTCAATTAAATTATAGGAAAGGTAAGAAAAGGAATAAAGAACAACAAAGTTTGAAGTGACGTTATTTTGGGATTTTGCAGCATAGCTGCAGAACCATTGGAAATCCCATCAGTTCAGTTCAGGTACGAGCTGGCAAAGAAACATTTGTCCAACCAATACCTAACGAGACACAGACCAGAACAAAAGTGAATTCAATGTCCACAATTATTCAAATTTAAAGGAATAACCTACAACAACAGAAGTGATGAAGAGAAACTCCACTTAACAATGAGCACTTTGAGGAGTTTTGTTTTCCTAATAATTGGAAGGGGCTGGGTTTAAATTTCCTCACACAATATTCCATGTCAATAAAATCCTACCTAGTACAATTAAGTTTAAGTTTCCCAATCACAGAATATGAACATTTACTTTCAAGGACCAAAGGTTTCTAATTGTTCTTTGAGACTTGTTTCTGCAAGGACTTTTTTTGCACTATGCAGATGCAAGATGCCACAGAAAGCTGCTGTCAACCCCATTTTCTTGCTTAAAAGCACATCTTAGAATACCTGTACGTAGGGGCCTTCAGAGATGACAGCTGTGTAAACTCTGGATGTTCAGCCTTACTAGCTGGGAAGATTCTTTTAGGTCTTACACTCAATTTAAGAAAAATCCCACAGTTATTCTGTCTGGAGAAAACAACGGACTTCACTATTAGCTTATTTCCCCATGTGCAAGCACTACGTCAAGCTGTTCTGTCGTGTCATACAATGACAACTTAAAGAGTGCTCCAATGAAAGGTAATCACAAGAAGTGGCAGCAGTTAATTGTGAGGCTGTAGATGTCAGTGTTCATTGCAAAAATAAAAAATAAAAAAAAAATTCTATAATGTCAGCTGGTCTAGGAGCATTTTGCTATGGCAGTGGTTCCAGTATGCCTGTAACTTACAGGCAGAAAAAGCACTAAAGTCCTTTGGAGTTGCTACATGATACTGGACACGCTACCCTCTCTTCATCCCAGTATACTAAAATAATGCCCAAATATGCAGCAATACAAAAACATGGAAGGGGAGGAGAGGAAGGGAAAAAGCTATGAAGGAGAATGCCAATCTCCTCCTTCAACAAGATGCTAAAGGGGTATCATCTTGCTCCTTCTCCAATGAATAGTCACTCAGTACTTATAAGAAGAATATTTAGTATTTCTGTAGTCTTCTGTCCCACCACACAGGTCACACACAGAATCAACCTCTGCAAATGAATGCAATTTATGCAAGAGCTATGCATTACGGGAAAAAAAACAAAAACCACACCCACAACCAAAAACAAACAAACCAACCAACCAAAACAAAACCACCACAAAAAAAAAACCCCACATAACCAGAAATTCTTAACTGGTAGGTAGAAGAGTAAGGAAAAAGAAAACCCACCAGAACACCAACCTCTGCACCTCCAAAGACCTTAAGAGTCAGAATACATAAGATGACAGTACAGAATGGTATTATTAGTCAGTGGCAGAAGCACTATGTCAAACTAACCATAGATGCTTTTTGTATGTAACTGTGATTAGCTAAAGTTGCACCTCCTCAACAGCTTAAGCTGACTTAAATCAGAGCTAATAGCCCCATCCTTCTCCCACCCTGCTAAAAATTCCTGTCTTCCCTCTTATTATCCAATTGCATAAGCTCCACTGCAGGTGGGCAACAAATTTTAATGAAGTTAGCCTTTCATTCTCAGTGCTGTCTGAATCAACACACCACCAAGTTGTCAGAGCAGCTGCCATCACAGAAGAGAGGAAGAAGAACAGGCATGCCCTGGAAGGAGGGATAGCCTAAACACCTTATGCTGCTGAGGAAATGAGCCCCTAGGTTAAGAGCAAGGCAAGGATTGTAGCCTTTTCTCAGGCTAAACCAGACAACCTTGAAACAAAGCGCTCCTGTCATTTTCAACTCTATCAGACTTCATCTAGTCTAATAAAGTTGCTTGCCCTTAACAACTATGCCACAATCCCTTTTTTAAGTAGCAAAATAAAGTTTTCAAGAGCAATAATTGTCTTTGCAGCTGCCTATCAAAGTCTTCCCCAGCTAGGAAAGCTGCATGTCAGAACCAGACATGCCATGTTGTATTCCAGCAAGCATGTAGATGATGAAGGCTGGTACCCCATGCTGGTATCTTACTGGTGAATGACCATTTGACAAGCATGCTAGATGGAATGTGCAAAATCACTATGTAAGCACAGTGGAGAAAGCAAAACAAGCTGAAGTTACAATAATGATATTCTCCTGATAATCTCAGAAGAGTAACTAGTACATTCAGGATCTGACTGCATGTCTCTACAGCACATGAGGCGGGAAAGGGGGAAAGTAAGCTGTGGTACCACTAACAAGGGAAGAACTTGGGTGGTGCAACTACATGAAAAGGACATACCTTGGAAAGAGTCTGCAAGACACAGTTGGGATGTGAGGCTTTGCAGAGTGGCTGAGTTCAAGACTGGCCAAGATACAGGCCAGAGTAACAAAACAAAACATCAACAATGTCCTTAACAGTAAAGAAATAACTCCTAACCTCTCACTCAACAACACTGAGCTAATTTCCAAGCATGAGGAGATTGATGACAGAAAACCACAACTTAAATCTAGACACAGGAAGACAGATCTGCACGATAACCTAATCTGGGAAGATAGCTCAGCTCCTGCTCTGAAGTCTTGCCCTAAGACCAAACAAAGACACCATAAACATCTCTCCTGAGGCTCCTAAAAAAAAACCTGGAAGAGGAATAAGAATGGTTTTCCAAACAATACATTGAAGCAACAGTTAGATTTAGAAGAAGAATTAGCAGAAGGCAATCAGAGACAAGGAGAGGCAACAGTTTAAGAAGAGAAGAGTGACTAAGTACTAAGCCATAGAAGACAGGGTACTGTTCCTAAACAGCATCATTACCTGAAATTGATGATAGCCACTTCAAATAGGAATGCAAATCCAACAAAGAGATAAGAGTTAGACTGAAAAGAGGGCATAAAGGAAGACCATGTGAGTTGGATGCCAAAACATAGTGCAAAGTGAACTTAAAACATCCTTGAATCTTCAAGAAAACTCATTCCTCTGCAGCTGCAATGATAATGCAGAAGTGAACATAAACATCTTTAGAAAAAGCAATTTCTAATATAACAAGCCAAACTAGAGCCTTGATTTCAGAGTATCATCAGGTTGGCTTATAATCATTCAGCCTATATTGAAAACATGACAAGTCATGGCACAGCCACAGACACCCTTTAGATGGTCCAGGACCTCACACTACTCTCACAGTATTTTGGAGATTACAGCTAATAAACTGGTCTAATTCAACAGTGAGACATCACAGGACACAAGCCATTTTAAATGTCATGCCCTAGGTCTCTTTGAAAAGATTTTGGCATTGCTTCAGCCTGGAGAGGTTTCTTTTATGAAAGATGGTGTAAATTTGCCCTTTTCCAATAGCTCTAGCTCTATGTCCGCGACTAGGCAAGCCTCAAAGAGAGTTAAGTGGGGACAGAAGATGGGGCTCAGGAACAACAAATATATACATCTAGTTATGTATTTGAAGTTGGGAATTTCCCATATTCACTACCAAAGACCTAGAAAATAATAACTTCAAGTGAAAAATAACAGCTTTTATAATCATGTACCTAAACTGTGATTTTCTCCCATTGAAACTGAGCTCTTTGATATGCTTTATACAGTAATAATAAAAATTTATACAGAGGATAAACTGACTCAGTATTTGCAGCACAGATTAGATTGCTGTTGCTTTCTGTAAGCAAATCAATAACAAAATAAATGGCATTTGTATTTTGTCAATGGGAAACATGCTGTTAGGAAGATACATGGCAGGGATTATATTGAAGTGAGAAGCTCATTCTTTTCACAGGAGTTTAGTTTCACCTTATCCATTTCACTTATTCATTTTATCAGAAGCCCCAACTGAGAGCAATGATGTTTTCCCATTGGTATACACAATGTGCCTCCACACAAGTGGGGTGTTAATGTGGGGACCATCAAATGGCTGTGCAATCTTTTTGCAAGACACTGATGGTCAATTCTTTCCAGCAGGTATTTCCAGAAGACAACACCATACATGTTCACCACTTACTACATACCGCTTTTGAGCTAGCTGTAAAATCAGTTGTTTGTTTGCAATATGGGCAATTTTGGCTCTTTCAGCAGTTGTTGTGACTAAGACCACAGTGAAGAATATTGGAACAAAGACAAAAAGATTCAGCAAAAAGCAGAAAAACTTTTGATGCATGCATGACAGAAAGGACTGTTTTCCCAGAAGCAGTGGAGGTAACTATGGTCAATGTCTCTGGACAAGGCCACACAAGGAATGGTCCAGGACTTAGTCTATGTGGTATAACAGCTTTTTTCCTTTTCCTATCTTTCTGCTGCTTCTTTGTTCCCTGAGAAGTCTGCTTCCTTTATTTCCTAAAATCCTCTGAAGAGTTTCCAATTAAGAGAAGTAGCACCTGATTTTTAGAAGTCTATGCTGGCCTCAAAAGAAAAAAAAAAATTAAAAATAAAGCCACCCTACTCAAAGTGTCAATTAAACAAGTCTCAAAGACAAAGTTCCCAGTACACTCTAGTTAAGGAAGAATAAGCACTTACGTACTTTAGCCCCTAATCCAAATTATTTGTGTGTCCCACTTGAGCCACTTGCAGCTTCCAAACCTGGATGTGTTTTACTCAAATGGGTCAGTATCAGGAAAAACTCCAAATTAACAAAAATTACTAGCTTTCTGGTTAACTACAAAATCATTCTCAGCTTTTAAGGCTTCATTCAACAGTTTTTGCTCAGGTATTCTTCCATTCAGCCAAATCAAAACTTAGGAGGTCTCTGAAACCTTACTATTAACCAGCAAAATGATGCATGGGTTAAACTCAGAGCTTCACATTCCTCCCACATCATATTTATGCATGCTACAAAGTGTACTTCCTGAAGAAGCTGGGGCAAAGATGTGTCCAGACGGAGAGTGCCAAACTTGCAAACGCTGGTAGGGCTTGAGAACTGGGGAATCACATACAGAGTTACAAAGAAAAGATCTCAGGAATTTCATGAGAATTTTCAAAAAAAAACAAAAGTCCATAATATCTCAGTAACCCAGAGAACTCAAGATGCCAAGGCCAAAGATATGGCTTCATATATTTAGTAATAAATTTTTTAACCTCAAAATACGTATGTACTTGGTTCCAAGGCAAGAAATTTGTTTTCACACAAAACCCAAACTGAAACTTAAGATGCAATAAGTTCACAGATTTGTCAATTTTATTTTTTTTAAGGTTCTAGGGAAACAAGCATTATCACTTAGAACCTGAGACTGGCCATGACAGAGAGTCTCGAGAGCCTTGATGAATACACTAATGAAACATGCTGCCAGTAAGGGTTAATTTTAATTGAGCCTTATTGGCTTGTCTGGCCATTCCTATAAATATCAACCCAGCAGATAAAATTGCAAACCAGGTATATTTGGCTTCAATCACTCTGCCAATTTAGCGGCAACAAATGCATGAAAATTGCAGGGTGTAAATTTAGCATAGTGGGTCTCACACATCATACTTTTTTTTTACTGGTAGAGACTGTATTTGATTAACAAAAATTAAAAGAAGGATATCCTACTCTATAAAAGCCTGCCTATTTTTCCCCCTAATTTTTTTCGTACCTTTTTCCAGAGATAAGACTATATTGACTGGATACTGACAAAGGCAGCAGAGCTCAGAAGTGTGCATTTCTGAGTTTCAACAGCCATTTCTTTCAGATCAATGTTCAAAAACTCACTAATGCCAAGCAAAGCCAAGACTTCTGCAAAGCAGCTAGCAAATCTGCATAAGATAAGGTAAGCAGGAAGAGACATCTTTGGAATACAGGGCCAGGCTGAACATATTTTCTCTGTAACAACCATGTTGAAATTTCTTTTACAGCCCAAAGAAATCAGCAACTGGCTTACTAACTGTGGCTCTCCGCTTTCAGTCATACACACATCTGTACCTTCCTTTCTGTCATTCCCACACACTACAAGAAATTCAAAGAACAATGAAAACTGTACGTAACTCTGGTAGGTAATATACAGTGCCAGACTGACAGACATTGCCATCAAAAAAGACCACTAGTATAACACATGCAGGCAATAGCCAAGGTTTCTCCCCTTCCACTGAACCCAAGTGTGGAACACAGCAACCACGCAAAGTCTCCAGCCTTGGCATTTCCACATGCTATTATGTCTGTGCATCGATAACTCTAATTCTTACTTGACAGACAATGACTCAACCCACTTGCAGCCAATACCGGCTGCTAAGCATTTGGGTTTAGATTTTCTAATGAAGTACCTAAGCAGACTTATTCCAGACTTACTAAGATTTTCAGTCTCTCACCACTGCCAACATACCCACACTTTAAACACCAGCCCATAATTTAAGAGAATGAAAATCTTACTGAATATTCAAAACTAATTTTTCTCCTGGGAAAACAGCAATAAAGATCCTTAAAAAGGCATCTGAGATTCTTCATAAACATTTCTGTAATTTTGATTCCCAGCTACTGCAATAATTTCTACTTTTCTTAAAAGACAGAATGTGTCATTCTGTTCAGATCTTCCATCAAACAGATGCAGAGGCCTGACAGGTATGGTACAAAGCCCTTTGAGGTAACAGACCCTGTTATAACTTTGGAAAATCAGTTAAACGCTTCAGAAAGAGGCCACATATTTCAGACGATGCAAAACAAACTGAGAAAAAAATTATTAAAAAGAGCAAAGACTGTCCTCCTACAAAAGAAGTAGGAGGAGGCTTTCCTTTATCTTTCCCAAACTTTCCCTTCACTTACACCTCCTGATACTGGCAAATTACTGAAGAATATGGAGATCAGTATGTTAGCACAAAAATCACTCTTACTAAGGGAAAAATATTTGGCCAAGAAGACGAATCTTGCACTTACATCATATAAGCAATGAATTTGCGATCTTTCTTAATTTTGTCACAAAAAATGTCACTATCCTTCAAGATTCTTCAAAAAAAGGGCACTTTCCTCTTTATAAGCACTAATGCTCAGTGACACCTTGTCACAGCGATTTAACAGAACAGCTATACTGTCCCATTAGCAGGAGACATTGCACATTAGCAGAAGACAATAAGCAATTCTGTATAGTGCACAAGATAAGCACCATCAGGAGAGACGGGTGATGTCACTGGATAACCTGTGACCTCATATATTACACAATATACTGAGCTGTTCTGTTATCAGGGAGACCCATGCAAATGCCCCCCAGACCAATTCCAAACAGGCTTTCATTTGCCAGCATTTAAAAGGATGCTCATCCTTCATTGTAACATAAGAGTAAACTCCTCGTATTCGAGAACAAGAAAGACTGAGTTAGACATCAACAACTCAGCTGTGTTCCCCACTTCCAGTCTGGAAGAAAGCCTGCCTGCATCTCACGCTGCTTTATGTGGAATGAGACTCCTGTGACCCTGGTGACTAACACAGGGGAAAGAGGATAGCAGACAACCAGGAGTAGCTTCTTCAGCAATGCTTCATTAATAATTGAACTGTTAACAGCCATGTAACTGGAGCGATTGCAGGAGAAATTAACTATGTGGTTGTCTCTTATACTGAAAGCACTCTCTTCAACTATCTTTGCTTCTCCTTCACAAAGGCTTCTCCTTTGTTCAAGAATTACTCCCTTTTGAAAAAGGAAAAAAAGCATGAAGCTCGATTAATAAATACAATTTTTTTAACTTATTTTTCTTTATCAAAAAACGTGGAATGGGATTACTACAGGTCTTTTTCCATTTCGTAACCTCATATGCAAATAATTCACATTCAAAGACAGCATAGTCTATAACATACAAAGGGAAAGATTTACACATTCATTGTTTCACTGCAAGTTACATATATGGAGATTTTTGATTCAGGAATTACACAAAAATAATATTACTTTTGACCACGTACACTGACCTATATTCTGTGAGCTAACTGAAAGCATAAAGGGAAAATTAAGACACAGAAAATACAATGCAATGCTAAAACTTGCCCAGGACTCTAGCACCAAAATACTTTTTTCTTTGTAAACACAAACCAGGTTTTAAGTGTTCTACACCACATTCACATGTTTTGTACACAAAGCAAATGATGTGGCTCAGCCAACAGCACTTAAATTATCCACTAGCTCTTTGCACTATGGCTGTGTTTTCTCCAGTTCTCCAAACGAATAAATTCAAAAGGAATACTCTAAGTATCAACTGCATTACAGCCAATGACTGCATAAACTTTGTTACCACCACCAAATAACACAACTTGTTATCTGTGAACCCAAAGGAGGACAGCTGAATGCATCTACGATAAAACATCCCAAACTCAGACACCCTCAAGTGGAGATATATATATATAATATAATATATGCTGCCTCCAAGAGGAAGAAGGGGCAACACACAAGGAACAAGTAGCAGTGACAACATGAGTCCTCTCAGCTAGCTGGAGGCTGTAAAGAAGATATAGTCAGAAATCCAACAATAAAGAAATGAGCTCTCTGGGGAAAAAGGATTTCTTACTTCCTCTAAAATAATAGAGTACCTTTCACCAGTCAAGAAAGTCTATCCCATAGGCAGGAAGACTTTCTCACAAAGACCGTGTCCTGGTTTGGGGTCAAAGAGCCAACTTTCTGCTCAGTGAGAGGCTTTTGCAGCAACCAGGGTTAGCTGACCCAGTTGTNAGGGACCTTTAAGGTCCCTTCCAACCCAAACCATTTTATGAGTCAACAGCTCTCTTTCTTCAAAGGCTGATGTCTGAGGAAGACCCTGTCCTCCTCATCATGAAAGTAGTTCATCTACTTTCAATCCCAACCTGCAGGTTCCTGAATCAAGATCTGGAATCCAGTTCCCACCTGTCTCCGAGTCCAGTCTGTGACTTCCCCCATGCCCACCAGTGACGACCTTCTGGGAGCTTGATACAGTTTTGTATATATTGTATCTATTAATAAAATAAAAAGGAAATAATGGCAAAATCTTTCATTAAAGTAGTTTAGTTTTTTTTTAAATTCAGAATTCTTGTTATCTCTCTTCTTTGTCTCGGAGCGAGAGGTGTGGGAGTACATCTGCTACCGTGCCATTGGCCAACCCAGCCCAAACTGCAACAGAATGCTACCAGCAAAGCAACTTGGCAGCTTTGTCACTGTTATTATCTGAGTGTCCATAAAGAATTTCTCAGTGTATTTCAGATAAACTTGCAAACAACATGGTTCAGGAAGGGTTTGACAATACTGACACAATAGGCTTGGGTATCCTCCCATCCACAGCACAAAACCCAGTGTGCCATGGAAAATGAAACCTAATTACATCTTTCCCACAGACCTGCCCAAGTCTCAGTTCCTCCTTCAGTGTACCACTTTTACATTGGATTTGCTCCTCTGAAGCTATTAGAATCTCACTGGTAAAAGACAGCACAGAATCTAGGATTTTGTTTGTGGAAAGTAAAGGTTTAATCCATTGTAACATCTAGTTAAAAGTTTTACTTTTCCCATATCACTCAGACCTTAAAATTACTATTTCCACTTCTCAGTTTGCTGCCTAGAAAAGACTACAGTATTTTTTTCCATAGGAAGCATAAGAACATATTTAGGAACATACTGTGCAGGTACATTACCACTCAAGATATCCTAGATGCAACAAAATCAAATCAAAACTCTCAGTTTTAACAACTCCTCCATGGAAAACTTTTCACTCAAGTAACAGCATCTTTTGTGTCAAGTTATTTTCCTCCTCTTCCTCCAAGGAGAGGTCAGAGTAACACTGATAAAAGAACAAAGTGCAGCAGACTGAAAAGATCAACTTCTTTCAGTTTTAATGAAATTTCATCATTTGACATTTCCTTTTGAAACCAATACTTTTTAAAGGAAGTTTGTTAACTGGAAATAGAAATAAGAATGAGGTAGTCTTTAGGGAATCCCACAAAGCATTTTAGCGACAGCATTGTTCTTTCCAGCCTGTCAATTCAATGAAGTTTAAACACATTAGAATGCTTCAAAATAAAAGCCTTTTTTTTTCCAGAACTGGGTTGTCAATTTTTATATTCATATCAGTTTTAAACAGAGTTAATGCACTGAAACATATCCATATCTTCATTTGAAGAGGAGAATACAGACACATTGTCTCAAGAATATATGCAAGTAGTAACAAAATAATTCTTCATATGGTTTAAGATAGAACTGAATCCATTTGGAATCTATGGATGTTTATAAAAACCAAACCAAATAACCCCCCCACACACACACACACACAACCAACCAAAACCACAACTGAAAAAAACCAAAACAAAACATTCCCTTCTAATGCCTCCTTGGCAAACCAGAATCAGATGAAGGACATGCTCCAACAGACCATGTGCTACTGTGGACATAGCTTAGTTTCACAATGCCAAAAGCTGCACAGGTGTTAAATGCCTCAGATCCTGTAAGATAAAGACAATGTCCCAACCTGTACCAAAGTGATTAGAAGATACTACAGTTGAAGTCTGGTTGCAGTTACTTACCTTTAGACCATCATCCAACAAGGTAGATGAAAGACGCTTGTAATAGTCCATGGGGATAAACTATATAGATAAACCAATAGTCCTTCCCACCTCTCACTTCTAGGTATGGAAAACTGATACGCCACTGCTTCCTCATTTGTATTTTAGCTCATATCTTACACAGAACAGAGACTATCCTACACTAATAAAAACATGTGCCCACATATTTTCCAGGAGATCTATTTTAAAGCTCCCCTCTCTAGTGTCCAAACCGCTGCCAGAAAAGAAATCTGCCGTACTCTACCCTGGGAAATGGGAAGTGCTCACCCTTTTGCAGGCAGGAAACCCTGCATGATTCCATCCTCTGATGGTATGATTTAAGGTACATTCATCAAATAAAGAAAACAAAATATAATTACAGCTGCCATCCACTCCAAACTATGTAGTCCCATTATGGTGAAAAACCTTCAGAAATAGCTCACACATGATTCAAAATAGGGAATATAAAAGGAACAACTGAAACAGCCTTAGCCAAGCTTATAGACAACACCATTAGACAAAAGCAGCAGACTTTAAGCACTTTGGGCACCAGCAGGAAAAGGCATCAGTCCCAGAGAAGCCTCTCTATGAGAACAAGTAAGAGAAACAAAAGTGACACAGTGACTGTGTCATACATACATGGCTAAGACCTTCAACTCCAGCTTTCTTGGACATGCTGCTTTTGAAAAAAAACCAAACCAAACCAGCAAACAAACAAACAAAAAACCAAAAAAAACACCAAAAAAAACCCAACAGCCCAAAAAAAAACACCAAACCCACACCCACAACTCCATCTGATGCTGTTTGCCCCATACTTTTTGTAAACTCCTACAGTTTTATTCTGGTCCTAGAGCAAAACATCCATGGAAGATGAATGAAAGGGCACGTGGACACTCCCCCAGGAAACTTTGGCAAAAGCAGTGAAGTGGAACTAGCAGGGGAAACGTACCATTTCCTCGTGTTCTACCTTACCAGATCAATCAGAAATCACTTACAGCAATTAAGTGATAATGAATTATTGATGTGAGTCAAAGTGAGAGTCACTTTGGGGAACTAAGCCCTTACCAGCATTTATGAAGCTAAAGATACAAAGTGGTATCTCCATTTTAAGCAAGGCAGTAAACCATTTGCCTGATGTTATGCACTACTAAGAATCACCGTTATCTCTAAGATGTTATCATAGTTCTGTTTGTACATGATCATACATCGGGTTGATTTGCGCTCCACTCTACGCATGTGTAAAATATTTCCACTTCAGAGAGGCACAGTGAGTGTTCTATATACAAAAGTTAGCAATTTCAGTAACCACAGCTTTCTACTGTGTTTTTGGTTTTTGTTTTTTACTACCCTTACAGGGAACAAGGGGAAAGAGAAAGGGGTAGAAGAAGAGGAGAAGAAAGGCCATGTTCAAAGTAAAGGGCAGCAACATGGGACTCAGGCAATAACCACTTTAAAATGTTGCGACTCAAACATCACTCAAGCTGTTCTCTAACCAAAACGTTTACTACAGCATTTCAGTAACATTTTTTCCAAACCAATATGCCAACATATTCCTTCCAAACTGAAGTAAACAACACTGGAATATTTACTAAATCTATGCCAAGTTAGTTTTCTTACAGGAATGCACAAAGTCCCCTGTAAGACCCAATGTTTGTAAACACCCAACTCATCCCACCCTCAGGGGCCAAGCTGACAGAGGTGGAAAGAATACCCTGTTTCCCAAAAGTTATAGCCCCGTTCAGATATCCTACATCAGACAAGCTTCCTGTCCAAAGCAGAGATAACCACCAGGTATTTCAGAAGTGTAAGTGCAATTTTAACAGGATCTCATGGAACTTGTATAGGTCTCTTCAATACACAGGATGTTACATTGATCAATTCTTAAATAGGAAAGTCTGTTCACAAAAAGTTGGCTGCCTAATTTTGCAACTGCTGATGAGCAAACAAACTAAGCATCAACACTGCAAGGAAAAAATAGCTAACCCATGCTTTCCAGGCTGAACACAGTTTCCCCATGAGGCTACTTACAAGGAGCAGTGGCAGTCTGCAGGCCAGCAACTCCAGATTCAACTTCAGTTAGGACAATAATATCCTGCCAGTGATCAGAACTGCTTTTTGTATTTTCAGGTTCCATTTGACTCTGCTAATTGGCCATCAAGCTCCAATAAGGTGGACATTTATTGACAGATAACACAAGGAAATTGGAAAGTAAGCAGCCTGAGGTTACCCTGAAGACTGTTAACCAAATAGCAAGGCAGAACTCCATCAAAACAATTCATCAGAAAACCTATATAGTCCTTTGGCATATTTACAAGAATCCCATTAGAAATTTTAAGGATAACCAATCTGATTAGACACCAAAGTCTAACTCATGCACAAGTCATTAGTAAGTTGAGAGCCTTTAACTTTGAAAGCCTTAAAGTTATCAAAGCTGCTTCAGGAAGATATCTGAGCATTTCTGCCATAACTAATACACATAGTTTTGCATAAGAACGGCAAAAGCTTTCTATACTATATTTAAAAAGTGAGGCTCAGAAGGTATAGCTGTGCAAATCAATGTCACCAAGTACATTTGGGTAGACTCTTAGAGATAAACACTTTTATATGTTACCTCAAAAGAGCCTATACCCAGGAACTCTGAATCAGGACTTCTCCATTAAATATTTACTCATGTCTCAGTTGTTGAAAAAGACAGACATTTCAAAAAGAAAATCACTTGAAGTTGCAGTAAATTACGCCATACAAAATATGAATAATTACAGAATTATGCCATAGACCACTTTGTTTCTACATTTTATAAAAACTGGAAGAAGAAAAAAGGTTGTTATGCTCTCATCCTTAATGGACAAACAATGTGTATGAAATAAGGTCACAGAAAGTATTCCGGACTCAGGTTTTGAAAGACAAAGGCTGCAATGAAAAAAAGTTTCAAAAAGGTGTGATGCTGTCACCAATCCTTATAGGAAAAAAAAAAAGGTGGCAACATTGCTCTACTTCAAACTTACAATGTAGAAGCTAGCACTCCTCACAGGAGGTTTTTAGGGTATAAGCAGTACTGCCAATTTGTATTGTTTATAAATACTCAACTCTACTATCAACATTCTTTTTATCTTCCAGGTATGTTAACATTCTAGTCAGATCAATTTGATCTTTGGTCAGAAGTACTCCTGACTTGTTCATTGTACATGGCGACTCCTTTTTCAGGGGAGTGAAAAAGAACTGGTTCCTGAAACTCGGGTCTTAATTTAATAAAGGGCAAGTTTAACATGCAGAACCTCAGTTACATGGTGAAGTGAATGATCTGTTCATTTAAAAGTTCACAATGGTGGCAGCTGTTTGGGGTTTTTTTGTGGCTCTTTGTGATTTTTTTGTTGGTTTGTTGTTGGTTTTTTTGTTTTTTGTTTTTTGTTTTTTGTTTTTTTTTACAAGTCTGCCTGTAACTCCATACAGCTCACAATCAGGTATCCGAAATTCAGCCAGCACTATTATTAAGACGATGTGGTTTTTGTCCCTTTCCACCTTCTTTCCACCTTTTAAAAGCCCGTCTTAAAAGAAAAAAAAAAAAGCAAACAAAAAACATCCTTTTTTGCATTTGACTAGACAGCAATCACCACAAACACACTGTTGTTGCTTGTTAGCCAATTTTGAATTATGCCTAATTAGTTTAATGACTTAATCTTTTAAAACTGATTGAGTGGTGAGTAGAGCTCTTCCACACTCCAGGATTTCAAGAGTGCAGTTTGCATTCCACCAGCCTGAGCAGATCTTGATCTCAGCATCTGTATTGCATCTTGCCAGTTACCTGAAAAAGTAAAGCTGCAGACTGTTTTACAGTGTGGCAAGTCCTTGGTAAAACATGGTTATTATTGTTGTTTAGGTCATGGGATCACACATCCAAGATCAGCATCAGGGTCCCAAACTCTTCCAGTAGATAGCCTTCTTAAGTCTCCTTAAGTCAAAATACATGCACTCCAGGTTCCAGTTAGACCATGTATTCATTTCAGTAGCATGCAGTTCCACTAAGTTCTTAAGATGACATATTTTTGGCCCTAGCTGCAAGAGCAAATTATGCTACTGACAGGAGACTAGTTCACAAGTCAGAAGAATTATTTTGCCTTTGAAGGTCATTGAATGCAATGTGTTTCATCTGGAGGTCGTAAGAGCTGACTCTATCAATTTACCTGTTCATGAAGAACCAAATGTGCTTTGGCAGGTGACACAAAGTAGAGCTACTCTGTGTATTTAACACCACAAGGAACTGCTGTAGCATATTATATATCAGTCTTTCTAACAGTGCCCTCATTCACAAGTTATTTAGATATTTGTACAGGCACACCTTGCATTGTGTCAAGCAAATATTAACTATATTTAATAAATGATCCCTGAGAAATTGAGTAATTTGCTGAAAATTCACAATTCACTTGCCAAACTGTATCAAACACCTAGAGAGACCAAGTCCCAAGCAGTCTGCTCTAACAAAACACCACCTTCCAAACTCAGTGACAGCAGAAGCTCCACACAGCTCAAACCCTGGGCCGTAACACACAGCACAGCTAAGCAATGGACAGGGGGAGGGACAGCAAGTCCAGCTGCACAAGATCATGGTATGCAACCAAGTTTCCTTATTTAATTATTCCGTTGAATGTAAGATCCAAATCGAGAAGATGAAGTGGAACCACAGAGTGCAGGAAAGGCACTCGCTCTATGGAACAGCAATACAAACTGGGACATAGACTGCAGCGAAAGAAAAGTGGCAGAGTGATGCACTTGCAACAGAGACAAGGGGAAGACAACATTCCTAGCTGCAGGTTTGGCCCAGAGTAGCACATGATCCTAGCACATAAGGAAAGGTAGTGTAGGTATGTATGCCAGGTTCTTTTAAGTACAGGGCCAAAGATGTCTAGAACCATGCACCAATGAGTACAATTTCAGGTGAGGTCATGAGGCACAAAGGAAAAGTGAAGAGAAAGACGTACTGAGATGCAAGGGGGAGGGAGGTAAGACAAGTAAAATATGGAAAGAAGCAAGTGAAGACTAAGTCTTCAGTGTGCAACTTCAGAAGAAAAGAACAAGGATACAGGCAAATAAAGAAAGGGAAATTTGACAAGAAAGAGATTCACACTCTGAAAAAAAAATGGCTATTTTTAGCTGCAAAATTTTAGCTAAGCTTATAGAAAGGCCAGCAGAAGCATTTAATAGCCCCTGACATAACTTATTCTTGCATCAAGAGAAAACAGCAGCAGACTACCAGTCGCAAGACTATAGCCTCCAAACTCAAAATCACAAGCTTAATTGTAGAATTCTAGAATTGTTTAGGTTATAAAAGACCATTAACACCATTGACTCCAACTGTTAACCTAAGACTGCCAAGTCCACCAGTGACCCATGTCCCTCAGCACCACATCTACCCCTCTTTTAAATATCTCCAGGAATGGTGACTCAATCACTTCCCTAGGCAGCCTGTTCCAATGTTTGTCAACCCCTTCTGTGAAGAAAACTTTCCTAATAGCAATCCTAAACCTACCCTGGTGCAACTTGAGACTGTTTCCCCTACCTAAGGACTAAGTCCTATCATTTGTTACTCATGAGAATAGGCTGACATCCCCCTGACTGCACCCTCCTCTCAGGGACTGGAGAGAGGAAGAAGATTTCCCCTCAGCTTCCTTTTCTCCAGGCTGAATACACCCAGTTCCCTCAGCTGCTCCTCACCGGACTTGTTCTCCATCTCCATTGCCCTTCTCTGGACATGCTCCAGCACCTCAATATTTTTTTTGTCATGAGGGGCCCAAAACTGGGCACTGGGCCCAGCACATGGGACCCATGTGACATAAGTTTGTACAGAGCATACCATTATCATATGCCAACTCACTGGCAGTAAAGGAATGCAAAGGCCCAGTGATGGAAGAGGTGGCTACAAGACTCCAGCAATATGAAGAAAGTCTCTCTTTCCCCCTCAACTCAACTGTGGACAAACTGTCCCAGAAGGTCCAGCAACTCTTAAAAGAGTATGTCCTTCTCCCAACCCATAGGGGCCAGTATCTCAGCTATTTGAAGTAGGCCTTTCTCTATAAAGGATACAAAGAGAGAGGGTATAGAGGGTACACAGCACAATGACCACGTGGTTCTGACCATGGAGAGGTCGTGAGAAAGTGGGATGAACAACCTACCTTGACCGTACAGGCCCAAGTAAGAGAAAACAATCATAAAAGGGATTTCCTCCAGAAAATGTGCCACCGATTTGCAGTGGGCAGTTCCCCGGAGAGATCAGAAGGCCTGCTCTTACTTCTGATCCTCCTGAAGCTAAGTTATCCTTGCAAGAAGTTAATACTGAATACTATGATCAGGATTAGAGGAGCTCTGCCACCAGCCAGGTGGGGGAAAGGGACAGCTAAGTTTATTGGGCTGTATGGATTCAAAGGCCTGACATGTCAGACCCACAGAAGTATAAAGCTGCAGTGGACCCTCATTCAGCAGTGGGCCCACATTTTCCCTAGTCTTCCTTTTGCTACTGATATATTTGAAGAAGCCCTTCTTATTGTCCTTGACATCTCTTGTCAGGTTTATTTCCAAGCAGTGAGTCCCTTCTTACACATTCTGTAAACTTCCTTCTTCCATTGAAGTTTTTCCAGAAGCTCCTTGTTCATCAATGCAGTTCTCCTGCTTCCTTCACTTGATTTCTTATTCATAGGGATGCTTGATCTTGAGCTTGGAGGAAGTGGTGCTTGAACATTAATGAGTTCTCTTGGCCCTTCCCCTTCCACCTCGAGCCCTAGCCCACAGGATTCTTCCAAGTCTGTTTTTGAAGAGGCCAAAGTCAGCTCTCCTGAAGCCCAGGCTATAATTCTACTTTTTGACCTCCTCCTTTGTTTGCTAGCACAAGGTCTAGCAGCACACCTCTCCTTGTGGGCTCCACCACCCGTTTCAAAAAGTTACCAGTGCTCTGCAGTAACTTCCCAGACTGCATGTGCATGTCCATGCTGCCTTTCCAGCAAACATCAGGGTGAAGTCCCCCATGAGAACCAGAGCCTGTGGCTGACGAAAAAGAGGTGCCAGTTGCTACCACAACAGTACATCCAGTATTACACCAGCTGAGACTCTCTGATTCCCACCCATAACCTAACACGAGCTGGAGACCCAAGGAGTGATCAGCAAGATTTGCTCACCCTTTAATAGTCACACTTGTCCAGTGCAGAAATCTAATGGAAAATGGAAGCTAACAGTCGATTATCATGGCTGAAGTGAACCCTAAACAAGACCTGAAACACATAAAGGCAAGAGTAGGGAGGCTGTGGGCCGTCTCCGGAAGGAAACGGGAGACCTGGCCACCCAGGATATGGGTAAGGCTGAGTTACTGAATGACTTTTCTGCCTCAGTCTTCACCAGTAAGGGCTCTAACTGCACTGCCCAAGTCACAGAAGGCAAGACCAGGGGCTCTGAGAATGAAGAACTGCCCACAGTTGGAGAAGATCAGGTCTGAGACCACCTGAAGAACCTGAAGGTACGTAAGTCCATGTGATCTGATGAAATCCATCCATGGGTCCTCAAGGAGCTGGCAAAGTTGCTGTTTTCTATTATATTTGAGAAATCGTGGCAATCTAGTCTCCAAACTGGAAAGTCATGGATTCGATGGGTGAACCACTTGGTGGATAAGAACTGGCTGGATGGCTACAGTCAAAGGATTGTGGTCAACGGCTCAATGTCCAACTGGCAGCTGGAGATAAGCGGTGTTCCTCAGGGGTCAGTACTGGGACCAGTACTATTAAACACCTTTGTCAGAGACATGGACAGTGGGATAGAATGCACCCTCAGCAAGCTTGCCAATGACACCAAGCTCAATAGCACAGTTGACACGCTGGAGGGAAGGGATGCCATCCAGAGGGACCTGGACAGGCTTGAGAGGTACCCTCATGCAAATCACATGAAGTGCAACCACGCTAAGTGCAGGGTCCTGCACCTGGGATGTGGCAATCCCAGGCACAAATACAGGTTGGGCAGAGAACAGCTGGAGAGCAACCCTGAGAAGGACTTGGGATTGCTCGTGGATGAGAAGCTCAACATGAGCCGGCAGTGTGCGCTGGCAGCCCAGAAAGCCAACCGTATCCTGGGCTGCATCAAAAGAAGCGTGACCAGCAGGTCATAGGATGTGATTCTGCCTCTCTACTCTGCACTTGTGAGACCCCACCTGGAGTACTGTGTCCAGGTCTGGAGTCTTCAACATAGAAAGGACATGGAACTGTTAGAACAGGTTCAGTGGAGGGTCATGAAGATGATTAGAGGAACAGAGCACCTCTCCTATGAAGACAGGCTGAGAGAGGTGGGGCTGTTCAACCTAGAGAAGAAAAGACTCCAGGGAAATTTCATAGCAGCCTTCCAGTATCTGAAGGGAGCCTACAGGAGAGGTGGAGAGGGACTCTTTGTCAGGAAGTGTAGTGATAGGACAAAGGGTAATGGTTTTAAACTAGAAGAGGGGAGATTTAGATTAGATATTAAGAAGAAATTCTTTCCTGTGAGGGTGCTGAGGTGCTGGAACAGGTTGCCCAGAGAAGTTGTGGATGTTCCCTCCCTGGAAGTGTTCAAGGCCAGGCTGGATAGAGCTCAAGCAACCAGGGCTAGTGGGAAGTGTGCCTGCCCATGGCAGTGGGGTTGGAACTCAATGATCTTAAATGTCCCTTCCAACTCAAACCATTCTATGATTCTGGAGACATTCTATGATTCAATAGCACAATATTGGTTTGAACATTCCAAGGACACTAAAAATTCTCAAAAGCTTCCTGGCCTGAAAAGGGAAGTTAAAGAGTTAGGGAAAGTACTCACCACTGTTTCCCTCATAGGCTGGGTGCAAATCATATTAATAAATTCCAAGAGATGACACTTGAAATATGGGCAGGATGACAATGCCACATAAACATACCAGCAAAACCATGTGAACCATGATGCTTTCATATCACAAATAGAGATTACACAGGATAGCAAAATGATAATACTGTTCCCTCTCCCAGAAGTGATAAACAGCAGTGCACTTATACACACTATATAGTGTACATAAGAATTCACGTAATACAACCATGTGAACAAACAAAGCAACATTGTGACCAACAACTATAATATAGTAGATGCATATAACAATTTGTTTTAGCATATTTTGTCAGATCTGTCATTATCTGAACCCTTCATGCCCCACGGTAGCCACCATAAATGACTGGCATGGTTTAGCCCCAGCTGGCAACAAAGAACCAGTGGTTGCTTGCTCACTCCCCACTTCTTAAGTGGCAGGATGAGAGGAGAACTGGAAGACACAATTAGTGGGCTGAGATAGAGGCAGTTTAATAGAACAGCAAAGGAAAGTTGAGAACAACAATACTGGTAAAGGAATATACAAAACATGATTAACATACAACCACTCACTGATCAGTGGTGATTCTTGCCCCCATCCAGGGCAGCTCCTCCAGCTATATATACTGAGAGGGACATCATATAGGATTAATGCCACTAGTTTAGGTCAGCTAGCCTGGCCTGTCCCCGCTTCTTGTGATAATTAACCCCATCCCCACCAGAACCAGGACAGTGGCACATGATGGCACCCAAGATGGTCTGCTCTGTAACTTCCCCAGGCACTGATTTCAGGCCCGTAGTTCCTCAGATCCTCCTTCCAACCGTTCTTATGGATGACCACCACATTTGCTAACTTCTGGTCAACCAGGACCTCCCTGGTTAGCCAGGACTGCTGGTAAATGACAGAAAGTGGCTTCTGTGAGCACTTCCACCAGCTCCCTCAGTACCCTTGGATACATTTCATCCATCCACACAGACTCATCCATGTCTAAGTAGTGCAGCAGGCTGCTAACCCTTTCCACTTATGGGGGCTTCATTCTGTTCCTTGTCCCCCAGCACAGAAGGCTGGACACTCGCACAACAACTGGTCTTATTATTAAAGACTGAGGCAAAGAAGGCAATAAGCACTTCAGCCTTTTCCTTGCCTCTTTTCACTGTTTCTCCTCAGCATCCATTAGTTTCAATCGCCATGTGTGGCCAATGGCCACCTCCCCGTGCAGAGGTTATCAGTTAGCAGGGTTGATACAGTGCTGCTCAACAGGTTACCTGTGAAGAGAACCCTAGACAAGCAACAGTACTACAGGTAGACAACTCTTATCTTGCTTTTAACAAGGGGGAGAGGGAAAGTGCAACTTTCCAACGTGGATTTTCATAATTATATCAAATTGTCTGTCTATATCATGTTTCAGTTTTCTAAATCTGAAATTCCTCTGGCTGAAGAATCTTAATGACTTTACTATAACAACAAGAAGAAAGGAAAAATAGTAATACTTGAGAAAAATTCATCATATCTAGAGAAACCTACTTACCTTGTATACAGCCCCTACTGATAAGATAGAACATTTCTTCAAGGCAAAGAACTATTTTGAACTGCAGAAAGACATGCCTGTTGTTATTTGTAGATAAACCCCAACTAAAATTAGCATAGCACTAATAGCATTAAAAAGAAAAAAAAAAAAAAAAAGGATGAGAAAGAAGAGAGTTGGTGTCCAAAAAGAACCTGATTAAACAGGTTAAAGAGAAGTGAGCACAGGGAAGAAAAAGAAACAGATCTTGACAGAAGTCATACTGACAGTGACACTACCCAGCACAGATACTGCAGCACTAACCCCCAACCGGCTCTGCCAAACAGAGTGCAAGTCTTCAGCTGGTGAAGACATGGCAGGCAACTGCCTTCCCTCTGGAGCTGTAAGTCTCATCTTGTTAAAAACTGATGTGATAAATTTGCTCAAAATACAGAAAGAAAGAGAAAAGACTTCAAGAAATTAAGGAGTTTGAGCATAAAGTGACCCTTAGTAGCCAGAATTTACATGGTAGTGTTCAGTGGGAACACAACCTAATTGCTGCAGTAGCATTATTACATTTTACCAAAACCAGAGATATCTCCATAGGACAACCTTAGTTAAAATTGAACTTTTAATCCAACAAACCCAGCTGCTTCAAAATAGACTAATATACACTACCTCATCTGATGTAATTGGTTTCCATCTAAAATCTTCAACAAAAGAACCCAGACAAGGAATGTCTCCCATCATGTTCCCCAGGATCCGTCTAAGCAGATCTTGACACCAGAGACTCATAGCAAGGTGTGGCACTCAGGGATTTTCCTTTAATTTAAAAAAACATTAAAAAAAAAGCACAAACGAAAAAAAAATCACCACAAACAAACACCAAAACAGGAATTCTACTAAAGAAAGAAAATTAAAAAAAAAAAAAAAAGAAAAAGAAAAAGAAAATGCACAAACCCCACAATAAAAAAAGTATAGCACCAAAGCCTGAAAAAATGTGGGTTTGGTCCTACTGAAACAAATTATTTCATAACAACAGCACACTTCAACTATATTCAACTTATTTATATTCAACTATATTCAACCACTTTCCAACCCTTAATAAATTAAGCCTCACAGGCTGCCCAAGAGATACTAAATTCATTTTAAAACTGAAACCTCCTGGCTTAGAGGGCACATTATCAGGATCTCCCCAGATCTGCTATGAGTTCATCAGCCCCTAAACCTAAGTGATCTCACACAGTGGATTAAAAGCTCATTCTTACAGTACAGAAATCTTTTCAGCTGAGTTTCACAGCCACATCACCTTCCACTCATTATCTGTCCCCTGATTACTGTGACATGTCCCACATTGGGACACAGCAACTTACACAAAAGTTGTACACATGTACACATACACAAAAATCAGATTTGCTTGATATGCTTTAATTGTACCAAAGTTTACAGCTGTTCATGCCATGGCAGGAAAAAGGCTTAAGGATCACAGAGAAAAAAGTCCTCACCAGCAACTCTCCCACAAATTGTTTGCATTTTGATTTTGTTCATCTAGACCCTTTTGATTATCCACCCACACGAATCCCCAGTCCTTTAACACATTTCTCACACTAACAGCAACTCCCTATTATTTCTCTCAACCTTTCAAAGAGGATGTATTTCTATAAGCTGCAGCTCAATTCAGTACCTGATTCCAAAAGCTCCTCTTCAATCAAGATGTGGATATTTGTGAGTAGCCAAAACCAAGAATGAGCAGAGACCAATGGCTCTGTTTAGAAATCTGCCTCAATGTTTCCCATGTGCAAAGTAAAACACACACACCAAAACCAATTATCATTACACAATCTTCTCCCTTTGGAGGGCTTTTCTATCCTGACAGCCAACACTGCAAGCAATAGAAGGTTGGTCTGAACTACCTTTTAATCTGACAATTTTACTAGCACAAGAGGCTGCATTAGAAAAAACGCTCAAACACCTGATCAAGTTAGTGCAGTATAACAAGTTTCCACATGTCAAATAAGCAGGCATACACAGCCAGCCCACATCAAACAAACCTGATCACATACGTTATAATTTTCATTATCAGAGATATTAATTTAGTTAAATATCTTCTGCAGGGGTGTTTGCCAATATTTTCGGTTTGCCTTTCTTAAGCTATTTGTTTAATTTTCATCTTTCATTTTGTTTTTGGGGGTTTTTTTTAAACACATATGAGCTCCCCCCTCAAAAATTCTTCAGAAGTCAGTAAATTTATGATAAACTGATTATACTAATAGCTGACTATACAACCGCTTCCAGCCATGCTCCACTTACGTTTCAGGCAAATGACAGTTTGTCATTCAATGTTTCACTTTGTTAAAACTGGTTTCACTTGAAACATTCCATTCTGTACCTCAGCATATTCTGTTAGGAGATCTTGCCAGAGCAGCTTTGCTTTAATACTCGAAAAAACAAGAATGCCCAAAACCAAGAACAATTATTGAGACATAAGATCTTTCTCCTTCCTCATTTTCAAAACAAACCTGCGGATAATTAAACTGTTTTCAAGTTCAAACCCTGAAAATGCCAGTTTAAATAGTTATCACAGAGTGCCTTCTACCAGAAGTAGGGCATCCACAGCCTCATTCTGCAGCAGGTGGGACAACCAAACAGCAACAACCTACAAGATTACAACTAACTCATAAAACTCATCATTAGCTTCCACAATGGGCAAGATACTGAAATGGAGAGCACTACGGATTTTTCAGACCTGCTCCATTACTGTATTTCTTCCCAGCTGCTCTCATGACCGCTGGCAGTCTTAGGTCTTCAGTAAATAACAAATGCTTGTTGTGTAACACTTCTCTTTCTTATTTGTCCAGTTGCAAGTTTCTTGATTTGCCAAAGCTACTACAAGAAACCTTGTCCATCTCAAACACAGTGACATGCTACAGGACTGCATCAAAAACATGAAATAGATATACTGTATGCAGAGGACAGATTCAAGTCTCCAAGTAGAGAGTGGTTTTCTTGCTCTCTCTACCTATATAGTAATAGAGCAGAACAGTATTCAGCAGTGCTCTTCTCGTACAGTACATAGAGGTTTTCAGCAAAGAAATTCTACAAAAAAAGCAATACCTCTTGTCAGTATAAACAAACACCCATGTAAGCAAATACTAAGAGCACACGGAAGTTTTAGGCTACTGGACATTATTCAGTACAGATTACTATTGTAAAAATCACTCTTCAAGCAGGTCCCACCTCTGCTTGATTTTGGGGATGGTTTTTTTTTTAATTCCAGGCTTTCGAGATGTAGTTGCAAATTGGGAGGAAAGGACATGTGCAGCCCTGCATGTTTATGCTCTCTGTGGAACAGGGACTCAATTCCAATAGCATTAGAGCAAAAGACTGGAGGGAACAATACACAAAAGCCTCCTATACAGAGCAACCTGAGTATATTTTAAAAGGTATAATATCTACATTAGATATTTGGTTTACACATTAGAAAGGTTCTTACATTGAACTGTGACATCTTGGAGACCACACTTAGGAACTCCAGCTGTGCACCGCATTCTGACCCTCCAGCCAGTTGACTAACAATTTTAAGACCCACTTCATAGCTAAAACAGAAGGGTTGCAGTTGGCAGAAAAAAAAATTAATTTTCCTTTTCCACTCACTTTGTAATTGTACTTTTTAAAAGCAGTTCATTTAGCTAAATATTTCTAACTCCTGCCACCATTTCTCTCCTTAGTGGACAACATACAAAAAGCATTAAATAACATTTTAAAAGATTACATAAATCTACATTCAAAGTTTATTCAATACATTTCAATTTCTTTGAATAAAAAAAAAAAAAAAAAGTCTTGAAGATACAGCACAGTGGTAAGTCAGGATTACAGAGAGCTCACCTTTAGTCCCTTTAGGGACTATTTACATTTCATTGGTTTATTCAGCCATAATGTACTTGCAGTTGTCTGAAGCAATCCCCTTCTAAACTCACCGTAACTGTGCATAGCTCAGCTTGTATTACTTAAGTAACACAAACTGCGGAAGAAGATAAACAGTTGTCTGTTTTCTAACTAACCAACGTTCTTCCACATTACCTTAACCCACTAATGTTACTCCAAGCTGGTACCTGGAATCCCTGCAGGACCTAACCTACATCCAAGAACTCCTGGGCTGCATCAAAGTAAAATGCTGGGAACTTGGTCAAACCATGGCACATGCAGGGCAGCAGGACAAGATTGGAGCTAAGCACAACCTGCTTATACTGCCAAGAGCACACAGAGATGAAAAAGGCTGGGTGTGCATGTGTTTGCATGCACTTGAGAGCTTGATGAGACTTGAAATGAGTCAGGGAGCAATAAAGGAAAAGTGCAGGAATCGGGCAGCTCCTGCACAGGGAATGGAGGTTAAAGCTTCAGATCAATAGGTTCTTTCTGATCAGTTATCTATTGCAATTACAAACTGAAGTTAGATCAGGCTGGTATAAGTTCACACTATATATCGTAACAAGATAAAACCTTTCACATGCAGATAAGGTCCTTCATGATCAAAAGCACTATTTGACCCAACTATAATATTAAGAATAAAGATGCAAATAAAAGCTCAGACTTTGCCTTGCAAATTTTCACTGGCACAATCCAAGTCAGCAGTCAGTTCTGCAAGCTAACAGAACAATTGTTTAGACAGAGATGCTATACAGCGTACATTTTCTCGTAACTGAATTGGTCCCCAGGGTTTCAAGGTTTCCCATTTGTACCCAAAAAAAAAAAGACTCAGTAGGAAAAGAAATATTATCAGGAGTTATCAGATCTAAAATTCAAAACAGAGCGAAGGCTGGGCAGAGACAAACTAATTCTCCCTGCTGGAAGCTTGCAGGGGTGCCAAAATATACAGAGGAAGCAATGTTTGAAAAACAAATCCCCAGAGACCCCATACTTTATTCTTTAAAAGAAAAACAACATATTGAAAAATTTCAGAAAGCTCTTTGAATCTACCCCAAAGTAACACAGAGCCTCTGGTTAAATAACAACAGGGTAACTGTTGTGCAAAATTGGCAGTTCGCAGCTGAAATGTTGAAGTACTAACTTCCTTGTGAGAAACAGGTCTTCTTGGTCACTGCCCCCAGACCAAGGTGGAGTTGGAACGTGGGTGTGCAGGTGGCCAGGAAAATCTTCATATGTAAAGATCAGTATCTTGTAGTATGGAACTCTCCACGTTAATCTAAGGGTAATATTACAAACAAGCATGCTTCCATGTATGGAATATTTACCTTGCTATGAATAATTAGTGAAATTTTAGTAACATTACTGTAGTAAAATGGAAATTAGTAAGAAGGCATAGATAAAGAAACCCAAGTTTCAACTGAAGCTTTCCAAAAAAGGAACTACTGAAATAGTTTTGCAAAGACAACCAAACCTACACAAGACTGATGAACGTCGCAGCTGAAGGTTGCAGTTACATATTTCAAAACAGCACGAGTCCTATTACACTTCTCTTTCCTGCCCATCCACACCAAACTCCAAACAGTTTTATCATGGGAGCTGTGAAACATATCAAATCTTCGTGACAACAAAGAACTCTTTGAAAATGAGGGACAAAAAAAACAACAGCAAAACTGAACTTGACAATCCGAGTTTTACCCACTGCGTGTCATCACTTCATCACCAAGGTGCAGCTGAGAAACAGAGGCGGCAGCCCGGCCAGGCTGCTCAGGCTGTCTGGAAAAGCGCCCGCCCAGTTCATGTGGTAGAAATAATTCACACCTGTAGCAAAGCTACACAAAACATTATCAACTCGGCGACTTTGACAGGCGTACACCGACCGTGGGGGGAAAAAGGGTTTCTACAAAGATGAGTACAGAGTAGGAAGTTCCCCTTCAAGACTTCAGGTGAAGCAAGGCAGGAGCCGAACGCAGTTCCCGGCGCTGCCCTGGCCAGTCCAGGGCCGCCTTCGCCCAGGAAGGCCTCAGCAAGCGGCATGGGCTGCACCGGAGGGACCCGCGACTCGGCCCGGGTCCGGCTGCCCGGCCGCCCCTCAGGGCCGCCCCAGCACCACCCACC
>VZRU01018720.1:41516-115174 GCA_013398155.1 Pedionomus torquatus
CGCCGGCTGCACCAGCCCGGCAGCCTCCGCCTGCGGCCCGGCCTCCTGCTCCCTGATGACAACTTTTGGCCACTGAGAGCCGCCTCGCCTTTCTCGGATCTGTTGCCCATCAGATGCCTACCGCCGCTTTTCGGCACCGTGGAACGTGGAGATATTAGCAGGTCGTGCAAGGAACCCTACGCTTGCTGTGGAGCAGCGGATGGGAGCCCTTTAGTGACACCTGGAAGAGCCTGTGTTAGAGCTGCACCCCTGCAGGGAGGCTGTATCTTCACCCCGCCCCTTCTGCAGCCGGGAAAGGGTACGTTCTTAAAAAGCCTCCCTGTCCATCTTCTGACACGTGCTCCTCTCATCCTTGTTCACTAACTGGAAGATGAGAGATACTGTCGTTAAAACCAGTCAGTCAGAGCTAGCCCATGGGATTTAGTAATCTTGTAAAGCTCTGAAACCCAGCATTTAGGAAACTTAAATTGCATTTTCAGTCTAGGCACCCAATCCTGATCCCACTTGACTTTAATGGGAGGAGGAGTGGGCCTTGTCTGAAGGAATATTATTGTTCAGTATATAGTGACCAGGAGTGAAGAAATGCACATTAGTGTTTGAGCCATTCTGCTTTTATGGGAAAATTGCTGCGTGTTCATTAAGTGCTATGTTTTGGTTGTAAAATACTCCCCCACATATGTGTCAAGTACTTAAGTACATCATGTGTACAGAATAAAGTTTAACTCTCTTAAAAGCTTGCAGTGTATATTTAATAGCCAGAGGAAGTACAGAAGGTATTTTAGCTAAGAATTAAAGACAGTTTATAACAGTAAATCACCAAGCGATTTCTAAAACTGCTTGGCTGATCTGCACAAAAATACTGTTTCAAGCAGAATTCTGACAAATCATGTTTAATCTAGTTAGAGGAGCTTGAGGAGAATTATTGGTAAGGATTTCACATCATTTGGAAGGATAATTTTTTTGTTTTAATTTAAAGTAAAACTTTAATATCTGGATTTATCTTGTTAATTCTTTAATAGCATAGCTGATAACCTGATAGCTCATTCCCACATGGAAGTCAGTCTGGGAATTAGTTTGCAGAAGGGGTTTGAGATGGAGGAGTGGTTTCTGGTCCCTGAGGGATGTGGCTGTAGGAATGTTTTCCGCCTGCAAGGACACAATCCCCAGCCACTGCCCATCCTGCTCCAGGCTCCCTGTGTAACAACAGTGTGACCCACCTTACCACTCCACAAGCTCCAGCCAACTCACTCTGATTACAGGCAGCAACAGGGGTTAAGAGGCAAAGCAAGGTTGGTGGATTCCTCCTTGGCAGTTACCAAAAAGCAAGATCTTCTAGTTCAATAAGTGGGCAGCTCTGAGGCTGTAACAGCATTTTATTCACCTCAGTTGCTTAGTCGTCACAGGATATACTGTCCAGTATGATGTCCCTTTACCTCATGGGTGTTGGATTACATGATTAAAAGCTTGTCCCTGTAAACACAAAGAAGCAGGGAGAACAAAGACAGAGAAACCTCAGTAATCTTATCAGGAAAAATGGAGCACACCACATATTTGCTACTCCCAAGCACATCAAAGGAGACTGATTTGATCTTGTTATCTGGTGTGAAGCCACCAAGACAGGCCAGAGAGAAACTGTCTCCCAGAAGCCTTGCAAACTAAAGCTAGTTATTGCCTATGGTGTAAGACACATTAATAGATGCAATGGGAAAAGCATTTTGGGAACATGCAAGACTTACTGTACAGTTTTAGGCCAAAGACCAAAGGAGGGGTGAGGATGGGTTTGAGGTAAATTGAGGAGGAAAAAACATGGGAAAATAGAGGGAAAAAGGGATGAAAGGGGCTGACCAAGTGCAGGTGAACCCTGTTTGATTACCACAGCTCATCCTAACTATCTAATTACATCCTGTTTCTAGCTATTAAGATAGCTAGAAGGTACACTATTGATTCTGAGTGAGTATCTGTGAACACTAGCAAACTTCAAACTAGATCAGCCAGCAAACACAAGGTCTGAGTATCTGTAACTAAGTGCACCACGGACCTCAGGTCACCAATACACACTCCAATTCATTTTACCCTCAGATGGACTGCCTTCATATCACCAGTGTGGGTTTCTGGTTTTGTACCTGAATGCAAGATGTGATCTCACCTCTGTTGCAGATTTTGTATGCAAATTTTGTATGGCCTTGAGCAAGTCACTCTTGTCAACCTGTGCTTTCACTCGTAATGAAACTGCAGGCTGTCTATACCACAGATATTGCAAGGATAAATAATTTCAAGTTGCTCAGAATGTGGCTAGATTCTAAATACCTACCTGTAATGCAGAGTACCAGCTAACAAACAAGGAATATACTCTGAAAAAAAAAAAAAAAAGATTATTTTGATTATTTTCTTGTTTCTGTTAGCTTCATAGTAAATTATATTGAAGCAATGAGGAGTTGTGCTTGGCTTGTGGTCTTGGCAGAATCTGTTATGAGAAAGCCACTTATAACATTAAGCATGATGGCTAAGGGCTAGAAAAGGAAATTTTCTTCAGAGCCAAGCTTGTCAGGGAAAAGCCATTTATATTGTCACATTTACTACTAGCCAACATTTCTGGCACTTCCTTCCCTGCTCTAAAAGATGTGGAATTTTGCTGCTGGATTTTCATTTCCAAATGCAGCTTCATCTTCTGCCCTGTCTTGAAAAGAAATCATCAGTCCTCTGATTTATAGACACCCCAATCTCCTGACATTAAGCAGTATCCACATGGCCTGTGTAGAATCATAGAATCATTCAGGCCAGAAGGGACCTCCAAAGGTCATGTAGTTCAACCTCCCTGCAGTCGCAGGGACACCCCCAACTAGACCAGGTTGCCCAGGGCCTCGTTGAGCCTCGCCTTGAATCTCTCCAGGGAAGGGGCCTCAACCACCTCCATGGGCAACCTGTTCCAGTGTTCCACCACCCTTAAAGAAATTTTTCCTAATATTCAACTTAAATCTACTCTTCTCCAACTTAAGTCCATTGCCCCTCGTCCTATCACAGCAGGCCTTTGTGAACAGACCCTCCCCAGCCTTCCTGTAGGCCCCCTTTAGGTACTGAAAGGCTGCGATTAGGTCTCCCCAGAGCCTCCTCTTCTCCAGGCTGAACAACCGCATATCTCAGCCTATCGTCATAGCAGACCCCTGATCATCTTCGTGGCCCTCCTCCAGACCCGCTCCATCAGGTCCATGTCCTTCCTATATTGAGGGCTCCAGCCCTGCACACAGTACTCCAGGTGGGGTCTCACCAGAGCAGAGCAAAGCGGCAGAATCACCTCTCTGGATCTGCTGGCAACACATCTTTTGATGCAGCCCAGTAGTTGCCTTCTCCCACAGGAAGGTTGCAGGCAGCTTCAGGACCATGTGTAATGAAAATACTAGGGATGTTGGGGATGCCCTGCCTGAGTACTCTCTTGTGTGGGTGCTGAATTAGCTGTAAAATATTCCAAATCCTTGTCTCTGTTCACATGTATTCTGCCCCTAGAAATTTATTTGTGGCAAATCTGTGAATAAATCAGGTGCTTTTTAGCAAACTGTGTGTCAAAGTTTAGGTGTCTGATGACAGTAGAAGAATAGGTGTGGGGATATCTGGCTTTGGCATAAAATTGGTTTTATTGTCCATGTTACTGTGTTGCCAAAGGGCAGGCATTTCATCTTCAGAATGCAAACCTGCCACCAGGAATGTGGGATTTAACCCTTTAACACGTTTTGGTTACATATTCTTTTGAGATGCCTAGATGAAAGATAACATAACATAGAGGGTTTCCTATGAAAAAAAAAAAAAGCTATCCAGGTACTTACTGAAACTAACCTTTGTCGTTTATTAACCTAAAGAGTGCTCTTTCAGGGTACTGTAGATGACAAAGTGTCTTCAGCTCATATTGGCAGACTTGCCAGTTCTTACTCTGGGGGAGAAAGGATTATTCCTGCGTATAGTGCAGAGGATCTGCATCTTCAAGAGAACCCAACCTTTCCAGGAGATACCAGTGCTCAGTATGTTGTAAGCTGAAGCTCAGATTTTTCATCTCTCTTTTCTAACCATCTTAGTATACAACTCACTTAATTTCACAATCATTCTTATAAGCCAGAAGTTGTTTCTTTAGGGAGTTCACACTGGTTTGAGCAAAAGAGCAAAATGAAGTAATGTCTCTAGATGCAATCTAAATTTTCTGGCTTCCATCTGGAAATAGTGCTCTGAAAAAAATTAATTCTAGTCATTTATATGTCACATGCCCAGTGACAGAATTGATGATGATGATAAGTCAGTAATGTGTTAATTAAGAATAAAAATTTGTAATAATTTTTTGCAATATTTTGTATGTGACTGAACTGCTACTTAGCAAGCCAGGGAGTTTAAAGCTGTGCTTAGCAACAACTTTTTGATGGATCCAAAATAATAATAATAATAATAATAANTTTTTAATATATTGCAGCAAAATGATAAGTGTAGATCCAAATACATTTACACATTTCTCATCATCATTAAAATCTATCAAGTTAAACAGGTATATTAGCATATCAGCCTATATCCATCTATCCATTAGAATTAATCTCCATTATGATCTTTAGCTCTGTGTGTGAGCTGATGCAAGCAGGACGCAGGAACAGTGACAAAACCACGGATTAAAGGCAAACAAATTTAATTGCAATACCTCATGGATTGGGAAATCTCTGAAGCAGCACCTGGACAGAGGCAGGCAAGCAGAGGACACGAGCACCGTGGAGCGAGAGAGACTCCTTATTAGCAAGAAATTCCTTGTTAGCAAGGGAGTGAGAGAGTGAGAGCACTCACACTTGCTGTTCTGTCCTGTATTTCAAGGATTCCTGCAGGCAGATCTTTCCGCTGTGCTTTGATCTCTTCAACAGCAGGGCAAGAATCTCAGGCACATTTGATAAGGTGCCCCTGAGTCCATCCCAGGCCCACATTATTTAAGTGCAGATGTTCTACGTGTAGAGCACATAAGACTAAACAACAATTAGTGTGATATATGTGTTTCCCAGCGCTCCACATGTGAGTCACTTGAGTGTGTTTACAGTCCTCCTCCCCAGCCTTCCATTACTTTCCCACATTCCATTCCCTTGCTAAAGGTACTGTTTCTGCTGGGGTTGACAAAGTTAGAGATGTTCATTTAGGCTTGTGGGGTGTAGTACAGATTAATTTACAGAGGCAATAAACATATATAGAAAAAGGAATAAACATATCTCTACAATAATGCTTTGAATTAGGTGTTCTGTTCCTCCTGTCAAGGAATTAAACCCCTCAGCCAGGCAGGCACCACCAGTAGGTGGTTCCATTGAATGCATTCAGCCCTGGAGAATGTTGAATGTTGTGCTCTGTGCTGGCTGTTTCATCAGTTATGTTGAAGCAACACATTTTCAAAGTCAAAGCAGCGTTTCTGGTGTCCAGGGAGGAAATAGTCCACCATCAGTCAGCTTGGTAACATGCATTGGCATATAGCCGTTACCTGCTCAGAAACGAGAGCAATGCGAGACTTTAATATCAAAGTCACCTAGCACAGTATAGTGCTATCACTATCTGTGATTTGTGAAGATCTGCAGCTGTTAATCTTCCCTTAATATAAAGGCAGATGAGTTAGTTGCAGTAGAAGCTAACCAAATCTAAGTGTTTGCGTATTGATTTTGCAGAGATGTATCCAGGGCATGTGCTTGTAGTACTAGACTACAAAGCATGATGAGCCAACCTGTGATAGTGGAAGAAAACTGCAGTGACATCTCCTTCCAGTGATACATACTTGTTGTTCCAGCTCCTTCAGCTAATATTACTCCAGGTTTGATAACCTGATGTGGGGTAATTGACCACACGGATTGTAGAGCTATGGCTTGTGCTTTTTCAGATTGAACTTCAATTTGATGTTGGGTTTGCAACACCAATAACACCATTATAGGTTATCTCCTCTAAATAAGGCACGGGTATTCACTGAAGACATCTGAAATACACAAAAAAAAAACCCCTCTCTTGAGAACCTGGTATTAACAAAGGATGCAAAATAAGAGGAGAATTTGGGTTGCAGGCATCAAAATCTTCTTGTTGCTGCTTGGATCCTTGCCAGACAACTTTCTTCCTAATTAATTTCTGCCAAAGGCACATTAACATGACCAAATGTGATGTAAAAGTTCTCCAATACCCAAAAAGTCCTCCAAAGGTCTGTACTGTGTACAGAAAATCGCTGCATTGTTTGCTGTATCTGATCTGATCTATTTCTGATCTGTCCGTACCAAACTAGTCCTAAAATTTTGTACAGTAGCACTAGGGCCCTGTATTTTCTTCGGATTAATTGCCCAACCTCAGTCCTGCAAATGCACTTTTAGCAATTCAGCAGCTGCATCACTTTCTTCTTGTGACTCTGCCCTAATCAGTAGATCATCAATAGCTTTTGTTGCTGCATACCATGGACTACAGATCCTGCAGTGACAGGAGGCACTAATGCACCTTTCCTTGAGCTCCAGAAGTGCCAGGCTTGGATTTAGGCATCCTCTCAGCTGCTGTGACCTGCCACTGTGCTCTCAGGAGCTCACTCCTGACAGCTGCCTGAGGCATGTGGACGGTTAATACTAGAACTGGTCTCTGCAGGTTCAAGCTACTCTGTATTCTGCCGGCAAAAACAGTTTCAGTGAGCATTCAGAAAGAGTATGTTATGACAGACCAAATCTGCAATGTTCTGCTTGTACAATTAAACTAGCTTAAGCTTCCTGTTCTCCTGCCAGGCTGTGGGCTCAGCATGTTAGAAAAAGTGCAGAAACTCTTTGCTCTACTGGCTTTTCTGTCCTTGTGCAATGGAAAGGGACATGCTCTGTCCAATTCATTGTCATTTTCTTCTTCGTTCAACCTGCATGGAGTCCCCTGCTGCACAGCTCCCATTAGGCCTGATCTACAGCTGTAGCAGCATTCTCTGTTTGGGACCAGAGATGGAAAAGGCTTGCGAGGTCAACTTGTGTGTACCCTGGTCAACAATGGGACTGTTCTCCATTGCACATCAAATCTTTATGTCACCTACGTATGTCCCTCTTACTGTCCCACCATGAAGGGGCTACCACACTGTGCTCTTCAAGACTACCCCATACTCCGAGAATGTATTTAGACCCTTGTCCACAGTTTCTGGCTCATCAGTGCTTGATTTCCTGGCTCATCAGTGCTTGATTTCCTACATTTATCTCCCCTTTAGCCTTCGTTTGTGATTTTAAGACTGGGGGGGCAAAAATCTTTGTCTATTNTGAATGTTGTGCTCTGTGCTGGCTGTTTCATCAGTTATGTTGAAGCAACACATTTTCAAAGTCAAAGCAGCGTTTCTGGTGTCCAGGGAGGAAATAGTCCACCATCAGTCAGCTTGGTAACATGCATTGGCATATAGCCGTTACCTGCTCAGAAACGAGAGCAATGCGAGACTTTAATATCAAAGTCACCTAGCACAGTATAGTGCTATCACTATCTGTGATTTGTGAAGATCTGCAGCTGTTAATCTTCCCTTAATATAAAGGCAGATGAGTTAGTTGCAGTAGAAGCTAACCAAATCTAAGTGTTTGCGTATTGATTTTGCAGAGATGTATCCAGGGCATGTGCTTGTAGTACTAGACTACAAAGCATGATGAGCCAACCTGTGATAGTGGAAGAAAACTGCAGTGACATCTCCTTCCAGTGATACATACTTGTTGTTCCAGCTCCTTCAGCTAATATTACTCCAGGTTTGATAACCTGATGTGGGGTAATTGACCACACGGATTGTAGAGCTATGGCTTGTGCTTTTTCAGATTGAACTTCAATTTGATGTTGGGTTTGCAACACCAATAACACCATTATAGGTTGTCTCCTCTAAATAAGGCACGGGTATTCACTGAAGACATCTGAAATACACAAAAAAAAAACCCCTCTCTTGAGAACCTGGTATTAACAAAGGATGCAAAATAAGAGGAGAATTTGGGTTGCAGGCATCAAAATCTTCTTGTTGCTGCTTGGATCCTTGCCAGACAACTTTCTTCCTAATTAATTTCTGCCAAAGGCACATTAACATGACCAAATGTGATGTAAAAGTTCTCCAATACCCAAAAAGTCCTCCAAAGGTCTGTACTGTGTACAGAAAATCGCTGCATTGTTTGCTGTATCTGATCTGATCTATTTCTGATCTGTCCGTACCAAACTAGTCCCAAAATTTTGTACAGTAGCACTAGGGCCCTGTATTTTCTTCGGATTAATTGCCCAACCTCAGTCCTGCAAATGCACTTTTAGCAATTCAGCAGCTGCATCACTTTCTTCTTGTGACTCTGCCCTAATCAGTAGATCATCAATAGCTTTTGTTGCTGCATACCATGGACTACAGATCCTGCAGTGACAGGAGGCACTAATGCACCTTTCCTTGAGCTCCAGAAGTGCCAGGCTTGGATTTAGGCATCCTCTCAGCTGCTGTGACCTGCCACTGTGCTCTCAGGAGCTCACTCCTGACAGCTGCCTGAGGCATGTGGACGGTTAATACTAGAACTGGTCTCTGCAGGTTCAAGCTACTCTGTATTCTGCCGGCAAAAACAGTTTCAGTGAGCATTCAGAAAGAGTATGTTATGACAGACCAAATCTGCAATGTTCTGCTTGTACAATTAAACTAGCTTAAGCTTCCTGTTCTCCTGCCAGGCTGTGGGCTCAGCATGTTAGAAAAAGTGCAGAAACTCTTTGCTCTACTGGCTTTTCTGTCCTTGTGCAATGGAAAGGGACATGCTCTGTCCAATTCATTGTCATTTTCTTCTTCGTTCAACCTGCATGGAGTCCCCTGCTGCACAGCTCCCATTAGGCCTGATCTACAGCTGTAGCAGCATTCTCTGTTTGGGACCAGAGATGGAAAAGGCTTGCGAGGTCAACTTGTGTGTACCCTGGTCAACAATGGGACTGTTCTCCATTGCACATCAAATCTTTATGTCACCTACGTATGTCCCTCTTACTGTCCCACCATGAAGGGGCTACCACACTGTGCTCTCCAAGACTACCCCATACTCCGAGAATGTATTTAGACCCTTGTCCACAGTTTCTGGCTCATCAGTGCTTGATTTCCTGGCTCATCAGTGCTTGATTTCCTCCATTTATCTCCCCTTTAGCCTTCGTTTGTGATTTTGAGACTGGGGGGGCAAAAATCTTTGTCTATTGTGCCACAGGCATAGCTTTGGGCTTCACAATTTGAGTCCTGTCCTGCTCTTCCTTAGCACAAGTTGCATCAGTGGTGATGTGTGATTGCTTCACTGTTAGTGCAACAGGATGCACATGTTTTTGAGCTCTTCCATACCGCCAAAGCCATGGCTGGAAGCTGTAATGTCAGAGCAGTGCCAGCATATCCTAGGGCATAGCCCTACAGCAGGGCAAGGGACTTATTTCACACTCTGCTTCTCATGATGGCAACTTGTGAGTATCATCGAGTGATGTCTGTATTTGCCCATCTGACACAAAAGATGCAGGATTCCACCCCTGAGTTGTATTGCTCAGGTGGCACAAAGCTGGTTTCTGTTCTCCCCGTTTTACTCCAAGCTATGTTAAACTTCAGCTGGAGCATTTTCAGAGCAGTTTTCCCCCTCCCAGCCCACCACATCTCCCCAGCACAATATATGTGGTTGCCCCAGTCAGTCTAGACAATTCTACACTCCCACAACCTTTGCTTAAGCCAAGCAAATTCCCAGCTCCAACTACTCTGATACAAACAGACAAAGTTCAAAATCAGAAATGCTGGTGGAAAGCTCTGATGCCTATTTTACCTTTTAATCCTACTCCATGGAGCAGCAGGAGGCTACACTAACAGATTCAATTGCAAAATAAAAACATTTTTTTTAAAAAAGTACAAAATATCTACTTTTAAAAATGTACACATAAATTAAGCATTCTGTAGTTACAGTTATCTAGCTACAAAGCCAGACAAAGCTCATGTTGGCAAGCTCCTTACCCCCACCTCTCACCCACTCATGTCACAGTTTTATTATACTTGACCTTCTGAGTACTTGTGCTTTCTGGAGAGACTCATTAGAAATACATTGCATTTGCAGGGCTTTTAATTCAAAAAGTAATTTGTTTCTTTGATGTGAGTTTTATTCATTACCTAACATGTCAATATTTTCAGCTAATGATTTCAAAATAAGTAATCACAGATAACTGGTAGAATAGCAAGAACAGACAATTACATTGTCCCCAAGTCTTCTGGTGACCTCCTGGACAATTAGCATAACAATACTTTCCATTAATGTAGTGGGCATTGTGTGAAATTTCCAGACTGCTTCCAGAATTAAAGTAGATGAAGACAAGCAAACAGAGAGAATTATTTGGTAGTAGATAATCAATAAATGAATGCCCATATTAATGCATATCCCTTAGTAGGATCACAGCAGTTTAGCTTCAGCTGTCCCTTGAAGAGGTTCTAGCAAATACAAAAAAGTATACAAAATACAAATATACTATTTTGTGTTTGTATACAAATACAAAACCAGAAGTCAAGCTGATATGTCTTGATGATGAAAATTTGCTGTAATTTGCAGGAAAATGCCATAAAACTACATTATGTGTGTAAATCCCCAGCTCAAGTAAAATGTTACACCACATATGGTACCTGTGCCACTTCAGGGTCTGAGGGTTTAACTCACACCTCTGATTTAACATTATTTTAAAATCAGAGTGCCTCTTCTGCTTGAGGTCAGTAAAAAAATAATCATGAAAGCCAAAGGCCTCTTTTTATGTGCATATGGGGGAAATGACATTTTTTTTATATTTTCACAAAATATTTAGTGTGATCTCACACCGATGCCTTTGTATACAGGGCAGAGGACATGTAACAAGAAGCAGGGAAGTCATTAAAAATACAAGTGGAAGGGAGTGGACTAGCCAGGATCCTACAGCCTTCATAGGAAAATAATACCTAAGCTAAAACTGAATTTTGTGAGTGCCAGATTTTAAATTAATTATTTTGGAATTAAACCCTGAGATTCTTAATCAGACACTTTCAAAACAATCTTGACCACAAAATGACATTGTGGTTAGGTAAGAAGTGAAGAAAGGAACGTGCCTTGTCTCTTCTAAGCCTTCCTGCAATGCAAGGGAGCAAGATGTCAGGAGAAGATATATAAAGTGTTTGTAGTTCCTAACTGGGAATCTGGCTGATATTTGAAAATATTAAGTCATTTTGTGTTTTCTAACAAGGGTACATTGAATGCCTGCTTACATTAAAATGTTTGTTTAAAATGTTGTATTTTTAAATGGTAATCTGAAATTTGGAGTTTGTCCAAAATTAGACTTTTCAATTACTCAAATCCTCAAAAGCATTGTTAGGGTCCATTTGACTTTTTAAACATCTGCTTTGGGATGAAGTAAATCCCCATAAATGCCTATTTCTCCCCATCAAATGTGAAAGAATCCCACAATGTCTGGCTCCAGCGGAAACAACTGCTCTGGAAATGTCTGCAGGAGATGAGTCCTCCCCACAGCGTGACAACCTATACATGTACAGTCAGATATCAAACTTGTCTGTGCCTCAGGTGATGCCTATCCTGCTTAGGGATCCAAAGCCAGCACCCTGTGAGCTGCAGCCCTGCCGGGGCAGGAGGGGGTACTTAGACTGGGGCTTACTTCTCCCACCTCTGAGGTGCAACCAACAGTGAGCACAGCAAGAATTTCGTACCCTGGGAGGCACAGGGGGCTCAGTAGAAATTTACGACCCACACAGGAACTTACCCAAGTTTCTCTATTTTACAGACGTGTGAAGAACTCACTGCTTATTGCAAGGACCTCTTAATGACACGTCCTTTTGGATGCATGGGGAAAGAGAAAACTTCAGTGTTTGTGGTGGCTTTGGCAGCCCTGATTTGAGAAAAGCACATCTCCCAATTCCTTGCCACAACTTCTGAACTGAGAAACATGCTGGCTAAACTGTGTTTAATATATAAGATCAAAACACAAGCTTGTATGACCAGAGGTCTGATGCAGGGGCCAGAAATACTGCATCTCTATTTCATAGTGCCTAACAGAGGAAGAGGAGCGACAGCTGAAAGAATCTGACCCACCACCTCAGTTGTCTCAGCTGGACTGCATACAGTATAGATATAGTATGGATTTAGGTAAGGGATATGCTTCACATGTCTTTTTAGTATTTGCTGTTTGTTTGTTTGTGATCAATGCAGAGAGTTGGAAGGGAATAAGACTCAAAGCTGTAACACGGAGTTGTTCTTATTTTACACAGGAGAGCAATGGCATATTGCAACACTCACTTTGATGGTTTCCCTGGTCTGCAGGGAGTGCTCAGTAAAAGCTTTCTGCTATGTCTGGATCGACATAACTGGGATTGTTGGTCCCACATGAATTGAGCCAGGAAGTACTGCAGTACAGAGATGGTCCAGATAGGAAAGCAAATGCCATTGACGGGCAAGATCTAATTTCAGTATTAGGCTAATGATGTGACTGATGCTGAGCCAGTAGGAAATTATTATGGCCCAGATTAGATTACGCATGCATTGTCAGAAGAGCCCTTCTTCACCCTGTGCATCCCTGCCCTTCCCTAACACACTACAGAGAGCAGCAGGCCCCTTGCCTCTCTTTCACCACACTTCTTAAATACAGGTAGGTTAGAGTCCTGTATAAGCAATTAAAAGCTCCATAATAGCGTTCTATCAGCCACTTTCCCTCACCCTCTCCTGAAATCTCATTAAAGAAAAAAAAAAAAACAAAGCTGTCTGCATGGAAGTCCAAAGGGACCAGAAGAACAAAGGGCTTTTCAGGGCCAGTGGCTGATGGGAACATCAGCAGGGGTGTGAAGGACTGTTCAACAAACCAGAATGGAAATTTGAACCCCAGCACCTCTGGTCATACATGAAACTCTCCAGCCAGCAGATCCCTCTGTCTCAGCATGGCCTGCATGTCTTCCTCAGCAAAAAGCTCTGCTTCTCTTTCTCTGTGCAACAAAAAGAGCAGGTTTGGGTTACAGTACATGTTCTTTCCTGTGTCACTGAGGAGCCACACATCCACACATGGTGAGACAATAAAATGAAGCTCATTTTTCACAAGGAGATGGCCAGATATCAGGACTATCTTGCTGACTCCAAGAGGCAAAGTACAGCTTTCATGAACGTAGGGAACCACCACAGAATCACTACTAGAGAAGCTATTTCTATTGTGTAGGGTTACCAACAAAGCTCAACAGAACCTACATCTGGATTAAAGTTACCGGTTTAACAGTAGGTGTAGAAGAAGATATAGAAGAAGGCAGCAGTGCTCCCTGTTTCTTTGCATGGGGCTGGATAACAACAGGGGTTATACAGAAGGTGAAAGTCCTGCACGAGGGAAGGTTTGGCTTTCCCCAGTCAGCAGCCTGTACTCAGACCCCTGAGAACCATCCTGCTTGAACTCAGGTGGGTCTGAATCACAGAACTGTAGGGATTACAAAGGACCTTTGGAGATAATCCAGTCCAACCTCCCACCAGAGCATGGTCACCAGGAGCAGGCTGGACAGGAATGCATTCAGGTGGGTTTGGAATATCTCCAGAGAAGGAGATGCCACACCCTCTCTGGGCAGCCTATTGCAGGCCTCTGGCACCCTCAAAGGAAAGAATTTCTAACACGTATTCAGATGGAATTTCCTGTGTTCCAGCTTGTGTCTATTACCTATTGCTCCGTCACTGGGCAACACTGAAAAGAGCCTGACCCCATCCTCTTGAGACCTGCTCTTTAGATATTGCTCAGCATTGATGAGATCCCCTCTCAGTTGTCTCTTCTCCAGGCTAAACAGTCACAGGTCTCTTAGCCTTTCCTCATGAGAGGTGGTCCATTCCTTTGATCATCTTCAGAGCCCTTCACCGGACTCTCTCCAGCAGCTCCCTGTCCTTCCTGAACCAGAGAGCCCAGAACTGGACCGAGTGTTCCAGATGTAGCCTCACCAGAGCAGAGCAGAGGGGGAGGATAACCTCCCTTGACCTGCTGGCTATGCTTTTTATAATGCACCCCAGGAGACCACTGGCTTTCTTGGCCACAAGGGCACATTGCTGGCTCATGGGCAACTTGTTGTCTACCAGGACTCACAGGTGACACAAACGTCTCACAGGTGTATGTCAGAGTTAAACTGAAAACAAAAGCTAGTCTCACTGGCTTAGAATTTCATACAAAACCAGTGCAAATTTGGATAGAAAACAAAATGTTCCCAAAGTTCAATGGCTTCATTTTTTAGAATCTGGAGCTAATGCCCATGAAATAGCTTCATTTCTGTTTGTATTACACTTACTGTTTTGCATTAAATGTTGCAAAAATACATAGCATGGTCTTGCCCTGCCCTTACATGGCCACCATGTTAATTTGGGTTATTTGGTAACAGCTGAGTGTTTATTTATTCTGTGTATTGTAAGAAGCCTCTTAAAATTGACTAGAGGACTATATAGGCATTCCTTAGAGCTAGCTTGTATAGATTTAGTGATATAAACAGGAAGTGCTCCCCTAAGCTTGCAGATATTAGCAGAAGTCAGGCTCTAGTGGGGCTGTTTGAAATGCTAGTGAATGGACTTAATGGAATTTATCTTTATTAATCCTCTTAAAGCTTATTTTTGAGTCTGTCAATTCCTTCAAAGTTTGACCTTATGAATGGCTAAATTATGAACTGAAATGCAGCAAGTAAGATTAAACTGACCTGGAACCAGCTGAGAGATAATAATTTAAAAGATAGCTGTTCCTACTCTTAAGTTCTCCAGGAGATAAAAGCTCCACTTTAGAAATGCATTTAAGTAAAAGTTTCAGTCCTATACAGTCAGTTAAGATTGTAAAGTGTAGAAAATGGATGAGTAAAGAAAAATAAAATCAGGAGGATCCTATGGCAAGCAGAGTTGGAGACTTTAAAAGAGTAAAACAAATTGTAGAAGTATTTTTTTCAAGAGTGAGAGGTATCCAAGCAATAGCATTAGTTCATCATGCCAGATTTCCTGTCTTCATAACTGAGGCAGGAGGATGCAATTTTTTTTCTGTTCTGAGCAGAGGAAGGAGTTCATGAACTGATAGCACATTGGGTCTGTTAAGATACTTTAAAGTGAAAAGTAAGTAGACAGGAAGCTAGGCAACAGGAATGCTAAGAACAGCTATTAACATCAGGCAATCTGAAATCACCAGATCAAGACAATTTCTGTCTAGCATGTTATTACAGATTGTGTGTTAGTCTTGTCCCAAATAAAAGATAAAGAGTTAAACCTATGCTTAGGGTCTGCCCTATTGTTCTGAAGCAGGAGCCAGAGTTTCCTGAGATGTGTGGCCTAAATGCAAACACTTACCAAAGGCACTTAAGATCTTCCAAGAAATCCTTCCAGGAGAGGGATACTCTCAGAGGATTGCAACACTCCATTAACAGAATTATTTCCTGCAGCATGTAGAATTGAACAAACTTTTTCTGCTATAAGACTGCTTTTCGCCCTTAATTCTTCTCTCTTCTACCTCCCTTTTGGTAGTGATATCAGGGAATTCTTCACAGCATATATGATTCATATTAACAGGCTATCTTAGTGAGTGGTGTTGTAGGGAATCACTGAGGGCTACAGGGAGTATCAGTGAAATGCAAAAGCAGGTGCATGGAAAACAAAAAACAGGGCTATGGAAAACACAGAATGCATCTTTGAATTTAAGCTTTGAATTTAAGCATACAGATGAGAGAATGAGGACTTACACCAGGAACAGGAAGATAATTTCACACTGTAGGGCTAGCCCAGAAAGTCATTGCCTTGGCAGAGCACTAGTGTGCTGGCATCCATTCACAGCATGAGTTATATTAGTTGACCATGAGGATTTCCTGTTCCATTAATTTTCCCTTCTGTGAGCCAGCAGCTAATCCTAGCACTTCTTAGCAGTCATTTCCCCTCTATTCTTCACCTTTTTGGACGATAGTTTCCTAATATGCTAGCCCTGTGCCCAGTCTGAGGAAGACCTCACACATAACTGTGGCCTCTATACAGTGCTGCTATAACAAATGTGAATGTGGTGCAGCATCTGGCTGTTTGCCTTTGGTAATGAGATCACCTCTCCGCTTTTGGGGAGTCAGGCAGCTACCTCTTTGCTGCAGCCAGGTGATGTTCAACATGAGGTCTTGGATGGCAGAAGCCTACAGACAGGGCAGAGACTGGTCTCTCCCTGGTGAAGGAACGGGAACATTGAGCACAGGCTCTGGGAAGGCCCAAGGCTCTAGTTTTTCTAGCCCAGGCTAAGTACCTGTTCAGGGCTTCCTCTAGACCTGGACAACAAAAAGGGTTTCCAGCAGAGAAACCTGATGCCTGGTGGTAGCTTGCTCCATGTGACACTGGGAGGGCCATCAAATCGGACTTGTACTGCTTTTACCTGGATTTCATGGATTGTGGGCTCTATCCCATTCTCCAGGCCACCCCATCCATGTTGCAGCTGGCAGCGCTGAACAGCCTGGCACGTCAGCTGGATGCAGTACTGTGCTTACACATTACAAATGCCATAATTTGGGGTGGCTGCTTCCAAGCAAAGCAGCCTGGTGGCCTGCTGCCTGCCCCTGGTGCTGCTGGCACCCACCCCACCAACAGTATGTCACCACAGCAATGAAGTGCTTCTGTCCATGCTGGGACCATCTGAGGCTTCACCTTGCAAGGCAGTGAACCCTGGGCAGAGGGGAGGGGTGGAAGGAGGGGAAGTGGGGAGGGCGGCAGCAGACCCCCAGGTCAGGGTGGAGCCCATGACAGCCTCACCCAGGCAGTGGACCGGGAGGAGAGGCCAGCAGCAGCCACCAGACCTGCCTGCCCTTCATCTCAAAGGACTTAATACCCTTTTCAACTTCACATCTCTGCATACAAACCACTGCCAGTCCTCCTGTAACAGGCATTGTACTATTATAAGCATTTATCTAAGGCACCCAGGACCTAGACACTGTAGTTAGAGAGCAGTTAAGGTCAGACAAGTGATTAGTTAATAGCAGTTCTGTGACTCAGTTTATTTGCCTTGTTCATCTCCATTCAAAACGCTTTAGTTTGCTGACAGTCCTAGAATTTTCTGCTAGGTAATCCTGAACATCTGAGTGTTTGGCCAGGAAACCTCTCCCAAAATTAACAGAAGCTGAAGTCTGAGTTACTCTCTTCTAGGAGAGAGAGCATTTCTCCTGGACTGCTACCATCAAGCTCAGTGTCTCAGTCCTCTCCTGTGCTTGTACACACATGCAGCCTTTTCTATAGCTCCTGAAGTTCTACTAATTAATATAGTCAATGAGAAGAAATTATATTAGACAGCTAATTTCAGGCATTTTTATTCTGCATGCATTTTGCTTTGACTCACAAAGGCATGTTTATTTAACAGGCCTCTTCCTTGAGTGGGAATTCTGGATTCGTTTATGTGGACTGAAATGAGCAAAGTTATATAGCCCAGCCTTCTGCAAAAGCATCACTCACTTTTAATGTCAGACCGAAGATCTTACATTTGTTTTGATTATGTTGGGAGAATAATGTCTCCTTATCCTAGTACTCTACTAACAAAAATAAATGCCCGTGGCAGGAAGAAAAAATACTGTCCTTGATTTCATATCCTATCTAAGGTAATTATTTTCATTTCATCTTCATACTCTTGTTTCTTTGTATCTCCTTCCTTTTTCCTGTTAGCCTTTTCCAGTAAACAATAGAGGATTTGCAAGGCTAGCAGAGACTTATGTTTTTTTACTTTATGAAGGGCACATCAGCACATTAACTTACCAGACATGTACATACCTGTAGCTACTCGGAACACCACAGCAACAGCACCAACAGCAGGCAGCCCAGTGCTCTCCCTGGCAAAGGCACTGCCTTCCAGAACCCAGGAGAAACACTCTGAAATGTTATGCAGAAGATCCAGATGATTGTAACTCTCTGGCCTTAAAATACACAAAGCTTCAAGTTAAACGATCCTTTTGTAGCAGAAAGGCTATCATCACAATGCAAGTCACTCCATTAGAAAGCAGCCTCACACAGAATGCTTGGATTATTACATGACTAATACTTCCACTTTTAAAAAATCTGGCCAAAAACTACCCCCAAAACCATGCTAAAATATAGTTAGAATAACAAATGTGTTTATAGGGCTGTGTGTACTTTTTCCCTCTCTCATGGTACTGTCATGCTTTTCTCTGATGTGTTATCATCTGCTGGTTACATCAAAGCCACCCCTTCCCTGTGAACGTACTTCTGCGGGACAAGCTGGGGCACTGCAGAGATCTACAGGCAACCACCACAGAAAAGTTCTTGTGTCCACACTAAACTGCACTGTTTGGAGAGGACAGTCATCCCCTCAGCCAGAGGAAAGCAATCATAACCGCTAAATTATGGGAGTTCAAAGCTTTAACTGCATTGTAAATCCTGAGCACAGCAGCTGCTGGGTATTGTCCTGGTGCACAAAACTGATCAGTCTCATTTCATCATGTCACACTTCATTTGTGCTACAAGTGTCAGGAAGCTGGTCAAAACAAGGTTAATGGGTTATAGTGCGTCACAGGCCAGCAATCAGATTAAGCGGGCAGTTGCCCAGTTACTGACCACGATTATATTTAACCTATGATATTCCTTTTAACTATTTGTGACTGGGTTGCCAATGTGGTATCAGAGGCAGGAAGGACAAGGCTAAAAACCCAGGGGAAATTAGTTATTGCTAAAGATTAAATGGTGCTCTTGCAAGGTACAAAATAAAAACTGACAAAGATACAGAGTTACTTGTATTTTCACATACTCTGTTTTTTAATATTGTGAGGGACCATTAATATGGGCACAATAATTTTAAACTCTCTTTATACACATATATATTTACCTCAGCAGCAACATGACTCATTAAGTAATCTATTAAAAATAACACTGGGGAGAATTAATGAAGCCTTATCCTAGTATTTCGTAGGTCATAATAAAACAGGACCTTTCCTTCAACTCTTTTTGATTATACAACTCAAAATGCATTTTTTCACAGCTCTCAGATTTCATTGCTTCATCATCAGCTCAGTGGGGACAGAGAATAAACTGTAGGGTCTTGTGCAGCTCCAGGTCAAGTTACAAGTCCAAGCTCACAAAGAGAGTGACATCATCTGAAAAGAGACAAGTCAGTATGTGCTAATGTCCTCAGCTGCCTGGCATCAGTGCAACTGCTGGGACTTGATGTAAAGTTGCCGAGACAAACAGAAATGCAGGAAATAGAAAGATTAGAAAACACCTCAGTGGTTTAAAATCTGAACAATAAATAAGTCCAAAAATTCTCCTTCTCACCCTCCCTTCAGTTTTTAGGGGGAAGGCCTGTGAGGAGTTGTGAGATTGTGGTGCTGACAGTGGGGCGAGTGTGGAAGGAGGGAGCCAGCATGGCTGTGCTCCTTTCACCACCAGCCTCCTGGAACAGCCACTCTGCTCCTCTCTGCTATTTCTTACACAGGTGAAACAGAGAGGTGTGAGAGTCAGAGCTAGACACATCAGAAAGTATTTTCCTTTTGCCAAAGTGTTAATTTAAAGGAGAGTAAAAATGGTCCCAACTTTGCACAGAAATACATAATTGATTAAAAGGTGTCAGGTAGTTAAAATGTTTTATAAGTTTGGGAGCCTGACCTTTTCTACACTGAGATTCATGTTCTCCAGCTTTGTGTGTGTTCTTCTGTAAAGTTAGACACCCACTTCTCTTCTGTGACTTGGTTTTACTGTCTGTAAAGCATATTTGATCGCTGTCACATCCCCTCAGCTCTCCATCTGGCATTCACCTATATCTCGCTCCTGGCTCTTGGCAGCACAGATGTCCGAAGAGAGAAGAAGCCTTTCCTTCAGTGCGTTCAGAGAAGATGAATAATTGATTTCTCCCCTGACTTCCCAGTCAGAGCACCCCTTAATCCACTTTAGGCAAAATGACCTGGATTAATTTAAACAATGTAAGTAGATGCTGTGAGTTACTCTGGTTTTGCCTGGCGCTGGACTGGGAGTGCTGACAGGAACCAGTTTGCCAGGAGAGCTGCTGAACGGTGATGGCTACAGCTGGAGAAGGAGGTACCATCTCCAGCTAGCACAGCTGGATATAGGAATATAGCAATAGGACATGTGGCCATAGCCCTCTACCCGGCAGGAGAAAACTTCCATGATTTTCCTAATACAGCAGGTAGGTTTTATCCCTGGAGGTGTGTGGAAGAGGGCCCATAAATCTGCACAGTAAAGCACAGTCTTAGTGCAATGGTTGCTTTAATGTACAGTTGAAGCAAAAAGGAAAGGAAGCACAGTTGAATGAGAGACACTCCTTGAGATCCAGCGTTGGTGAGGGAGGGTGGTGCAGGCCTGTGGGGGGTTATCCAGGGAGAAAGCTGAGGGTGGGAAAGCTTGCAGAATCCAAACTTAATCTCTTGCACTGCAGAAAGCTAATCCTCATGCTTGGCATTAAGCTTCTCAATTGAGATATAATGCCCTTATCTTCCATGTTGCTCATTGAGCCAGAAAGTAGGGCCTATGGTTTTTATAGGCTGGATACAGAGCTGCAGAAATCCTTACACTGACATTATCTTCCCACTGGCTTTTCTTAAGATTTCAGTATGGACTGGAGTCTCTTTGATGACACCCATCTTTGCTCTTTTTTTAAGAAACATATCCAAGTGTAATTCTGATACAGCCCCTTCTCTTGAAATACGAAATGTCTCTTGACCCAGCAAGGAAGATGCATTGGCAAGTAGGGCTGTAACAGCCTACCACCCATGGCACCCCACTGAAAGATCTCTAGACACAGAGCTGGCTGGCAGCAGGTGTGGCTCTGGTCTCTTCCGTGGTCTTGTATGCAGCATCACCTGGAAGGTCATGGTAGTTTGGGTTTGCTGTCACAAAGTTGATACTTGAGTTGCAAATGATGGAAGCCTGATTAGCCTGGAGACAAAACTTTTGTTATCTTTGCCAGATCAGAGGCCATACAGCTTGCCCTACATGCAGTGCTTGAGCCAAAGCCCACTGAGTTTTCTGGCCTTCTGGACCAGGCCTATAAGTTCACCCATCTCTACCTCTTTCTGACCCACAGACCATTTTGGAGATTTTTGATTTCTTCCCTTTCCCCCCTTATTTCTGTTTTTGTTGTTCTTTTGGTTTTTTAAAGAGAGAAGCTCTGAACGATACAGCACATTGCACAAGTCCTTGGACTAACCAGAGGATATTTACATGCTCACCCAGCTCCTCCATAAGCTGCAAGACAACCTACTGGCTTCTACAGAATCAGGAAATGTCAAACTTCACTGTTTGAGATAAACCTCAAAGGATAAATCCTTCATTCATCAGCAGCCATGCTGTAGCAGAGCAGCCCAACCTGTCCAGAGTCTAAAAGCAAACTGTGAAACGAATCTATATATGTGTGTGTCTTAGTATGCATTTATTGCAACTAGAATTAGATTTCCTTGGACTGCCAAAACTATAAACACAGTGAAAATATTCAGTGTCCAGATAACTCTAGGATTTGTGAATAACAGAGAAATGGGCAGTAGCAAGGGAAGTCATTGAAGCTCCTATATATCATATTGATTAAAACACAAGGACTGCCATTCAAGGAGGAACTTTACATCAGGAGGGAGATATACTGGCTGCTCTCATAAACTGTTTCCAGCTCTGCCACCAGCGGTTCAGGATGTACAACTGTGTTGTCATAAACAAAAACAAACCTGCATTTTCAGCCCCTTTACAGTAAAGAAATAGCCCAGGAAGGATACATGTTTTAATTAACCCCTTGGGAACAGAAGCAAATAGCAAACGGAATACTGCACAGATGGAAAACATTTTGACAATGAATCCTTTGAAGTCAGATGACTTTTTGTTTGTTTTCATACAAAAGAAAAATTTACCTCTGTCTGGCAGGCTAGCTAAAGGTCACAGAACATGAGAGCACAGAGTCCAATTTCAAAGACCCAGATGAGGCACTGTGCGAATTTCACCCACTGACTGTTGGTCTTCTATTGGCAGGAATTCCAGCTGTGCGTGGGTTGCTGCTTCACTACACAGGATGCAGGAGCAGGAGAAGTATGACAAGTTGACACCACTATTTCCTTCAAGCAACAGATGCTCACATTTGACTTCACTTGGATCTCTCACTTAATCAGTGAGAGCAAATAGGCCTATTTAAAGGTTGTTCAAATAGGTGTATGTTGCCTTTCGGTGATACACACAAACACTCAGAAAGCAAGAAGAAAACAAAATGTTTTTTTCCCTTGCAGCCCAAGCACAGCACGCTTGTGCACCAGGGAGCACAGCAGAGGGGAAGAAATACAGAACAGTTTGCATGGGGCTGATATAGCTGGGAGATGTTCTGCTTTTTTCTGAGATGCTTCAAACCAGTGTAAGAACCCAAAGCTTGAACAGATCCTAGCAGACTCCAAAGTGGCAAAAGTTTTTCCCATGTATTTCACAGAAACAGAACTTTCTTCCAATATAGTTTCTAGCTGATTTACTACAGAACAGAGAGAAAAGCTCTTTTCCTGGTGAGCGGTTTACTTGACCTCACAAGAGTTTGTCTGCTGTCAGCGCTACTTAGCTCACATCAGTGTATTGTCCATCAATACCTGGGCAGCACTCAGGGACCAAGTTAGCTGCTAAAGACACACAGGAGTGCTGCAGCTGAGTCAGAAAGGTAATGTAGCTCAAATAAAACCCAGGCAGGTGGCCACTCCAGCTGTTTTCTTCCCCCACCACAGGAACTGCAGCAGTGGCACAGGGAGGCCACCACAGTAAGTTTCCCTCATAGTTAGATAGAGCTGATTGCATGTTATACTCTGTAATTCAATTGTGCCTTTATTAATGCCTTAAACACTTGTTTGAAATAACACCCAGGAAGATGAGAGGGTTACCCTTCTGGTACTGGCCCCCTGTCCATTGGGCCCACCGTTTCCTCAGGTACCTTGCTGCAGCAGGGCCAGGGTCTGGCTGAGCTCTTGCCCAGCAGGCAACATTCCCAGAGCTTGAACAAGCTGGCTGCCATTGCTGCACAGAGGAATTGCCCCTTATCCACCTTGGAGAGGCAGGCATGTCCCAAAACTGGTTGTATCTTCAGGCAAGAAATGTAAATGCAGTAATCATATACAGGTAGAGGAAGATACTGCATTAGCCCTAATGCCTGATGTCATGGTTTAACACTGCCCAGCAATGAAGAACCATGTGGTCTGTTTGATCACTCCTCCCAGTTGCGGACTAGGGGGAGAATCAGAAGAAAAAGGCAAAGCTCATGAGTTAAGATAAAAGCAGTTTAATAGAACAGTGAAACAAAGAGGACAACACCAATACTGACAGAGGAATATATGGCACACTATTAATGTATCAGCGCTCACCAACTGGACCCAGGAAGCCCCCGCCCCCTCCCCCAACAGTTCCCAGCTATAGACTGGGCATTGCAGCACATGGGATGGGATAGTCCTTTGGCCAGTTTGGGTTAGACAAACATACCCACATCTACACACACAAACCAGCTGTGTCCCGTCCAGCTTCTTGTGAAAATTAACCTAATTCCTGCTGCAACCCAGGACACCTGATTACAAGAAGCAGCACTTGGAGATTGTTTCTTCCCCTTTGTTACCTTCTTATTCCCTCTCCGATCTAAGTGTGATCCCTCGGCTGCACTAATTACCTAAATTGCATCCACACATTTGCTTCTCACAAGCAGAACCTCTTTTTGGGTGGAAAAAGACACTGAGGAAAATGACCTTACTTCAGGCAGTTGGACAGGGGTTGGCAATTGGGCAGTGATGCAAGATGCACCTAAACCAAATCTTTACCTTCATTTTTGAATTTTGTTCCTTGTCTCCAGCAGTCTTCTCACAGCACTACTGTCCCTGCCCCAAGGATGTGGCACGCACTGGACATGCAGTTGCCAAGGGCAGGCATAGCTGGGGATGTACCAATCCCTTGTGGCATAGAGTATCCTCAGCAAACATTGTGTGGGCACACTGACGTGCCTCCACTTTTTGGGCCAGCTTCCACTGCCACTAATTTCTACCTCATATTCGTGACTGGTTAGCCTGTAAACATGAAGGCACGTATCATAAATCCCTACAACCACCTTTGACCACTTTGGCCTAAGAGCTACTTTACGGGAGATTTATCTAACAGCTTATCATCTTTCAAATAGTGTTAGTGGCAAAGGCTTCCCTGGGGATCACCATCATCTCACTCTTCTTAACAGTACTGTGTCCAAAGACTGTGGTACTCTAGCTGCGTGCCTTCTGCCAAAACAATGAGCAGAAATTTATGATCCTCCTATATGGAAGTAAAGGTGTCAAAACAGACTAAAAATCTAGAACCAGACTATGATTTTAGTGAGACAAATGGAAGCAATGAGGACTCCTATAAGGAAAAGGGAACTGCTATCATGTCACTTAGAGATAAGAATACAGCCCAGAGATGGGAAAGACAGAGCCAGATTTGCTGGTTTGCCAGCTTGTGCTATGGTATCCCTACCTTCTGTGAGCCTTGGTGGCCACGTGCAGTTGTAAGCTGCATCATATGAGCCCTGCAGATTTCAGCATGAGCTTTGTTTAAATCAGGTATTAACTATGAGAAGCACCAGAATTCTCTTTAAAGCCACTGAACACCATGTATACAGTGCACCTAGGGACACAAGGGCCCCAAAAGTCTCATGGAAAAGGCTCACCCATGGAAAGCTTCAGCCATGCCCACTGAGCAGCCACAGCTGGGAAGATGGCAGTGCTTACCCACTCTGCTGGAAAGTCACTGTCCTCAACCTGGGCACAATCCCTGTCCTCAACCCTGGGCAAGGGGGACCTAAACAATGGGAATGAGGGTTATAACCAATTTACTGTCTGTAAAAAGCTGTTGTCCAGTAGCAATGACTTTGGATCACTACTAGTTTTCAGTTGTCTTTGAAATAGTGACCTAAGAGATGAAGTCTCCAGCATGTTCTCAAACTCCTTCAAAACAGCAGTTTCCTGAAAATGCCTGGCTTCCAGTGCAGTATTCCCTTTTTTTAATCTGTTGTATTTAGTTTTGTTGCTATGCCTTTGACACTCGAGTTTGCTGCCCTGCAGTCAGCAGGGACCTAGCTTTTTGGGGATGACAAATACTGGAAATAAATGATGGGTCATCCCACCCTTTCACTGCGAGAGCATGAACTTTGGAGAGCCCTAGGAGAGCTGGGGCAGTGTTCAGCAGCTCTGTAGGGCATAAGGGGGACATACAGCAGCACACAGCAATGGGCCCAAGAACCCCACAAAGCAGCACAGGACTGGTTGTATGTTTTGCCAGCAGTGTCCTGCATTGTGTTAGCAAAATCAGCATTGCCTAGAAGCAGTAGCAAGGAGGCAGAGGTAGGATTCTCTCCACAAAAGCCAGCCCATTTATGCCAGACTTGAGAAGCTCCATGCTTGCACACTAAATTGTGCCTGGCCACCCCTGGTGCATCCATCTTTGCCCAGCTCAAGCTCCTATGCTCCCAGAGCATGCACATGCACATCCACAGGGGTGGCTTTTGAGATGCCCAACGGCAGCCCAAACTGCACACAGAGCAATAGTGTGTGGATGGAGCCACACATGCAAGTCAGGGAGGAGGTGTGCTCACCCTGGTTGTCTGTTGAGCTGACAGGCTTACACAAAACATCAGCTCAAGTGCTTGTTGATCCCATGTCCAAATGGCATGAAACGCAGGACAATGCAGCTGTACTCTGTTTATTGATGACACTTGAGCTGAGAGGCTTCCCATCTTGCTTGGTCAAGGTCACCTGGTCCCTAATGAGTTTGTGGGAAGTGCCTGTCAAGGAATCTCACTGTTTTCTCACTAGCTGCAGAGGAAATGCAGCTGTTTGGGACATATGGACCCCAGGAGCTTTACCAGCCTCTCAGGCCAGTGTGAGGTGGCATGACGTGGCTGGACATGCAAGTGTCTCACAACCCACTGGCCAGAGAGTGCAGCCAAAGCAGAAGCCTGAGACCTCAGGGTGGGAACATACAAGTTGTACATAATTTACTTTCCAGTCCACTGTGCTGCTTTGTTTTCTCCATTGATTTTTTCATTCAGACAGTAGCAATTCAAAGGGGAATAAGGTCAGTTCATGCTTGAAAGTAAGAGCAACTCTGAGAAGCTGTCCTGAATATTAAGGAGCCAAGATACAGTCGAGCTTCAGGGCCTTCCCCCTTTGCTCCTCCACTTTCTGAAGCTGTCTCCAGAGCCACTCTTGCTAAAGGTGCTGACTGAGGAACCAAAAAGCTTTACCATACTTTTAGAGTGACTTTGCCACAGAGCAGCTCTTTTCCAAGTGAGGTGCAAAACAGAGGACCACCACTGCTCTTTAAAGTTCCCAGGGCACATTTTAATTTTATCTCCATCATATTGCTGCCACATACTTTCTTGGGAAGATCCCTTTTTGTCCTGAAACTCCACCTCCCCAGTGTGCCAAATAACTGCCAAGTTACACATTGAGGAATCTTGTACCTGTTGGAAAGGAGTCAAACCTCCTTAGAATTAGACAACAGAAAACAAGGTTTGCTGGAAAGGAAAATTTTCATTTGCACAACTAGGAAGTAAATTACAGCTCCACATCAGTTATGTTGAACTACTTGGACAGTAGAGAGATCTGCCAGGGTAATCTCAGGAAACCGTGTTAGGAGCCTAGGAGGGAGGAGCTTCAAAGTAGGTTACCATCTGCCCTGGAGTGGTGTCCCTGCAGGCTGAAGACTCCACTGCCACTTAGTCTCTGGCTTCTTTGCATCACTGAAGATAATTAACAGCACCCAGTGGTGAAATCCTTTCTGCATTGACATATGGTCACCCTAAGCAAGCCAGAGCTCTGAGCTCCCCATGCGCTGTCAGCAGAGAGGTAAGCTAACAGCGAGGGTTTTCACTGATGCCAGTCCTAGTTTGGCTCAATGTGTCAATGCTGCTTCCCCACAAAACTCGCATAAACTGTCTTCTTATCTGAACCTCATTCCTTTATCCTGTTGCTGAGCAAGGCACTTGAAGTCAACAAATTCTCGGTACCCGTGCAATCTGTTCCTACTATAAATACTAGCAGCCTCTTTTGGTAAAGTGCCATTAGGACAGCTATTCAGCGAGCAATACTGGCAGGTGTATTGGTAGCCTCCCTGCAGAGGATGCAAAATTGCATCTGAGGTCTCTCCCTCGCCCCAGAACAAGCCTAGAGGAGTATCCTGTGCTATCTGACTTGCCTCCATTAAGTTTTCTCTCCTGCTTTGCACTGCACAGTCTGTAAGGTAGTTGACCGTGCAAGACTGAGACTAGTAATAAATAATGTCATGTTGAACAAATAGGACATGCAAACTGGAAGGAGTAAGGAACCCGTGTAGCACTGAGTCTGCTGAGAGACCTTTGCAAGGCTGTTCTTCATTGTGACAGCAACAGGCTGCAAACTACACAGGTAGTTGTACAAAGGCGGATATATACCATCTAAAACACTGTTTTCAAATTTCCCCATCAATCTTAAGTCCTGGAGTGCTCTCTCTCTCACACACATAGACACAGAGAGGACATCTCTGATCATCTGAATGAGAGAAAAAAAACATTATGCATAGACAGCTGACATAATTTTCAGTGGGAAAAGTAGATGTTATGACAACAAGCAGCTGCCTAGGCTGATAAGAATTTGAGACTGACTGAGGACATATTCCTTAAATGTTGTATGCATCCAGCTCTTCTCTATCTCTAGAAATACTTTCTTTAGCTTAATAACTATGAGATGTCTTGTTATATCCTCACACTGAACACCTCAGGTGTATGGCAAACATATTTCAGGGCTTCAGCCCCCTTTTCCACACACTTTTTTGGGTTTCATCTAGACTTCTGTTGCTTCTCCTTCACCACCTAACACAGCCTGGATAGCCCTCACTCCATCACTGCAGCTCAGAGGCTGCAGCTAGGCCAAAGCAAAAGTTGCAACAGCTGGTTATGGTCAGGACCTTCTCTAAGCTCTCAAGAAAAGGAGAGAGTGTTTCCCTTGATGTACTTTCCTGCTTCACTAAAGAACTCTGACCGCGTGTCTTGCGACATGATAGCTTATGTAAGAAAGCAAATGCTTTATTTAAGCAAAGCATTTGACACTGTCCCTCATGACATCCTAGTCTCCAGATGGGAAAGTCGTGGGTCCAATGGATGGACCACTCGGTGGAAAAGAAACTGGCTGGATGGCCACACTCAAAGGGTTGTGGTCAATGGCTCAATGTCCAAGTGGCGGCTGGTGACAAGTGGTTGGTCAGTACTGGGACCAATACTATTTAACATCTTTGTCAGAGACATGGGCAGTGGGATAGAATGCACCCTCAGCAAGTTTACCTAGAACACCAAGCTCGATGGCGTGGTCGACACACTGGAGGGAAGGGATGCCATCCAGAGGAACCTGCACAGGCTTGAGAGGTAGGCACATGCAAATGGCATGAAGTTCAACCAAGCCAATTGCAGGGTCCTGCACCTGGGACGTGTCAATCCCAGGCACAAATACAGTTTGGGCAGAGAATGGCTGGAGAGCAGCCCTGAGGAGAAGAACTTGGGAGTGCTCATGGATGAGAAGCTCCACATGAGCCGACAGTGTGCGCTGGCAGCCCAGAAAGCCAACCGTGTCCTTTTTGTCCTGAAACTCCACCTCCTGAAAATCCACCAGGTGATTCTGCCCCTCTACTCTGCACTCGTGAGACCCCACCTGGAGTCCTGTGTCCAGCTCTGGAGTCCTCAACTTAGAATGTGAGTGGATATTTGGAAAACCATGTAAACAATCCAAGCTGTGAGAATCTGCTAGGCTGTAACTGAGCACAGGCCTCCAGGTCTATTCTAGGACGCTTTGCAGTGAAAGAACAAGAACAATGAAGCAACAAGAAGGAAGGATAGCGCTGTACCCTGGGATTCAGCAAAAGGAGGAGGTCCTGTGCCATGAATAGAGCTGTTATTGTACTTTTGAAGATAACTGCTGAGTTTATAATTTTAAGGCAACTTTGTGAACTGAAAGAAAGTGTATTGTATTGCAGGTTTGTTTTAACCTATCATGATTATCCACACGATTTATGTGAACCATTAATAGTCTGCCACAAAGAAATAGTTTCTAATAGATTTCCTATATAAGTGCTTGAATCTTGTAATAAATTGGCATCTACCTGATCACATTGTTGTGTGGTGCCCAAGCCTTCTGCGTCGACACTTAGAAAGGACATGGAACTGTTGGAATGGGTCCAGGAGAAGGCCACAAAGATGATTACAACACCTCTCCTATGAAGACACGCTGAGAGAGCTGAGGCTGTTCAGCCTGGAGAAGGCTCCAGGGAGACCTTATAGCAGCCTTCCAGTATCTGAAGGGAGCCTACAGGAGAGCAGGAGAGGGACTCTGTCAGAAAGTTTAGTGATAGAACAAGGGGAAATGGTTTTAAATTGGGAGAGGGGAGATTTAGATTGGATATTTGGAAGAAATTCTTTCCTGTGAGGGTGGTGAGGCACTGGAATCAGTTGCCCAGGGAAGTCATGGCTGCCCCATCCCTGGAGGTGATTAAGGCCAGGCTGGATGGGGCTTTGAGCACACCTGGTCTAGTGGGAGGTGTCCCTGCCCATGGCAGGGGGGTTGGAACTCAATGATCTTTGAGGTGTCTTCCAACTTTAACCATTCTATGATTCTATGCTGTATATAGCATGACATTATTAGGTTATCTAATGAAGCTATCATATTGTATATAACAAGAAAAAGAAACTCCAACCATGCTCATTTTGCAAGCCCTTAGTATTTCCTCAGCCGTTTTCACACCAGATTCACAGATGATATTTAGTAGATCAGAATATACAAAGTTACTTTTGCTTCTCCAATTATTCCTAGGAAAAAAAGAAAAAGACTTTAAGGGAGGCAACCAGAAATAATGTGTGGGCAAGTAGCAAGTGCAACAGGAGTAAGGAGGAGCAGTGCTCATTGTTTCATAAAATTCACCAGTGGTTTCATTACTCAAATCTTGTATGCACTTGTTTGATGATTTGATCAGCTGTTGACTTAATTTCGTATTGCTGACAATTCATGACTTGGCTGACTTCATTTGAGTTGTATCCCTAACTCAAGGATTTCATTTTGCTCACTTTCAGTCATTTTAGTTCTTAAGAATAAGAAAAAAAGTAATCTGCCTAGAGGTATTTTTAATGATTTCTGTGTATGTGGTTATTTAATTTGCAGTAAAGACTTAAGGAAAATATAGCCCAGAGTCTTACTGTTACATCCTCAGAAGAGCCACCCACCCACAGGGTACACACATGGGAAACCATAATGTTCTGCTTCTCCATCTTTCACAAGCTGCTAGGACATTTACTAGCTACAAGGTAATTATCTTGAAGAATACCAAGAGTGCAAAGAAGGGACCTGATGGACCACCAAGGCTAGTTTTCTGCAACTACAGGTAAGTATATTTTACAGTCCTCCTTCATACACTTCCCATGTAAATTCACTAATTTATAGGTTTCAAAAGTGACAGTATTCTCTCTTGGGTTTATGTACTGTTATCTATAAACAAGGTAAGGTGCTTGTTCTCCTATGAGCATTTTAGAAAACTTACTTGGATAGATGATACCTCAAGCTATTGCTTAAATCTAGTAATATTTCTTCAGCAGCCTCAACTTCTGACTAACACAGCTATGCAGCTTCAGTTCCACTTTTGCCCTGGCTGCCCACAAAAGCTTGTACCTGGTAGACAGAGACATTCGTGGTCTAAGTGATGCTTTTCATGTGAACACAGTCAGAGCTGCATTTGGCAGAGGGACTGAGAGAAGCACGTGATTGTGCACACTGGACTGCAGTGCATGAGTCCATATGGTGTAGTGCAACATGTGGACTTGATCCTGAGAGGTGGTGAAAACACTGAGGTGTCCTCAGTGAATATGGGCCATCGAACATTAGTGTGATTCAGACCTTGGCTCTGAAGAAGCCTTGACTGCTCTTTTCTGCTCCCAGGCAGTGAAGCAGGCCAGAAAGGTTATGGGGAAATTCTCTTTTCCTTCTCCATACTTAAGTCTTGTGTGTTTTTCCCTGCCATGCTGCAGATGTTATCAATGTCAAAAAAGATGTCTTGTTAATGAGTAACAGTAGCTCCATCCCTAACACAGTGCCCTTCTGCAATGGCAAAGAGCAGTGAAGTAGTGCAAAGTGACAAGGAAAAGCTGATGAAGAAAATTTTTATCTGGACAAGCTGCAATACATTCCAAGGGAGCATTTACTCTTGAGATTTATTTTTTTTTTGCTTGATTTCAATGAAGATGCAAAAAAATGCATAAACTTGACTGTCTTTCATTTGGGTTTGTGTGTCTGTGCACACATAGCATGCCTGGAAGTAGAGAACATGCAAATGAGAAATCTTCCCATGATACACAGAAAAACAGGTAGGAAGCTGACATGCAGCCACAGCGGCTGTGTGTGCCACTGTGCTGTTTGCTCAGCAGCTGCTTTTGAGCAAATGCAGGGGACTGTAAGGAATACATACCCAATAGACCACACACAGCACTGGGCAGAGAGCGAGCCACAGCCATGGTTACCGAGCAGCGGAGAGAAAGAAGTCAGAGCAGCGTCCTCTGTCTGGAAGGTGTTGACAGGCAAAGAAAAAGATGAAAGAGCCAAGCAATGCAGAGAGAGCTGTTGCTTACATATGAGAACAGAAAGAACAAAAGGAAGAAGAGAAGGGAAAAAGAAATATATAAGTATGGATATAAAATGTCGGGAAAATATCCATTCAGGTTCTCAAACTGAAAACCAATCTCATTTAACTTGCCTTCTTTCTTTTTATTTACTGACAGGACTGTGCTTTAGCAGTAGTAGTGGTGTGGATCTAATACAATCACATAGCCATCTTGCCAGAAATACCACTAGCTGCCACAGGGCAGCTGCAGCAGCGCTGAGCTTAATGTTCATAACTCTTGCAAAGTGGTCCAAAACTCAAAATCCCAAACCATATTCTTTTTTCCCCTTAAGACAGCAGGGATACAGTCGGCTCCAGATTTCTGACCACACCACATATCTGAAGTACAAAATGATCCGAGCAACAGAGCCTAAAACTATATTGATGCAAATTAATTTTCAGGCCCAAGAAACAATAGAAGCCAGAGTTTTAATTAAAAAATTGACACAGGTAGAGGGAGAGAGATTTATGACCTGGCCTCTGTTTTCCAAAGGAACCAAGCATCTGCAACACCTGCTAGAGCTAGTTGGATTCATGGGTGCCTGACACCTGTGAAAACTAGGCCATATTTGTCTTGTCTGCTCTGCAGATGGGAAAGAAGCCACAGAAATATACTTTTTCACTTGGAAATCTACTTATTGGGCTTTTTTTGTGGAAGCTGTCCATTGTCTTGTGTCTCTGCCAATATTCCCACAAGATCCAGAACAGAAAAGGAAGGGTTTACTCTGTATCCTTTAGTGTTGTCAATGGCTTCTCCTGCACTTTTGTGTATGTCTTGGTAGCTCCTTGGTATCCTTATAACTCCCCATTGCTCACCATGGTCTTGCAGAACTGCATGATCTCCTGAAGCTGTAAGCAGCACCATGGCTCTCTCACCCCAGGGCAGCATTACCCTGGGACATGCTGAACCCCACTTCCCCAAAAGCACTGGGAAAGCCACCAGAGCAGTACAAAGGCTAGACAGGAGCAGGCTGATATCTCAGTGAATAAAACATGTTAGTGGGGAAGTACAAATGCAGGTGTGGGTTCTAACCCAAGGTGATACTCTGGGTCCATGCTGTCACTCCAGCAATGTCCCTGGCTTGACAACCAGCACGTTTCAGGGAGGACAGTAAGTTCACACTGACTTCAACTATCTGAAAATGCTGTTTATTTTTGAAAAAAGCTTTTTCGTGGAGCTCAAGTGGTTTGTCAGTGGCCATGATCTGTTTATACGTCTACAAAGAATCAGCCAGCGGTAAACACAGATGCTGGAAACCGGTTGGCATGACGCAGCTCCCTAAATGAATTCTTGGGTAGCATGAGGGCTTTTGCTTATGGTGTATTTAATATACTTCACTGCTGACATAGGTTTAAAAAAAAAAAAAAAAAAAAAGAAAAGAAAAAGAAAAAGAAAGGAAAATAAAGGAAATTAATCTCATGATCTCCAAAAAGACTGAGACCAGTTGCTGCTGGTATCTCTGTTAGGAGAGGGGACACAATATTTACAATGCTGATCATCAGGCTACTCCTGGCTATAAACCAATTCACGCATTTTAATTTTGAAGTCTGGCGTGTGATAAACGCAGCTGTCAGAGCCCTGCCAGAGTAGCTGCAAAAGGTACCCTGTACTTGGCAGACACCAGGCAGGAGCTACCCCAGGTCCCCTTGTCCCCATGTGCACAGCGGGGTTTAGAGCTCTGGGATTTCATCCCTCCAGCCCTGTGGCACTGCCCCAGGTCCCCTAGTCCCCATGTGCACAGCATTGTTTAGAGCTCTAGGATTTCATTCCTCCAGCCCCATGGCACTGCCTATCGCAAAATAGAGTGGCACTTCAGTTCCTGCCAGGAAAAAGCACCTGTGTACCTTTTCTCCTGCCTCACCTCTTCTTAAAGCAGGAGAGAAATAAACAGGAACACTGGAGCACAAGAAACGGTCAGATGCAAGACCCTGATGCCTCTGATTATCTCACCACACTGGGCTGGCCCCTTTGCCTGATGCTGTGACTCCTTGGCCAGGACTGCTGTGGCCCTCATTATACTTCAGAGTACACAGAGTGTAATGAATACTGGTGGGTGGCTTGCTGGTCCTTATCCCCTCCCTACCATTTGGGTTCACATTTTGTTAACTGAGAAGTGTTTTTCCTCAGGGGATCATACTTCTTCCTCATTTGACCCTGGCTCTCATTTCCAGTCTTCTTGCCTGGCTCTGGGAAAAAACAAAGTGATTATGGTATGGATCAGTAACCAGGGCAGGAAATCAGAATTGGAGATGAAATGCTCTTAGGTATGGCAACTAATGACTGCAACTTTAGAACTGAAAGGAGTCCCACTGTACCAGAGGGAGCTGGTATCCATGACAGCAGCACCCTCCAAGTGCAGGTACAGCTACCCTTGCCTGACCCTGATGGTTCCAACTCCCTGCTCTCCGATGGCTTGCAGGACTCTTGCATAGCCATACCTCTCTCAGCAGGACTGGCAGCATCCTTCAATTCTATGGTTTCAGCTGAGCAGGCAGCTGGCTCTCCTTGCCAGGAAGTGCCTCCCTACTTTTCTTGCCTCCCACTAAACATCCATCAGGACATATTAACATACCTCATCTGTTTTTTTTCTCCAGTCCTGGATTGCTTCTTCAGTCCAAAGGAGTGCTTGGTACTTTACTGGGGAGGGTAAGTGTCAGACACATTTTCTGCCTTGCCCTTTTCTCAGAATCTTGCCAGCAAGACGGATGGAGGAGGTGCCAGCATGATAGCAGGGAGCAGTGTGGGGAATTTCTGTGGTTCACACATGGTGTGGATTTTTGAAGCCCACATATGCAGTCTCAGCTTCCTCACGTCTCTGCACAGAGTGGGGACCCAGCCTCCCCAGTCACCAGCAAAGAGTTTGCAGCACTCAGGGAAACCTCTGGGGCCACATCCAGTCCTGAAGCAGAAAGCCTAAACCCAAACCCTTCCCAGCTGCTGTGTACCTAAGCCAGCTGCTGCAAGACCCAGGGCGTGGGACGATGGTGCTGTTGTCCACCCTCACCCTGCGCCTGGGTGCACTCCCTACCTCCTGAATACTGTGTGGAATACTTCTATGAATGCAGAGCTTTACTTCTGACATTTTTGCAGTGGCTGCTGCTTCATGCCTCAGCTTCCCCACTCAGAAATACAGAGAATTTTTTTTCTTCTTCTGGGATGTTTTGCCTCTTTGCCACATGGCTCTTGGGGACAGGAACCATCTGCTAGTGCATTTCTCCAGGGCCACACACACAGTGGTGCCCCACAGGATGCAGCTGCTAATATTAAACAGAGTTTTGGAGCTGGTTCAGACTATAAATTCACATTAGCACTAGGGCAAGACTGTGGTGGCACTGGGTGTTCACCCTTGCCCTCCCGGCTGCAGCTCTTCTTGGGTGTACACTCGGGCAGCTCTGAGCACCCCAGCCCTGCCTGAACCATGGCAGCATCTCCTGCCTCTCCCTCTGCTGCAGAGGGGGACCGCACAGCCAGGCTGCTTTGCTTTCACCCCCTTGTTCCTTATTGTAACCCCTCCACCATGACAAGCCAGACCTGCTCTAAAGAAAGACACTGCCTTTTCTAAGCCCAGAAGACAAAGCCCTGGCTTGCAATATACCTCAAGAGGGAGGAATTTATCATTTTCAATTTATTTGTATTTGCATATCAGAAAGTTTCTTGGGTTTTTTTCCTCTCAAACACATTGCGTGTGATTTTTCTGTAACAAGCCGGGGGGGCCAGGAGGGATGGATGGAGGGTGGAGGGTGGGGTGGGGGTGGAAAGGCCCTTATTTATTTACTTCCCTGTGGAAAGATTTCAGCTGGTATTAGTTAACAATGCAATTTTGCAGCTTGGGTATAATATTCTGACAGATGACTGTCTCTCAATGGCCCAAACTGGGGCATCTGCACATGGGGCATCTGTTGACCCTCCCCAGAGCTGCTGAATGGCGAAGCAGCAAGGGGAAGCCATGACTTCTCGCAGCCTTTTCATGTACTGTACAAAGATAAATATCTTTGCCTGCAGTTCTGACACTTGGCTGTACAGAAAAGATGAAGCCACCCACTGTATACAAGGTCTGTTAAGTACCACTGCTCTTTGAAATCTGGTTTTTCTGTTTAAGCTCACTCAGACCACTGGAGCACCGTTAGGGGCTTGAAAAAGAACTTCAAATTTGGATCTTCCCAAAGTATAAGGGAATTTAAAGTTTTAAAGCACAATATTCACATTTAAACCCTGCTGGGTCCAGGATGAAAAGGCTGAGATCTCTTTTGCTGTGGTCTCTCTCCCAGCATGCTGCTGGTAGACCCCCAATGCTGCAGAAGGAAAAGGTGACCACAGCCAGGTACTTTTCACCTCTCATTGCAACATGTTAATGATCAAATAGCAGGTCCAAACCTCATTTCAACTTTCGAATATTTTTAATATTACCTTAACCTGTTCCCATCTCAGGTCCTCCCCCTTCTCAGCATTGCAGAAACTTCTTTTTAGTCTTGGGAAAAGCTGAAACATTGTGATTTATTCACCAAGGAGTCACGCATGCTGTGTCTCCCTGGCTTTTGCAGAAGTACAGCTGCCATACAGGCTGCTGTCTGCCTTAGGAGAGCCTGCAGAGTTGCCTGACACCCTTTGGGTGCAGTTTGAATGTGCCCTGCAAAGGAGATACCAAGCAAAAGCAGGAGCCCAGTCGGACGCCACCTCTTCTCTCTGCTACTGGTTGTACAGTCCCTAGTCCATATTACAACTTAACCCCCCTAACAGCAGGTAAAGTTATATTTAGTAAAGAGCAGGGGCCATTTAGTTGTGATTAAAAGCTGCTCCAACACAGCCACAATGCTACAGATGCAAGGGAGTGTTATATTTCAAAATTAACACCTATAGCACAGATTTACTTATGCATTAGGTGGCTGAGCACTGAAAGGACAGGTGAAGAGGTGCATCCCCTTCCCTTGGCTACAAATTCAGACAGAAGAGCACAAGCCTGGAGGACAAATTAAGGTACTTCTGAGCCAGCTATTAAAGGCAGGTGTTTATACTACTTTTCTTGCTGTTGTCTTATAGAAATACTGCTGCTAGGAGAGAAGAGGTCAGCTTTCTCTATTACTCTTTTACTTCTCTGTTAATTTTTTCCTTCTTTCCCTGATGGGGCAGTTAAGGCCCAAAAAGCAAAACTTTCTTCTGAAAAGGTGTATTTGTTTGTATTATTTCTATATTTATCCTTCAGAGCAATAGATAATTCCCACTTCTATCTTTGACAGTTTTCCAAGCTGTAGAAATACATGATCCACCAGCCTTTAGAAAACCCTGTCCAGTGCTTGGTTTACAGATCTCTCCAAAAGAAACAGTCACATCCTGGTACTGGGTATAGGCTGGGAAAGTGTATTCCCCTAGTTTTCTTCATCAGCTACTGATCTGGCCTGCCTGCTTCTTGCTGGGATCAGGCTGAAAGTTTATTTTAAACTGATAAGGCTCTATAGAGAAATAAAAATCATGGCTTTTTATTATTATTTTTTTAAAATAAGACTTTAAAGAGAAATGAAGGAGCTGGAAGTTCATAGCCCAAGAGAAGCTTTTCTCAACTGGGTTTAATGGAATGAGCTGCTTCAAGTGCATAAGGGTTGCTTTCAGGCACTCCTGCTTGCCTCATGGAGGGAGAGCATCATATGGGGTATGAACCATGTGAAAAGGGACATGTCTGTGAGACATTCTGTGGGATTTTTTTTTTTTTTTGCCTTTGAAAACGTAGTTCTGTTGGTTCTGATCTTCTGTCAGCTTCCATTTAATTCCTCTTATGTGAAAGCAAACCACAGAACAACTGATGCAAAGTTGCCACACAGAGTTATCTTCACAAGCTTGTGTCCTGTCTGGCTAGAGGCAGCGCACAGCTTTCATAGATGTTGTCCTGTGATGGTTTTGTGGTCCTTTGTGGTTTCTTTTTTTCTCTGGCTTCCTGGGGGGAAAGAGCATGTTTCTCTTCCTTCTTGGCTGTAACAGAAGTGGAGGCAAGCATGACTCCTCTGCCTGGTGTTGTCCTTCTCTGCAGCCTCCTGTGATCAGTTCTTTGCCTGCCTCACAAACAGCAGATGTGAGGAGAGCTACTGCCAGGGTGCACAAGATGCACTGGAGGCACTAGGGACACAGGTTCAGTATTGCTGTAGCAGATGATTTCTGTGACCTGTGAGAGCCATCAGCTATTAGGGAGGTAAAGCATGCAGACACGTTTTAAACAAAGATCCACCATCTAGGTGACTCAGAACAGTATCTGCACATCTGCCAGCTGAGATAAAATTACAAAGCTCTCAGGCTTCAGGGCTTCAAGCTGACCACAAGGCAGAGGCAGGAAAAATGTCCCCTAAAGAAGCTGCATTTTCCTCCAAAGCAGCCAGAGCTGTGGGTCCTGCTGTCAGGATGCTGCCCCCGCAGACCCATTGGTCTACTTCGGACAGAGGTTGTTGGGCTGTGATGGGAAGCCAAACCATCCCTATCTCCTGTGCTACAGCAGGGACTGATGTAAGGGAAAGATGAGTCCCAGGGAAGTCTGTGCCGCTCTCTGTGGCAGGCTGGGCACTGTGGGAAGGCATCTGCTGCACCTCGTCTCCTATCTCCTCTCCCCTTATTGCATGCCAGGGTACAGCTGGGGAGCTGTATATACATACAGGGTTCAGCTATACATTAAAGATCATCTAAGTGTTGTGTTTTATTTTGGCATCTTTTCACAGCACTATGTTTCTTCATCAGCCCATGTTCACCCCTCTCAGTGCAAAGTATTTCACAGCCTTAGAAAACCAACTATCTTCACGTTCACTGCAAACTATGCAGAAACTCTCCAGAAATCACAACCACACAGAGAAAGGAACAACAGTAGCCTTTATCTGTGCCACCTTGTTTCTGGCTTGCTCTAGAGGAACTGGTGGGTGAAGCACTACCATATTGCTTTATTGTTTTCAGTTTTCACTGACTTAGCAGTGGCAAATGGGATACTGCATGTGCAAGCATCTGCTCCAGTTATTTCCCTGCTTTGAGTCCAACTCTATGCATAAATGCTAGAGAAGCAGCAAGTGGTATGTAGCACCTTACATTTGTTTAATTAAATCAACTTCCTCAGAAAGTTGCCTGATTAAATGCCTTCTAAAGAAACAGGAAATAAGGAATGCTATACATCCTTTAACAGCTTTGCTTTCCTGGAAGGTTTTATTATTTAAGGCTCAATGAAAGAAGGAAGTAAAGGCTGTCAGCCAGGAGAGCCAGTGTTGAGCTTCCAGTGCCTTAAAGAGATTTGATGTGGCCATCAGGAGAGTGTCAGCTCCTATTGCATTTAAGCCTGAAGCATGGCATGGAGGGGAAGTACAGGAGGGGAGGCAGACAAGCGCCTGGGAGCACAAGTACAGGCTGGAGTGCTACAAGTTTGGGATCCAGAGCTTCAGCCAAGGGCACTAAGCTTGCTCCCCATGAACTCCTCACATGCTATAAACACGGATGAGGTTGCTCCAGATGCACTGGAGTGAAAACAAGACCCTCTCTTCCTCTGCTATAGGAAAGACAGTATAAAGTTGATGTACAGATTGGTGTCTACACTCAGACTGCAAGAGCAAAAGCCAAGTGAGACTGGCTGTGATGGGAGCTGCAGCATTTAGGCAACATTGAAAGCTTGTTACTATGTCTATTCAAGCAGTATGTCTCCCTGTTTCTCCCTCTGCCATTATGACTCACTGCTGGAACGTTTTACCCATTTGCCTCCCTGCAGAGATGAGTCTTGGGCTTCGCACTAGTGGCAGAGAAAGTGCCTGGTGAGTTCAGAAAGCAAAGCAAGCTGAAAACTGGCCCCTCTGGACTACCAGTTGGCAGCCACCAGCAGCATGCAGGTTCTCGACGCAGAGCCTGAAAACGGGTTGGGGAAAAGCCCCAAGATTCACAGTTTTTTAAAGTAATTTCTGGGAAAAACGTTATTTTACCCTCAAGAGTCTGTAAGTCAGTCCACTAAAAATAATGCTGATGTTGCTAATACTTCAGTTTGATGGACTCTTTTCATCCTTCTGAAAACACAGTCTAACTGAAGAAAAGAAATCAAATATCCTCATCTCCATCTACTTAAAATCCCTGGAACTCTTCCTGGTCTTTCTTTGGTAAACTGAGAAAAGACTGAATAAAATGAGGTGGGACATCAGAATCCGGCCTTTCATCCTGCAGTTACATCTACTGCCTTTTGTCCCATATGTAACCCTCTTGGCACCGAGAGGTCTGCTTGAGGGCAGCTGTCTGTCTGCTCCAGCTAACTATAGCACAGGAACTACTATTATCAACATTTGCATTCCCCAAATTCCTTTGCAGATCTTTGCTGGGATAGTATGAAAGTTATTCCTTGTTTACAAATGTAGATACTTTACCAGACTAGTTAGCTGGGAACAACATTTAAACTGAAGCCACATAACATACTCTGAGGTTTTTTTTAAACAGTTATGTTATAAAAAAAAATAACCTTCACTCTGTAAACCTTGAGCACCTCAATTGGAGTTCAGCCCATGGAAGGATGGAAAAAAGTTAAATGTGAAATCAACCCAAAAGCTTACAGAGGTTACAGAGGTAACAGATCTTACACAGGTTACTCTGAAACCACTTTCCTAAAAAGCCCCTTACCCTCTTGGTTCCATTTTACAGATTTACAAAGGGGCTCACAGAGATCAATGCTGGAATTAACTTCAATTAGCTGGAATTAGCTTTGTGGTTAGTAAGGCCAGCCCTCATTCTAAAACGTGGAAAAACTATTTTAAAAACTTCTACAAATAATATACTATGTGTTAATTTTCATGTGTTCATGTGTTTCATATATTGTGTGTATATACACAGTATATGAAACACAAGTGTTCATGTGTTTCATATACTACGTGTTAATTTTCATTTGTTTCGTGTGTTAATTTTCTAGCAGCCCAGATACTGCTTCTATGTGATTGCTTTCCCATGCAACTTATGTGATTAGGAACTGAGCAAGGATGGGGTTTATTGGGGTAATTTTTAAATAAAGCCCTTAAGTATCTGACTGATTTTGAATTCAGTGAGACTTAAGCTCATACCTTACTCTAATAAAGAAATCTACAGCTGAAGCAGGGCTTAGCAAAGACTGGTTGATCCCAGCCATACCCAGAAAGGTAGAGACTGCATAGGGCATCTCCATCTGGTCATGGGGAAATTAGAAATGTGCAGCAAAATCTTGAAAGAACAGCCTACTGCTAATATTTGACATTTCCTCAAAAGGGTGTTTTCATTCTACCTGAAGGGCTGTCACATTGCCTTGCTGTTTGAGACTGACAGGCTGCTGGTGGAAGAGGCCCTCAGTCTCTCAGGAACAATTAATTGTTGACACTGGCAATTATGTTTGGATCAAACACCTTGCTTTTCAGGTTCATTCAGAGGTAAGCAATAATGATATCACACCATGTTCTCTAGTTATGACAGGATTTGATTTGTGATCTTTACAGAAATTAATTGGAGTTCAAATTGGAGTCTCAGAAGGTAAATGAGTAGAGAGGCTCAGAATATCTGCACAGAAGTGGTAAAAATCTCAATTGCAGCGTTTCTGTTCCATGCATGTTTGCAAGTTGAAGATGTTTTTTCAGTGGCAATATTTAGGAGAAATGCTGTTTTTCTTTCAGACTGTCCTCTAGTATTGTCTGTGCTGTGAGCCTAAGGCAGCACCGAAGGAGGCTGCTCCACTGAGGGAGCACCACTGCACTAAGCTCCAGCTGAGGACTCCCAGGGGCAGCGGTCAGCCCTGTCCTGTGCTTGCACGGCTCCAGCGTGCCAGAGTTGGGGTCAACACTCCCACAATAACAGCAATAGCCGTAACAGTAAAACCTGGTTGTTGGTCCTGATAGCAGAAGACCAGGGCACATGGGGCTCTTGCCTGGCTCCCTGATGAAGGCATTCAGTATTCTGACAAGCAGTGCAATGCAGGCTAGGTCAAATCAAAACACATTTCAGTCCAAATATGAATAATGCATTAGCACCTAAGCAGCACGGTCTAGGAATAAATTGGAAACAGTGTGTTTTTTGAACTCAAGGGTTCAAATTCAAGGGCTAGGATGGCACTGCATAGCTTATGGGTAGCTGCTGCAGCAATCAAGGGAAATATCATGAGATTTAAACTGATAAAATGAGTAAACCAGAAACCCTGGCCTGCTCTGTATTAGGCATTGCTCTGTATTTAATGTACTTGCTGCTTCCAGTTTATCAGGTGTCCTAGACAGTATTAACCTGTAAAAAAGATCAGAAACTCCCCCTAAGAATACTGATGTGCCTCTTTACTGATTTTTATAGAAAGTTTCTAGATTGTAGTCTTCAGTGTTAGGCAATTTTTTATTGAGAGGAAGCTGAGATGTTTCATCCCAGATTGAAAACATCATTTGCTTTGAAATTTGTCACGATATCACAAAGCTAAAGCTAATGAGGAAAAAAAAATATCAGCATCAGACAGATGATTAAAAAACAAGCAAACCCACCAAATCCTATAATACACCCAATAGTCTGTTACTGAATCCAGCACTGCAAGGAGAGGGGGGAAGATTCTCCCTAAAAGATTCTCACTTATGCCCATCACTGGTTTCTGTCTTACTACCAGAGTGGTTATAACTGTCTCCCCTCAACATATTATTTCAGGTTATACTAGAAATTAGAAATAGAAATATAGAAATTTGTTAAACTGTACATTATATTCAAACCAATTGAATTGGTCACCAATTAATCACTCCATGACTTCAAAGGGTGGCCAGAGAGCTTGCTTACATTCATCCATCACTGTCAATAGAAAGTTAGGGCTATAAGCAAGGTATTCAGTGAACCTTGCAAGACAAGTGGGAGAAAGCCTGAATAATTTCCATATGTGTAATCGTCACTGCAAAGTAGTGGCAGTACATTTCACACAACACATGCATTCCAGCTGTAATGTACCTCTGCAGTGTAACACACCAACCAAACATATAGGCAGGAAATAATACTTTTCCAGTTTCTGAGTGTAACAAGATAAAGCAGCTGAGTTTAACCCTATCGACACTAGCACTAGAGCAGGAAGAAGCCCAGAGGACTGTTCGCATGCTTAAGGCATGCAAATTGGAAATTGGACTGAATCTAACTGACAGATGTTTTTACCTTTCAGCAGGAGAGTAAAAAGGCTGGTCCAGGGCCAGCTTTGGATCATGGCATGGTTATTATCTTCAGAGTCTCTTCATACAGGATGACAGCTCATGGTTACCTGGGAAGGCAGCTCTTGTGGGGATACACAAACCATGACTATCGAAGCCAAGGGTATCTCAGAACTAGCCCCCACACAGCTGTGAGGGGCCCTGCAGCCAGTGCAGTGCATGGAGGAGCTGCCTGGGCCACACATTTCTGCTGCTGCACACCACATGCAGCTCTTTCGGGGCTACTGCAGTTAGAAGTAGCAAAAAATTAAGACTAGAGGATTGAAACACAAGAACAAATCTGACAAATCTGTGTACAGAGAGGCACTAAAGGAATGCCACAGGCCTTACATTTGGCAGCATGACATGCTACATTTCTGGAGGTCATGATAAAAAAACAGTTGATGGAAATTTCGCGCATGCTTTGGAATTCCAGTTTGCTTTATAACCCTGAATGAGTGCACCCTTGCAGGGGAGCAAGGTAGTAGCATCTTTCCCATTTTCAGAGTGCAACACCAAAGCAGAGCTATTCTGTAGTCAGATGGAATGAACCTGTCCGCTACCCACAGCTCTGCGTTGCTTGGCCTAACACCATCATTTCACAGTGGAGAACACCACCATTTATCAGGCCTAGTCTTTTCATAATAAAGAGAAAAGCTATAACATCATAGAGTGGTTTGGGTTGGAAGGGACATTAAAGATCATCTAGATCCAACACCCCTGCCCTGGGCTGGGACACCTCCCATTAGGCCAGGTTGCTCAAAGTCCCACTCAACCTGGCCTTGAATGCCTCCAGAAATGGAGTATCCACAGCTTCTCTGGGCAACCTGTTCCAGTGTCTCACCACCCTCACAGGAAAGAATTTCTTCCTAATATCTAATCAAAATCTAACATCTTTCAGTGTAAAACTGTTAACCCTCATCCTATCATGACACTCCCTCATAAAGAGTCCCTCCCCCTCTCTCATGTAGGCTTCCTTTTGAGTGCAGGACCTTGTATTTGACCTGGTTGAACTTCATGTGGTTTCTGTGGGACCTCCTCTCCAGTCTGTCCAGGTCCCTCTGGATGTCGTCCTTTCCCTCTAAAGTTCTCATCAAATATATAAACAATACTTAGAGGGACACCCAACAAACTGTCCTGACAAGTGGCTCTGCTGGCTACACAGCACTATTTCTTCAAATAGTTTTACTGAGTCAAGGAACATAAACAGATGAAGCTCACAGGTTCCACATTCTGAGAGGTCCTATGTGAGAAGGACTTGATGAGAATTAAGGGGTCCAATCTGAAAATGCTCTCTGGCACAGTACTGGCAAAGACAGGGAGGTCATGAACCCTATGGGACTATATGTAGGAAACAGCCTATTCACAGTGTTTGCAAGTAAGATTTGCAGGACTGGACTCTAATGAAACATGGGGGCCTTTAATTTCAAAGGTGTTCTAATGCCCTAAGACCTGTTCAAAAAGTGGAGAAGCTGGTCTGGAACCTCCTGAGGCTTTTGGGAGATGGAGCATAGAAGATAAAATTGATGACAACCACTGCACCCACCCAGAGCTTTGCACAAGGTCCCTCTACCGACCCTCTGCTGTGGGAGATGGTGAAACTGCTCCCTGGCCTGCCATATTCCACCCATGCATTGATGTTTTCCGCCCCCACCCTCTGTACTAACATATCCTTGAGAAACCATGAGAAGGTTTCCTTTAGGACCACCCTGAGGGCTTGTGGCATGAACAGGCACTTCATCATGGGACCTCATGGTCAGGCAGATCCTCCCTACAGCCTGCTGTGCCTCCCCTCTGCTGCAGCCTGTGCAGAACCTGACATTGACGCGAAGTGACTTGTTGCACACTATGGCAGGAACAAGCACCAGGCCCGGGATTTCCAGGCTTTCAGGCTTCTACTCAGATAGATCCCCTCACTTTGCATAATCTTCACTAAGGATGCATGTTCTTCCTTTCACAAAACAAGCTCAGAAATTGTAGGACTCTGCTGAGATATTATACAGTAATCCCCGCAGCATCCCTTTAGTAAGGATATACTAAATTAAATTGTTAACTATACCCCTGAAATCCTTCTTGAAAGACAATTTCTACCTCATACCATCTATTAAACTCAACTGTACTGAATTATTAAACTGAAATCCTCAATTACTTCCATCACTAAAAATACCAGTGTGGCTTTTAGACCCATATTTCTACATTTTTCTGTAATGCATTCTCCATTTTAATTACTGGCATCATATTTTCAAAGGCCAATGCTTTATCTATGCAGGATATTTGTCAACCTATAAAAGGTTGATGAGTAAATAAACCATTAGATCTGACAGTGAATAGCAGTGAATACTTGAAGGAGAAGCATGTGGGGAAAAGAATCACATTGTAGTCGAACCAGTCATGTCAAAGTGAAATAGCAGAAGGAAACATGAGCTGCTTCTCCTGCTCCAGGTGCTCATAGCTCAAGACATTTTTCTAGTGGTGTTCATTACCAGAGGGGGACTGAGTAGAATTTTTGCTGTGAAGGGAAAAGAAAGGGTAAATTTTTGGACAAAAAGGATAACAAGGGCTCCCCAGCTAAAATTCCTAAATGAAGAAATCAAGATCACTTATAATCAAAACCACAAAAGACACCCAAACAACAGCTCGAGCTCAAAGTGACCCTCATCTGATAGAGGCCCACCATACAAACTCCTCTGCAGCAGTACACGGGAATGATAACTCAGGAATGATCAGCAAACACTGATGAAGGGTCCAGCAAAACACTGGTGTGTGGAAACTGATGTCGTTACCTTGTTTGCTAGTCCATGCTGATACCTCTCATGCTTCATTTTCATTTCTGTTACCAAGGCCAGATGCCTGCATCAAAGTCACCACTCTGTCTTGTTGTGTGGATACACATGAACGCAAGCTGTGACACCTTGTAGGTTCATGATTTGGGCACTGCCCTGCAGGAAAGTTGGCTTTAGGTTCTTTAATGTAGTTATTGTCAGCTAAATATCAAGAATAATTATCTGCAGCATTCAAATTTGAGTTTGTGTGAGGAGACACATGCAATGCCCAGCACTAAATCCTCAGTATCCTAAAGTTGAATGCAGTAATAGGCTTTCTTCCATGGAGAGCAGCAATGTATCCAGCTATCATCTTTTTAAATTCACTTCCACCTAGGATAACAAGAGTCATTCCTTTTCTGTCTAGTTTCTTTCTTAATTGTATGCTTTTTATTTCATTACTTGCAAAAATCCCAGGACCAGCAATGACTTTTGCAAATACAGATGAAGTAGAAAATGCAGGGAAAATTCTAGAGACCGTGCTAGATTTTTTCCCTCACAAAACAGATAATGTATTACATTAAATTTCTCATTGCCCTTCTAACCTTTTTAATAAGAAGAAAACACAAGCCCAGCTGCACATGGCCAATGTCTGACAGGGTCAAAAGCTTTTAACCCACAGTATATGCAGTTGTACTAACGGCACTACGAAATGTAGTTTTCTGGGACCTCTGCTGCCAGAAGGATACTCTGGAGATGATATATATAAAGGTCCTGTTAGTTTTTCAAGTTAATCCAGTGCCAGCTGAAAATGCAGGAGTAATCACCTCTGAGGCTGAACCACTACTGCAATCTGCAAAGCAGGAGTCGAGCAGGATGGGAAACACAACTTTCTCTTTTGTCACTCTTTGTCAACCAGCTTCAGTTTTGACCAAGCAGCCACCCCCTGAAGGCATGAGAAAAGATCTTAAACTTTCGCCTCTTTGGAGTTACTGGATCTTCTCAGCCATCTGTGCCCTTCAAGTTCATTAATTCACGTTACCTGTAGCCTTGTTTATTTATCAGGCAGAGAGACTAAATTTTGATAAACTGACATAATCACATTTCCTCAAGGTGTTTCCCAGAGTAATTCCAGTTAAGAGAGAAAGAAGGTAAACTCTTGAATTCTGCCTCTGGCTCTTCTTTGCTAGAGGAAAAAACAAGGACAAAGAAACAGACTTTGTCCCGCACTCACAGAAGGTTCCCTCCCCCCACCAGTACACTGGGCACTACACCAAAAGACTGTCCTCCAGTTGAATGCTTTCAATCTACCGCATGAGTTTTAGCATTGGGTCACACTGAAGAACCAGCTATGGGAGTTGCTCTGAACACTATCAGAAATATCTTCTTTTGCTGAGGTAGATGTGCCTCTTACATGCCTGATAACCTTGGTATGCTCACAAAAGTCTCTCTTTTTGTACCGTGCTCTCTATCTACTCTCTGCATTTCTACATTATCCTGATAAAGCTTCTGCTTCCTGCTTACTTTAAATGAGGACAAGGAAAACCAAACCACAGCATGCGTATGAACCAGAAAACTACCTGCGAAGACACAAAGTAGGGCTGAATTTTCAAGGACCATCAGTTGATGATTCAATACAGAAAGATCCCTCTTTGCAATTCATAATGCAACTGAAGAAGGTGAATTTAATTTTGTTAATGAAAATGTCTCCTAATGTTTATATACATTAACTATCCCATCTATTTTTTAGTAGTCACTACTGCACCGTGGGAGCAGAGGGACTACATCAGCTTCCAGACCTTGCTTCTGGGCCAACAAAACTGACTGGGCCCTTTAAGTAATGTGGTTGGTCAACACTTTTCTCTTTTTAATTTATATCCCATCACCTCCTAAAGTCCCATCTTTCATTCTGTGCTGCTGGCGTTAAAGCCAGACTGCAGCCCTTAGAAGTGACTCTCTACTATTCAGCACAGTTGGCTTTTGAATGAAACATGAGGTTTTTTAACACCTCAGGAAGCTGAGCATGCTTTAGCAGCCCAGCCCCAACCTCAGCAAAAGGACTGCCCTTTAATTCCACTTAAATAAATTCAGTGTTGTTGGGTTTGCCCCTGCTCAGAAAGGGGCTTAGTGGGAGATTCAAAGCAGAAGGGAAAAAATAATAAAGCAAGCCCATAAATTAAGTCAAGCAAGTGTATCCTAGGAACAAGAAAGAGCTCATGCAGACGAGGCAAACCATGCCATGCATAGAAAGCACATCCCCACTGCTGGTCCTCCCTCATGCCATTCCAAAGAAGCAAATCTCTATGTGAACTGCTTGTGAGCACGCTGGACACAGAGGGGTCCTGGAAAAATAATTAAGAAATAAATTCCCCTATTCAGTGGCAACTGTTACAAAGGAGAGAAAGTGTCTTTTGTGAAACATTCCAACTAGAAGCCTTGCACAGTTTGAACTGCCTGCACAGCCTCCACTGATATTGACCCTAAAGTGAGATCTTACTGTTTGCCCTTCCTTTTATTACTGAAAATCCGAACATATCTGAAAATATCCAACTAATCAACTAGGTCTGAGCTGCACTTTTCCCAGGATGTGAATCAACTTTATTATAATTTTTAAGATCTATTAGCATTATTATGGCAAGAAGAGAATCACAGAAAGTAAAAGGAGGGTGTGAAATGTGTTCCCCTGATTCGTGCAATATGGAACAATGCTAGGGCTGCAGGGTCAAATGTGACCCTCTCTATGTGTGTATCATTCCTGTTTTTCCAAGGGCTTAGAAGAAGCAGGGTGGTGTGTGTATAGTTCCTGCTTCTCGCAAAAAAACCCTGACGAACATTCTAGTACACCAGCTTGGACCAGTTTTGTTGCGGACTGCAAGGTGCTGGGCAGGGAAGGTCTGTGGGATGCATGCTTGGGGTCTGCAGTCGTCCTGAGGGCGAGCCGAGGAGAACTGATGTCATCTGCCGACCACCAGGTCAAGAAGACCCCAGTGGGTGAGGAGGGCATGCACCAAAGAAGATTCCAGAACTCATTAGCATAGACCAACCTCTTCTCAGGAATATGTTTAAGCAGAATGAATATAAGCTAGAAATAGGAATTGCATGATGTGCATCTTGGCTGAGCAGAGGCTCCCAGCGCACCCAGCGCTATTTGCTTACCTTTATTTGTTTAATAAATTGTAAACTGTAATTGGAATCCTGTTTGGGACTAAATCATTTATCACAAGGGTTACAGTGCTTAAACACAGTGAGGAGATTATCCCTAGACTCTAACAATAAGCTCATTCATCATATGAAGTCATATCAAGTCTACAGTATTGTTTGCTAACTAACATGTATTAGGTAAGGAAGAGATTTTTAGGAGAAATTAGGCCTCTTCCAGAAGCCCCTTTCAGCTCAGGAGCATTTTGAGACCTAGATAATGTAACATCTTACAAAACCTTTGTCGAAGATCCTTCATGTTTACTTTCTTTGCTCTGAAACTCTGAGAAGTCAACATATATCGATGACACTGCCTTATGCACTGTGGGATATGCTATGGGGTTGCAGGGTAAATACCAAGCCCAAACTGATTAACATGTATTGTTAGGGCAGGAAGAAGGTCCCAGGAAAAAAGTCAAATCAGTCGAAATGCATGATCCTTCCTTACCCCTTTTTCACTGAGGAAGGCTAGTAAGTAAAGTGCAAGACACCTGTAAAGTCTCCCTTGCAGCCAAAATCACTGTCACAGCAGGGTCCATTAGCACAGGATGCATCATCATCATTGTCTTTGCCTTTCTTCTGAGAAGGAAAAATGGGAGAGAAAGGATGACCTCTGTAAGAAAAATGAAGTGGGGAATGGGAAAGAGCTGAGAGACCAATTAAGCCACACACACATGTAGGCTCTCTGCAGGGCAGCTGACACATAAAGGTTATTTAGTGTAGACAAAGGGTTGCACATTGAACTGATAAAACAACTGGATGCAAAAGCTATGCAGCATCAAGCCGTGTGGAGGGAGTAGATAACTCTCACATTAGCTTTATTATAAAGAGATGATCAATGCCACTTAAAGCAGATACATCCAGATTCAGCTGTACCGTCTTGCATATTCTTGGTAGTAGAGTTTGCAACACTTTAAATGCAAAAGGAAAAGACAGTTTCCAGAAAAATTCTTTCACTGTGTTTGCAGTTATGCAGCTGGATGTAGCTGGAAGAAAGCTACCTCTAGAAAATCCAGTTCACCTGCCACCCCACAAGAAGGCCACCTGTCTCCTTGAAAATACTGGGGGATGAGCCGCCTTCTCCTCCTACAAACATCCCTGCTTTTTCCTGCTGGGAAGAAAACAGTGAGTGGCAGCTGGGAAGGGGGAAAAGAGGCAAATGAGGGTGTGAAAATTCACAATTTGCAAGTGAGCACTGAAGCATGTCCCTAGATAGACACATCATAGGGAGTGAAAGGAGCTATTTTAAGCATAATAATCTTTTTAAACCTATCATTTCAGATGTAATCTGAGTTCAGATGAATGATTTTTCAACCTGTTATGCTGGCAATAGTATACTTTCCAGTCTCCCCTCCTGCCCTTCATTAAGGAATGCTCCCACTCAGGCTTCATCTATTGGTTATTGAAACAATGCACACTCTACGACTGTTTACTTTCATGGAGATCTTTGATAAAAATGCAATGACTGGAAACTGTGAAGACAGAGCAGTCTGAAGAACAGGAAATTTAAAGGAAGAAATATGTAAATCTTGTCTGCCAGGGCAGCAATTTCAGAAGGAAAACAATGACGAAACATAATTTCCCCCAATACCTAGGTGCAAGTCATTCAGCAGCTTTGAATTAAGCTCACACCTCTGCTGTCTCTGCATGGCCTCACGAGAAGGGAACAAAATCCTTTCTCAGCAATACCAAGAAAACCTCCAAACAGTGTAAATATTAGAAGGCCCCAATTAAAGTCAGGGAGCTGGCAGCTGCCCTGCTATGATTAATGGTTTGCGCATCTTCCTGTGCCCTAGCTTAGCTATGCTGAGTTAATGTTTGAGAAGTTCAGAATCTGAGCAGCCTCTTTGTCTTCAAAGACATAGCCTTGGCTGTCCAGTGGTTTCTCCAAGAGACAGGAAGAATGGGAGTTTGGTTTCCTCTTTCTCCTTTCTTGAAAGCATCCTTAAGCCTGAGGCACTGAACAGAGACTACCAAATTGCTATATTCAGTAACAGGTTGTACACTGAAATAAAGAACAACTAGACCTTCACAGTAAGGAGGTGAATTAGACAGAGAAATCTGTTTTCATAAACAAGCAGGACTAGCAAGACAAGTGGCTGATGGGATTATAACAGAGAGTAAGTACTGCATTACTGCTAGGAAAAATTCAACAGTAAAAAAAAAAAAAAGAAAAGTAGGCTTACACAGGCACTCTGTGCATAAATAGGAACCTCCCACAGTGCACACCCCAGCTTCGGCAGCCCGCATGAACCCATTTAGCACCATGGCTCCCGTTCAACTGCAAACACACTTGCACATCTATTTGCATCTACATACTTAATTAAGACATACAAGGGAAAGAAAATGGAAACTAACAGAAGCAAGAAAGGTGCCGGTAAGGACAGAGTCCCAATTAACAACTGAAGAGAAAGCTGTCCTATACCTTTCATGTTATGAATCTAGCTGCAATATGTACCTTCAAATAAATTTCTAATTTGCTATGACAAATTATTTTGTTTAATTTGATCTTTGACTTCAGACTCATTGAAACATGCTTATGATACAGCCTTAGAACCTGTCTAAGGTTCTAAGGCTGATGTCTCACTAAGCTTCAAAACAGGCCCTACCTCTCACCCTGCAGAAAGCCCTGTTGATGAGAGCTAGATCCAGTGTCCAGGACCCTTCTGGGGTCTCTGCTGGGGCAGCTACCAGGAGCTGATGAAGGTCACACAGAGTGACAATGGCTATGGGTCTAATAACACACCAGGCACTTTGATGGTAAAAATCAGAGATTCTGCAAAACAGATTTTATGTTGTCCATCTTTTAGTTCCTTCCTATGGGTGAAGGGAAGTAAAATATGGGTAAAATAAAAAGTTTTCAGCTATAGGTAAAATAAAAATATATTTGTATTTATAAAGACATCAACAAAAAGAGAGCCAGGAAGAATCTCCATCCCTTACTTGATGGGGGGTGGGGGAGAGAACATTGCAACCAAGGATGAGGAGAAGGCTAAGATACTGAATGCCTTCTTTGCCTCTGTCTTCAATAGTCAGACCTGCTATCCCTAGGCTGTTCAGCCTCCTGAGCTGAAAGATAAGGATGGAAAACAGAACAACTTGCCCAAATACAGGAGGAAGTAGTTAATGATCTACCTCTGCACCTAGACATACATAAATCTATGGGACCGGATAGCATTCACCCAAGAGTACTCAGCGAGCTGGCAGAAGAGCTCACCAGGTCTCCATCATTTATCAATGAGGTACCAGAGGTCAACAGAGGAGGTACCAGAGGATAGCTAGTGTGACACTTACCTACAAGAAGGACTGAAAGAGGATCCAGGGAACTACAGGCCTGTCAGCCTGACCTCAGTACAAGGAAAGATCATGGAGAAGATCATCCTGAGTGAGCTCTCACGGCAAGTGCAGGGCAGGCAAGGGAACAGGGCCAGGAAGCAGAGGTTTATGAAAGGGAGGTCTTGTTTAACCAACCTGATCTCTTTCTGTGGCCATGTGACCAGCCTCATGGAGGGGGGGAAGGCTTGTGGGCATTTTCTACCTGGACTTTGGTAAGGTCTTTGACACTGTTCCCCCAGAGCATTCTCCTGAGAAGTTGGCGAATCATGGCATAAAGTGTACTCTTTACTGGATAAAAAAACTGGCTGGATGGTTGTGCTCAGGGAGTTGTGATTAACGGGGTGAAATGTTGTGGGTGGCTGGTCACCAGTGATGTCCCTCAGGGCTCAGTTTTGGGGCCAATCTTGCTTTATATCTTTATTGAAGATCTGGATGAGGGGATTGAGTCCACCCTCAGTAAGTTTGCAGATGACACCAAACTAGGTGGGAGTGTTGATCTGCTTGAGGGTAGGAAGGCTCTACAGAGGGACCTGGGCAGGTTGGATCAATGGGCCTAGGAAAACTAAATGAGGTTCATTAAGGCCAAGTGCTAGGTTCTGCATTTCTGTCATAACAACCCAAGCAACGCTACAGGCTTGGGTATTAGTGGCTTGAAAGCTGCTTGGCAGAAAAGGATCTGGGGGTGTTGGTGGACAGCTGGCTTAACATGAGCCAGCAGTGTGCCCAGGTGGCCAAGAAGGACAACAGCATCCTGGCCTGTGTCAGGAATAGCGTGGCCAGCAGGAGTAGGAAGTAATGGTGTCTCTGTACTTGGCATTGGTGAGGCCTCACCTCGAGTACTGTGTTCATTTCTGGGCCCCTCACTACAAGAAAGACATCAAAGTGCTGGAGCATGTCCAGAGGAGAGCTATGAAGCTGGTGAGGGCTCTGGAGAACAAGTCATATGAGGAGAGGCTGAGGGAACTGGGCACGTTTAGATCAGAGAAGAGGAGGCTCAGGGAAGATGTCATTGCCTTCTACAGCTACCCGAAAGGAGGTTGTAGAGAAGTGGGTGTTGACCTCTTCTCCCAAGTGAATAATGACAGGAACAGAGGAAATGGTCCAAAGTTGCAGTAGCAGAGGTTTAGATTAGATATTAGGAAGAATTACTTTACAGAAAGAGTGGTTAGGCACTGGAACAGCCTGCCCAGGGAGGTGCTCGAGTCACCATCCCTGGAGAAACAGGTAGATGTGGCACTTCAGGACATGTTCTAGTGACATGCTCTAGTTGGCTGAAATATAGGAGGGGGTTTTGTGTGTGTATGGTTGGTTTTGATGATTTAAGAGGTCCTCTTCAAGAAGGTTCTTTGATATAAAATGGCCCTGTGTGACCATGAAAGCAAAAGCAGTTTCTCTTATTTGTTTTTGCTGAGAAAGCCATTTCAGACCTCTACAAGCATTAGGTGAGATACTGAGGCATCCAGCTATCCTGCCTTCCATGTTTCCACAACCTGTCCCATCCTTTCTGTCCCCAAGGTGTCTGGGCACATGGGGGTACTGGGCATGGAAGCCAGACAGTTCTGCCTTTTGCAGTTTTGCTGGCCTTTTTTGGCAGAAGATTTGTGAGCACATAGGCAGAGTTCCACCACAGCATTACAGACAGGGCAAGCACCCTTATTTCCACTTTGCAACAAAAGGGACCAAAGTAGCAGGAGATCAACTGACTTCCTAAGGCCACAAATCATGTCAGTGGCACAGCTTAGGCTCTGCCACTCTGGCGAGCAATTCAGCCCTCCTCAGTAAATCACAGAGCTTAGAAAAGCTCTGTGATTAAGACACCCAAGAGGTGTCTTAATCCACGGCAGCTGGACCACACTGCTTTCTGAGTAAGCGGCAGTCAGAAAATACTGATGGCATGCATGTACATACAATCAGATAAGTATCTCTACGTAGCATGCTTCTGCTGAAAAATACTGTCTATTGTATTCAATACCATTGCATATCTATTAAAAGTACATTCAACATGAAGTGAATAAATGTTTAGAAAGCAGAGCTTCTTCCAGAAACCTCCTGCATTTTAATTACCATCTGGATATACATGGGATCTTCTGTTTTATAACGATGCTACCTTTTCAGCTGCCTTTACCGCTCCTTTAATATGGAGATTTTTATTATGAGCCATATCTTTTAATGGTGGTGGCAGTGATGCAAACATGGCACTCAGGTGCTTTGCACATACAATTACTACAGGCATGACTGTAGCACTGAAAAGTGTCGAGACAGCACATGGGTCTAAAGGGTAGTCACAGGCAGTCATGGGGGAGAGTGGGAGGTCTGTCCCCAGCCATTGAGGTGAGTGGCAGCAGAGTGGCCTTCTGCTCTGCCAGAGAATCTCAGCAAGTCATCTCTACTTTGCAGCACACACTGAAATTTCTGCAGCATATTTGTCTTTCACAGTGCCTGTTTTGCAGCCCATATATCATCTGAGATGGGAGGGTGAGGATGGGAAAAGGAGGGCTGGGGGCAGGAAAACAAATGCAAACATGCAACCTATATTCTATGCATCGTACAAGGGGGTGAGGGCAGGGTGTGCAGCAAAAGAGCTGCAGGGAGCTGCCCCAGCAGACAGGGAAAAGGGAGTAGGCTGGTGCTAATGGGGGGAACACAGCTGGGGAATAAGAAGGCCAGTTTGGTCATTAGTGAATAAAACCTTTGTTTTATGAGCTTGAGCCTAGGGGAAGCATTTCAAGGGCAATCACCTCCAAGGCAGCTGGGGCAGAAGGTCCTCCCATTTGTTTAGGGGCAAGCCTTATTTCAATTAGCTTTTGTGCAATCTTAATTGATGGGCAAGGCTGAAGCAGAAGTACCAGACACAGTACCAAAATCTCCCGCGCCAGCCACACACTTCCAAAGCTCACGTGACAGTCTCACATTGGAAACTATACCTAATAAATCAACCCAACTGCTTTGTGCTAAATCTCATCCAGGACTAATCTTTTCACTTCTGTCAGATATGCTGCCCTTTCTCAAATGGATGTGTGCATAGGGCAGCGAGGGGGAAGCTGGAGACATTTCTTCCAACAGTACAAACTCTGCTTTCCATCTGGCAGTACAAGGAAAGATTACCTCTGGTCTCCCTCTCAACCATCCAGATAAAAAACTTTTGACTGGAGACATAATTGTTTACAGAAATCTGTCCCCTGTGTTTGTTCAGCTTCATACTTAGGTAGCAACACTGAATACATTTTCCTCACTTTGGCTTGAACACCGTGATTGGCATGGTATGTTCACACACCAAAAACAAACAAAAAGAAGAGGTGAAATATCAAAATAAGAGAATATGATATTTATCTTGTGGAGAAACCAAGTAGCACTGATGGTCCTGTAGGACAGAGAGAAGTCTGAGGTTCACTAGTTCCATTTCTATTAAATAATCTAGGAAATTTTCAGTGTGATCCTGTTGGAGGCAGCAAAAACACAGATGTCTGAAAGCAGGTGAGGAGCAGTTCAAGCAGCTCAATGAGCTCCTTGCACACAAGTTGGAAAGTGGCTGGAATGCCATTTGTTGGGCCATCACTGGGAGAGGTATCTTCAAGGACTAACCAATAATAAAATCACTGTCTACCACTCCCAGGTTTGTTACTATTATCTGCCTCCTCACTTGCCAGAGGTTTCACACTAGCTTGGGAAAATTGAGATTTTGTCACCTTCCCTGATCAGGCATAACTTTCCAAGGAAGCCAGCTGAATTTCTACTGTATTCCTTCTTACTTTAGTGTCCAATCAGTATCTGGAAAAAAAAAACAAAAAACAACAAACCCACAAATAGCTAAGTTGCTCCCCACTCGGTAAATGAAATGCACTTGGGCTCATGCATCACTTACACAACTTTGTATAAATATCTATAATACACACAAGCACACTCCCTGGAAACAAACAGTCCCCTTACATAAAAGTACAGAAATGCTGTTGTTTTTCACTCAAGAGCCAGGACAGCTGGTTCAACAGTTATGCTGAAGGGCCCTTATGGAGAACAGGGCTCTGCTCTATTAAAGCCCTGTACACAACAGTCCCTCACTCAGAGACCTGACCCCTAGCAAGCAGCCTGGAGAAGAAGCCTGAAAGAGGAATTAACAACAGGGACATTTCCATTTCACAGCATTTGTGGCCAAAGGCAGAGTTGCCTTTTGGCTAAAAGTGGTTTCTAATTTCAGCTGTTCTTCTTGCACTCTCTGGGGCTTTGCTGCTGGCAGAGATGGCTAAGAGGGACTTTTGGCTTATGCAGTTACCTTTATGTCTCTGCAGCTTGCACAGTTACCTTTTTATCTGTGTTGAAATGGAGGGCCATGGACTAGATATGTGGCCCATTCAGCAGTTGTTTGAGCATGAAGTTCTGGTGGGAGGAAGGCTAAGGCAGTAGCATTTCAGTGTCCACAGCCAAAACAGACTGTGATTGTTAACTGGGGTCCAGAGAGGGGGCTCCTGGTCCAAAGTCCCAGTCACTGACTGTCCCTTCCCTAGCTTTTTGTGTTGTCATTGGCTATTCAGCAGTGCAAATGATCACAGGAAACCTGCTTTCCAGAGCTTCTTTTCATTTAGACAGACAATCTCGAGTGGTGGATGGTCCTACACCAGGTTTTGTTGGTATTCACTTGCCTTCAGAAATAAGAGCCTGCCCAGTGACAACAGCAGAGGTGGTGAATGCCTACCAAACCCACCTGCACTAGCCTAAACTAGCAACTTACTCCATTACATTTTCCCTCTTACAATCCAGAAAGGAACTACAAAATTATCTGCTTCAACACAAAAACAACTGCATACAAAAGACTGGCAGCAAAAGAGCAAGATAAAATAGGAAAAAAAACTATTAAAGTCACTTGGAATAGCAGCTACAGCATTGTAGCCTCTTATTATATAGGAAAGAGGAATAAAGGACACATGCACATATACCTGTTCTTTACATCAGTGTGTCTGTTCAAGTTAGACCTTGAATTGTCAGATGAATGTACTCTGAATCTTTGGTTTATAAATATATCTCATTTCTTTTCTTTCCAGCTCTTCTACTCCAGGCCACTAAAAAGTACAAGACCAAATACAATTGCCTCTCATGGTTTTGATTCATTCTTGAGAATTAGGAGCAGGAAGCCAGGGAGACCTTGGGATGATTTTAATTCCCTGCACTTTCTTTCAGAAAAGAGAATAGATGCAAGATTTTCTGTGAAAGATGGATGACTAAGGTACACCTCATGATAAGTTGCTGCAGCACAAACATGGCATGTGGCAGTGCTCATCTGAGCACATGCACACGATCTCCTCACACAGACAATGTTAGAGGCTCTCCACAGCTGGACAGCAAGTTCTTCATGAGACTACGATGTGTATGCAGATACCATGAAATGAATTAGGAGACTGGACAATGGGAAAGGAGGGAAGGAAAAGGGGCAAAATCCTCAAATGATTAATTTCACAGTTTCAGCAACCATGCTTGCACTCTCTAATAATACACCCCACAGGTGTGTACACAGGAGGATTTTTTCCTGTGATGCAGAGCATTTACGCTTTGCCTCACAATGTATCTGCTAGAACTATTTTTTTCTTATTATCTAGATTTGCACCTCACTGGCAAAAAGAAGGATGCCACTGACTCCTTTTGCATGAATCACAGGGAGAAATCATAGCTAACAGGCTCTCTCCCAGAGGCAGCCCTCTTCAGTCATTTTAAGTTGACATCATTTTATGCAACCAGCCTGTTCCTTGTCCTAAGGTTTACAAAGATATATAAACACCCATTTCTTTAGGGTCTGACGAACCCCTTACATTGTTTGCATTAGACTGCTTATTTGCATCTGGGTTTGTGGGTTTGTTCTTTCTTCTGTGTGCTGCTGAGGAGGAGCAGCTACTCAGCGAAGAAGGACAAGGAGGAAGCCATAATCCTTTTCTGCAATAAATAATCAAATTTGCAAACAAAGCAAATGCAGCAAATCTTATATGGACCAAACCACGAGCATCTTTCTCTGCCTCACTCTTCTTTAAGTTATGAGCCCAGTTCATAGCGAAGTGGATTATGATTAATCCTTAGATTAATAAATTTGCACTTGGTATCAGTCAATTTTGTAACATTTCTACTGCTTAATCTACAAAGTCATCCAATTCTTCTTGCACAATATCTTGATCTTCCTTTTAATGATGTGTCTCACAACTTTGTGTCTGTAACAGAAACCTATTTCATTAACTCTCTCCACTTTCTGAACCAGTGTCACTAATAAAAATATTAAGCAAGATTGGTCCCCAGACTGCTCCCTGATAGTCTTAAAAACCTCCCTCCAGCATTTCTTCCCTTTGCAATATCTCTCCCTGCCATCTCCCCATTACTCAAGTGCTAGTACTTCTTTCTAATCCCTGTCTTCTCTAGTTTATCTAACTCCCTGTGAATCATGGCATCAAATAATTTCTGTTTCCTGCAATTCTTTGTCAGTTCATATAAATTTCACACAATCCCTTTGTTGCATTTTTCCTATTTTGCATTTATTCTTGCTTATTCTCTGCTTCCCATATTGTCCTGCATACATACTGAGGTTAGATTAGTCTGTCTGTCTGTCCCTGAGATTTCCCTTTAGTCAAATGGTATAAACTCAGACTTCACAAATTTATTTAAAAAAAAAAAACAAAACACCAAAAGCTTAATTTCACACTAGGACAATGTAAAAATGGTAGAATTCTGGGAAAGATATAACCAACCCCTCAGGTGTATCCACTAAACTCTCAAACTTTCTATCCACCTTGAATGTGATCATTGCCTCACCTTCACACCTCAGAGCTACTGAGGTAGCCTTCCTCAGTACCTTCCTTTTATTCATCCCAGGTACTGAACAGGGGTGGGAAGATACTGTCTTGATCAGGTCCAACTGAATCATTTTTCCTGAACAGGAAGGCAATGCAGTTTCTTAGTTTTGGAACTTCATTCCATGGGTTAAATTTTTGGAGCTTCACTCCATGGGTTAAATTTAATTGCCACCCATCCTCACTGCACCATGCATCTCTCCCCAGCCCCTCACTATTTCCTTACTTTGTAATTATTGGTTGCAAGACCTTTTTTCTATATGCTTACTTCCCTCTGCTTTGAGTCTAGCTCAAGGTGATTTTTGATGGTGTTTACTTTTTCTCTAGGGAGCCATGTGGTATTTCCCTCTTAGTTTTAAACTTTTGTGCTTTTTAAGCTGCCCTATTGATTTAGTTCTGGGGGTTAGATATTCTACTTCTTCTTTTTAGAACTTTTTAATTGCAAAAGTGGGAATAGCCCTCTGGGATGAGAGAAATGTTAAGGCTGAGATTCTTCAACAACCACCTTCACCATAATTTAAATGTCTATCCCGAATTAGACTTTTCCAACTTAATTGCCCCAAAGATTGAAAAGAATAAGCAAAACTCCCAAAACAAAACCAATTCATGTAGCTTCACTCCCCATTAACTATCATATTCTGATATTGTTTCAGTTTTAGAAGCTGAACAGTTGACTGTCTCCATAAGCAACTCTTTCACTTTCTGGCCAAGGGTAAGCTCCATGATTATCTACTAAGTAGTATGTTGGCTCGCATTAAAGACAGGTATGCCTCCCAGGGATCCCACATAATAGACAATAATAACCAAAGATGACAAGGCCCAGAACATTTTTACTAACAAATACGTATTTGTTAGTAAATGGAAGAGATGGGAAAAACAGAATATAAAAGATTCCAATTATTGCTTGCTCATTAGCTCTACTTAAATGTTTGGGAGTTCACACCTACTACCGTGACTCATTACTAATTTCCCTTCCAGATGCACTGGACAAAATGGGCAAAGAGGTATTTATGTCAAAGCCTATTCACTGTCCTGAGAGCTTCTGACACTGTGTTGTACAGGAGGAGTGAGGCCTGGATTTAGCTAGGTAGCTTGGGTCAAACCCTGTGGCAACTGTCTACCAGCTGCTCCCATGCAAACCTGAGCTCTGGCAGCTCTCCATCCCCTCTTATGGGCAACAACTCTAAGGTCGGGGTTAAATGCTCTATAGTGCTCCAGGCTCTCAGCCTGCTCTTTAGGCTTCTCTGGAGTGGTGAATTCAGTGCAGATTATTTTGCAACAGCAAATGTCTCCTCTGACAACTCACATCATATAGTAAGCAGGGCAGAAAAATTGAACAGCACTCTTTTCCACTATTAAGTATCCAAGAAATATATTTAAGAAATGAGGAATGCGCATAGTATGTATATAAAAATGCAGGATATAGGATTCCCTCTGTCCTACGCCCTCAGAAGAGTAGAGAAAATGTGCCACAGAGAAATCTGGAGGGATATCAGGACTTGAGTACTTTCCATCTGGGACCATAAATTGCAGCAGCACTGCAAAAATTTTCTATTTTTAGACCAGACAACAAAATTACCTACCCCAGACAAGAAAACTACCTGCCTCAGAGCCATTACATCCCAGAATAAAAAAAAGTATCTGACTAAAACAACCAATTATTTACATCTTCATTTTTTAATAATGATATTATTTATCAAGACTGAGATGCACTTTATTCAACAGTAGCTAGGACAGAATTGCTAGTGCATGCCTTCAAAATGGACAATGGTCTTACTACAAGTACAAATGGCAAATCTGTCACATTTGCAGGCACAAAGCTGAGACGCAGCAAGTTAGCCCAGGCCTGATCTTGCGGTCCCTGTGCCCACCAGTCATCCCCCTGAGTGCTCCAGGAGACATTCAGTTAGCATGATTGCTTGCATGAGCCAGCTATGCTACTCAATACATATGCATTCCAATGTACCTGGAAAAATTGCTGATAGCACAACTCTGGCAAGAGCCTACTGTTATACTGCTTAAATCCTGCCATTTTCTTAAAAAAAACAAACCAAACAAACCAAAATTCCCACTGCAGTCAAGTGGACATGCAAACATGCCAAACCAAGCTCTGCCAGACTGTGACTATTCTCCTCTTAGACCTTTGGCTCATTTCTGGAAGCATGTCCATAGTTAACATGAATGGATTACAATTAATATTACCACTAAGACTGATGTTCTAGAAGCTGCCTGGGCAATACAGATGCCCATTCTCCTCCATTTTTAATGGGAACTGAGCATGCAAATACCTTAAAACCTTCCTCTGTTCCCACATAACACATAGAATCATAGAATGGTTAGAGCTGCAAGGGACTACAAGATCATGTAGTTCCAAACCCCTACCCTGGGCAAGGACATCTCCCACTAGAGCAGGTTGCTCAAAGCCCTGTCTAACCTGGTCTTGATCACCTCCAGGAATGGGGCATCCACAGTGTCTCACCACCCCCACAGGAAAGAATTTCTTCCTAATATCTAATCAAAATCTACCTTCTCTCCGATTAAAACTGTTACCCCTCATTGTATCGCTACACTCCCAGTAGTCCCTTTTAGGTACTGAAAGGCCACTCTAAGGTCTCCCCAGAGTGTTCTCTTCTCCATGTAAAACCCCTTCCTTGATAATATGCCCTAACTGCTTGGCACAATCCTGGAACAAAGACAAAGCAAGGTGGGGACCTTCCTCTGAAGCAAAAAGATTTCTCCAGGTCTGCTCCAGGCAGAGAGGACTGGCGTGGAAACTGCCACTCCCAAGATGCCACAGCAGAACAGTGTTCTTCAGTGCTGTCAGGGGCATGTACCCTTGCCTGCCTACCATACATGTTTAAGCTGGAGAACATCTTTAATGAGCCACTGTCCTAGTTAATGCAAAGACTTTATACCAAATAAAGCAAAGGGTAAATGCAGTTCTCTCTTCTACAAGCATACTTAATTTCACTATAGAGGGTGATTTACATTTATTACGTGCAGAGTGAGGACTACACATTTTTGCAAAATATAATTTTCTTAAAAATTGACAATCATTTAGAAATCATTTAGAAAAACACCTCCCTTGAAACTGCTTCCCATTCTAACTTCATATATGCTTGCACTGCTTAAAGAGGAAAGAGTCTCAAAATCACAGCTCTCAGGTTTAGCTATGAAACAAGGTTCATGGAAGCCTTTGCACCAGGAATTGATTTGGCTTAATATGCTAAGATTACATAAACAAGTGGCCACAGCAGCTGGGCAGTTTATTGCCTCCCACAATCTCTTCCAGCATAGACATGAAGCAGCAGATAGTAACTATTATAAATTTCTGCCTAAAAAAAGCAACAAAGGATAGTAGCACTTATAAGAGCTTATCCATAAGGGAATATTTCAGAACTATTTCAAAATCAACTAAGAATCTCTATCTGAGGCACAAGAGCTATTTTGCTTTCACTCCCCATCTGCACACTACCCTTCCACATTAAGAATTCCTCTTTGCAGTTTAGCAGCCAAAGTGATTTTGCCTAAACCACATGACAGCTTTCTCGGTGTGGGAAAAGAGCATAGAAAACAGTGGGGGTGGAATTGTTCCAAAATCACGATTCCCAGATAGCAGTCTGAACCAATAAACCTGAGAAGAAGCCTTTCTCCTGCATCAAAAATGGAAGCAGCAATGGACTTACTGGGTGCACCCTAGAAATTGCTGTCATGTACATGCATATAAACACAGGGGTCAAATTATCTCTTTCAAGGTGATACAGAGATTTCATTACTTTGAAAATGATAGAATCCAGTGGAGGTGAATCCTTATTAGATGTAATGGTCAAGTGAAACGCATTGTTTTATTCATTTATTCATTATGAAGTTGTACTATCAAGAAAGCCTACGAGTCTCAACACAGCATTCCCTAGTTTTGCTGCTCTGGTTAAAACTAGCTCTCCTATTCTTTGGTTTTCCAGCCTTTCAACCTTTTCCAACTTCTGGAAACAAAGCCTGTTCAGTCTGTGACCTGAATGCTCGGTTTGGTGACTCAGTGCTCAGGACGCTGACCTGAACTGTACAGTCATGGTGTGAAGTCACAGGTATTTTGGGCCCAGATGGATCTGACACGATAAAATGGCACCAAGGACTCCTGCCTTCAGACTTATCTACTGAGACATGAGGAAAGAACAGAGGAGACTGAAAAGGCCTAAGAAATCTGAGAACTGAGGCTTCCACATTCCAGTCCTTCTAGTGCTTCCTTCACTGATGACCCTGATCATGCAGTTCCTCAGTGAGTTCCTCAGTTTTCTCAGCTGACTCACAGGAGTGTTAGGAAACTTGAGCACCTTACAAGCTCAGTGATACCCAAAATAGCTCTGGCAGATTTCTAGAGACACCAGGAGCACTTGGGTTTTCAAAAGACTTGGAAAGCATCAGGAAACAATGTGAGTGCACAGTATATAAAAACTTGCATGTTTTTCTTTGGTGGTGTGACAGATGTGGTAGGGCTTGGATCGAGTAGGAGGGCTGCAGAGACATTTAAACTCCTCCCTTTGGCACTCCACTCAGCACTTGGGTATGTATGTAAGCCCTCTGGTCTCCCTGTGCTTCTCTCCTTCGATACCATTCCTACACACTCTACAATTCACATCAGTGCTTAGAAGTTCAGTGCTGTTTGAACTCCAAACATCTGCCACTAAATTATTTCTCTCTCCTGTTTCACTGAGCAGAGATTTTGCATCACTGAACTAGGGTTTATCCACTGACAACAGGCTTATCATGGCAGTGCCAACCTTTCACAACTGAAGTGTGCTTATATGAGGGGAAGCACCCAAAGCACTCTGAAAAAAAAAAAAATTAGAAAAAAAGAGGACAATTCCTCTGATAAATACAGAGAGCTTCTTCCATTATTCGGCTCAAAAAAGCCCTCAAAGTAAGTATCAGATACAGCAAGCCGTCCATTAAATTGAGCCAATGCTACATGACAGTGGAACGCCTACGGCATGAACAGATGTGCCTGTTGTGTATGCAACAAATTGATTAAGGCCCATGCTGTCACAAGGAATGGTCAATCAATCTAGAAGAGCTGGTTGCTAATTTCTAGTCAGAGGAAGCTTTGTCACTATGCAGGGAATTATGCAAGTCTGAAATCTACAGGCATGATTTTCCCTTGCTCCTTTGGCAGAAAAGTGGGTGTACAGTTAGAGCTTTTAAGTGTCCATTTACTGGTTTAAATTAGAAAGAAAAATAAACCAAAGTGTTTATGACATCTACATGAATGCAAAATGAATTCATTGTGATTGGCACTATTGCAATGAACAGCAAATGTATTCATAATGGCAGGACATGTAAGAAGTAGTGTGTTGCTGGATCCCTTGTCTATAAAAGTGATGATGAGGAAATGGGTGTATCACATAAATTTATGAGAAATTTGAGCACTGGCAAGCTGCTGCTTCAAAGGCTCAAAAGGGAAACACAAGTGCATGTGGTTTTTAGCACCTCAGCTGCAAAATTTTTGTTGCTCTGTACTCTAATAGATCTTTTTCCATCTCTGAATCTGAGCCATCTAGACCACTTTCTAGTGCAGAAATGTTCCCTCTAGGATACCTGATACTGTCTAATCAAATCTAATTTTCAGACATCCAAAAAGAGAGGCTTTTGACCATTCCCTGGAAAATTTTATAGCATGTCTGAAAGTTTAAGGATTGGAACAATTGCCTGTAACTGGACCCAAATCTCTTCTCTTAATTTGGTCATCTATAGTCAAGATCAGATATGGAAGATGTCTAAGGCACACCAGTTTCATTTTCACTGTTACTTCAAATCAGCAACCAAAGATTAAAGTATTCTCACCAAAGGCAAAACACTGTTTAGTATCAAAACCACCAGAAAAATGTGAGGGAAGTTATGAGCATACAGGTACAGACTAGTAAACATTCCCTGGGACAGTCATCCAAAACTTCTCCAATGAACCTGTATCTGGGGCAATCTCAGCTTCACACCCTGAAATGCTTAAACTCTATTATTTGAAAGCCCACCTTAATAGGTATCTCTCCAGAAAAGTACAGAGGGCATGGAGCACATACAACTTGTACCATCTGATTTCAGCAGCACATCATTGCCTTCAGAATAGAAGGCAGGGGGAATGGAATAATCTTGCATTTTTATGTCTCCTCTTTTGCTCCTCTTCAGATGTGGGAGGATCACATGGATCTCATGGGCACTTGGATAGCCCAGACATAGGCTCACCTTTTTAGGTTTTGTGAAAAAAAAAAAAAAACCAACAAAAGAAAGCCTGAGAAGAACTGCCCCGTACCTGCATTGCTTTTGCATCTCTGTCAATGGGCTGGCACTCATGCCAAGGGCAGTGCAGGGTGTGACAGCCCTCAAGCACAGAAAGGAAGCAGGGACAAGTACTTGGTGGCAAACCTTTTAGCAACAGCTGTAACAAAATCACACCACCAGCAGAAGTTGTGCTAGCAATCGGGAATTTCTTTTTCCTCATCCCTATGATCAAACATTACAAGCATCCCAGGTACTTAGCTATTCATCACAACAACACAGGGACAAAAATATCCAATGGGAAGCAGAGCACATGGAATTGCTGAAGTAAAGTGCAGCTGAAAACTGGGTGGTTGCATCGCTCTGTACCACTGGTGTTGCTTTTGGCTCAGTGCCTTCAGCATGTTACGGAAATTGGAAGCCCTGTAGTCATCCCCACAGAGGACATGAAGTCAGCTCTCCTTTGAGCCACCTCAGGTCTGTGAGATACTCAGGATCCACAATAAAATGGCTCTTTTCCCTACTCCTCTGATGTTGTCCCTAACCTCCTCCCAGTGATGAACAACTCCGTGTTTAACACAGACAGGCAACAGCAGGGTGATGGAGTTACATTTTAAATCTGTCCCATAAAATAAAAAGAGTTAGAAACTCTTTACCTTTACGTCCTTGAAAAAGGAAGAATCGTTTGCTGGTGCTGTCTTAAGGTGATGTTCCTGAGAGTCCTTTGACAGCAAAATGGATGAAAGCATTTATAACTCTGGAAATTTTATTTAAAAAATTAAAAGCTCAGGTGCTAGGTTTGAGTTCTCATACACACAAGTGATCTCTGTGTACATGTCTCATTAAACTTCTATGAAAGTGAATGGTTCTTATGTTTTAAGCTGCTTTTGGAAAGAGGTGGCGAGGTTGTTCCTATGTGCTTTTAAAATGTAAGTCCATCTACAACCAACTTCACAAGAACTCAGTAAATTAACTTGAAAACATCTCCCTCTCACATTTATTACAGGATGCTAATAGGCAAGAGACTCTCATTCAGCAGCTCTGTGTTTGTGCTTTCACCTTGCTGCACCATCAATGTTTTTGAAGAAAAATGTCATACTGTGCCCAAGTTATGCATCAGTCTCAAAGAGACACTGTTGTGTGTTTCTGAAAACAGAACCAGAAACCAACACAGAAATTCACTTAGCAGCTGTGGAATGGTTGCTATTGCTCAATAATATACAAAATTACTGCTACAGTGAATTTATAAGGGTATCCTGCTTTGTGATTTTTGCGGGCTGCTAAACCCAGTGTCAGAGAAAATGTGTCACACAGTTCTCATACTATGTTTTGAAATACAGCCATGAAGCTGTTCTGCTCCATTTCTGACCCCCTAGTGAGTCAGAAAAACCTGAGCTAGGATTTCTGCTCCACCTGGGCAGAGGCCAACGGCGACCTCTCCAAGAAAGCGCCTGAGTGCCCAGCTCAGCCCAAACTGTTGGGCTTCCACATTAAGTTTTACTTCTCCTGTTGTCTGTGGCTGGCTTTTGGATGCAGAGGAAGAATCTTAAAATTCTTGGTCTTTGGAGAGAGAGCACATTTACAGAACACAATTTTCCCTCTATCTCTAGTAGCTCTACTACTGAGACAAATGAAGTGTAGGCGATAGAGGCTCCTTCCTAAGCGCAACAGAAAAATATACAGTGCCAGCCTTCACCACGGGCAGGCACCAAAGGTAGCATATCACAGTAAAACTGCAGGTATTGCAGAGTCAAACTGCTAAAAAAAAAAAGTTGTCAGAAGCTTTTAAAAAGAAAAAAGAGTCAGTTTGGAATGCTGCCAAGTACTCAAGCTCGATGTCAAATTACAATCAGCTGAAAAATTCTGTCTTTCAAGTACAGGAATATTCTACAGTCTTATCACAATCCAACTACAACAGTGGCTGAGCATACATTTTGCACATTTCCCTCTATACTTCTCTCACCATGACAGTAAAACACGTGAAGAAAAGAAATAGCTAAACACCAAGCATGCATCCTTCCCATAACAGCCTGTCCTCTGCTTTATTGTATACAAACACACAGTAAAACACCAATAGCAGTACATCCAACAACACAGGAGACACAAATAAAAAGAAAGTAATGTCTCCAAAGAGCCTGACAGGCAAAATGAAATACTATGAAAAACAGAGAAAAGTTAAACCCAAAGAGGATCAGGGTAGTGTGACTGCTAGTTTAACAGAGGACCCTAAGAGCAGAAGGCAGCCAGACAGTTCAATACGTTGTTTGTATGGTATGTTTGTATGATACAGTCCACTACCTCCCATCATGTATTAGCAGCCAGCCACCCTTGTGCAAGAACTTCTAAGTCTTGAGTAGCCTAGAAGGACTTTGAGGAGGTATCTCTGCATGGCCCACTTAAATTGTGGTAACTCACAGAAATCACACCATTCTCCTTAGTGACTTCTTATGACTGTAATCCAGTGGAGCCTTTATACTTGCTTTACTCTAGGGAAGTGTTGCCTAACAAACAGCAACAGAGTTAATTTACCTTAGCATTGAAATGATAGGTTAAGCTGTAAAAAACATCCCAGTCTTCAAGCAGACAATGAAGCAGCTTTCAAACTAAAGAAACATGCTAAATGTTTTTGTTTACTTACTAAAGTGGAATGCTATCTCTGCTGACACAGTCTCTGACCTGGTTTTGCTACATTTAAAATGCAATTGCATTACTTACTCTTTGGCAAGAGAGACTTTTAAAAAGTCAGACATAGCAACAATATATCAGGGGGAAGAAACTGAGAACCTCTGAAGTCTGGAATAGAGGTTTTGGAGTGCTGAGAAGGTATCATTTCCTTCCATGCTCACCAAGGGGTGGTATCAGCGCACACTGCCGGCTCACGTTGAGCTTCGCATCCACGAGCACTCCCAAGTCCTTCTCTTCAGGGCTGCTCTCCAGCCACTCTCTGCCCAACCTGTATTTGTGCCTGGGATTGCCATGTCCCAGGTGCAGGTCCCTGCAATTGGCTTGGTTGAACTTCATGCCATTTGCATGAGCCCACCTCTCAAGCCTGTCCTGGTCTCTCTGGATGGCATCCCTTCCCTCCAGTGTGTCGACCATGCCATTGAGTTTGGTGTCATAGGTAAACTTGCTGAGGGTGCATTCTATCCCACTGTCTGTGTCTCGAACAAAGATGTTAAATAGTATTGGTCCTAGTACTGACCCTTGTGGAACACCACTTGTCACCAGCTGCCACTTGGACATTGAGCCATTGACCACATTCCTTTGAGTGCAGCCATCCAGCCAGTTTTTCTTCTACTGAGTGGTCCATCCATCGAACCCATGACTTTCCAATCTGGAGACAAGGATGTCATGCAGGGCAGTGTCAATTAATAACATTAAGCATACAATATCTTGCACAAATGTCTCAGTACATTACTAGCATAAGCAGCACAAGTGAAAGAGCCAAGCCTCTGCAATTTATTGCACCATTCTACTTATAGATACATAAGAATAATAAACATAATGCCGAGTTGTAATGTTATCTAGCTCATAAGCAAACTGCATCAAAATGTACTTCCTCACTGCAGTTCTTTACAATTTTTATAGTTGTCTCCTCTGGACAATTATGATACACATGTTATAGATAGACAAAGAGAAGCTGACAGGAGAGGGTCATGCTCATATGGGAGATAAGTCACTGATCTAAGAGGGATGCCAGTGAAGCTATCTGCCTGCAAGAGGGATGCCAGGGAAGCTAGCTGTCTGCTTGTCCTCAGCTGCCTGCTCCAGGCTCCCCCCTGAACCTTGAGGTTTCACTGCTGCTGTACAGTCTGGACAGAGTAAGACTGAAAAAGGTCTCAACCCACAGAAATTTGAAGTAGCACTTCCCTACTCCTATTTCTGTCTATTGTCTGAAAGGTAAATGAGATATCACCAAACTGACAGCATAAACAATGCTTTATTTATCTTAACGCTAAAGGTGTTAAATACAAAGCTTGTACGCAACAGAGGTTCTGAATTCCAAAGGTTTTGCCCCACTGCATTCCATTACAATACAACATTGTCTTTCATGTAAAAATCAATAGTAACATTCAAAACTACCATCTGGCACATCTTCCTTTTTGAGGCAGAGCTGACTTGTGTTTTTAACCTTAAAAATGTCTCTAGACAGTAGTAGGGCTTACTATGAAATGGTTAGCACAGGACGCTATGTTATGGGACTCTGTTGTTTTACATTTAGCTCAATGACAGGGATTCTTGATCAGTAACTGAGATGCCTCCGCAAACCAGCGGTGCTGATAATAAATAGCTGGTTTTCTCTTCAGCGCTGGTCAGCATTGCTGACACTGTATGCAGCAGCAGGTGACTGTACCTCACAGCCCATGCTGGAAGGGGGAAGCTCCCAGGCTGTCCATGCCCTGGATGTTTCAAGAGGATGTTTACAAGTAGCACAGCAGAGGCAAAATCAAAACAGATGGTATACAGATATGAGTAGACTCAGGAAGGGGAAAGCTGCCTGGATGTTTTTAGCAGTGTCACTCTCTGGCTTCCCCCAAACCATCCCACAGGCATCAGTGGGGAGTGAAAGAAGTCTTGCACAACCAGAAAAAGCAACTGCATTGCCTAAATGGTGACCCAGAAAGGCCTGAATTTTCACACATTAATCAAACTGCAAACAAACCCACAGCACCTCTTTCCATTCCTCTGCATTACCACTTCCTCCCCTCAGGGCACAACAGACCATAGACAATGGCAGCAGCTGTGCTCTCTGACAAGGGATGCGGGCCTTGTTCCAAAGAAGTTGGAATGCTACACAAACAGCAATTAATCTTAGATGAGTTCTGGACAATTATGACCCACATGTTATAGGTAGACAAAGAGAAGCTGACAGGAGAGGGTCATGCTCATACAGGAGATAAGTCATCGATCTAAGAGGGATGCCAGGGAAGCTAGCTGCCTGCTTGTCCTCAGCTGCCGGCTCCAGGCTCCCTCTTGAACCTTGGGGTTTCACTGCTGGTGCACAGCATCTGGACAGAGGAAGACAAGCACAAAAGTTATCCACTATCAGGAAATGAATAAATGTCAGGTCTCCATCTTTTAAAATGAAATCTACTCCTGTATGCCTTCACCAGACAGCAGAAGATAATGTACTTCTTTCAAATAGAAAATCAAATATATCATCCTAGCTGCCTTGTGCATTGTGACCTCCACGCTAATCTTATTAAAAGAGATGTTACCAGGCTCTTTGTTGGTGAACAGCACATTAATGAGATCTCCTTGAAATAATCCCATCTCTGATATGCAGGGAAAATTACATTTTCTAGCATAATTACTATGTCAGTCAAAATCCCCAAGTCCATCATTAATTGCTTTTCTCCAGATTCCAACTTGTCAAGCAGTAAAACTCCAGGAAGAGGAGGGGGGAAGAAACCCAGCCAGTTCATCTTATTAAGTAAATCGAACAGCTGCTCTGGGAAGTTTTGCCTAGCTGGAGTCTGCTGTTTGACCAGTGGGAGCTGCAGACACCCTGGCAGGCGGGTCAGAAGTAGGGCACTCAGTTAGGGGACATCCTTCTGCCACATCTCCTCCCTGTAACCTCTCCTGCCCAGACCATCTCAGCCACAGCCCTTGGGCCACCACAGTGGCACATAGCAGAGCTCATCCCTAGCAGTGACCCATGAAGCCAAACTGCTCTCCCTGAAAGCCATCATGTCTCATAGACAGTCAAGACCACTTGCACCTTGAGACAGCTGGCCAAGAGAGACCCATGCCATGAAGAGGAGCGTAAGTTGGAAGGCGATATCCATGTCTATCTGCTCAGCCGTTAGCCAAGGAGGCAACAACAAGGAGGAGTTACATGCTGTTTTCTTTTAGATAAGACACAGAGATGTGACAAAGAGAAGCTGCTTCCTAGAGAGTGGTTAATATCCCCTTGGGGCAGGGCAGCAGGAAAAATGCAGGGAAGACAAGAAGGTGGGGTTGGGGCAGGGAAGGCTGGGCAGAGGTAGGAAGCAAAGTGTCATGGCGGGAGTGAGACCTACTGCAGCAAGAGGATTTGTGCCCAGAGGACAGGGAGTGACCTGGCACCTGCAGCCCTACCACCAATTTGTTTGCACTCAGTAAGGGTGTTTAACCCTCTTAAATTTGAGGCTTTTCCAGCTTGTCTTAAATAAATAAATAAAATTCAAAGGTTGTGGGACTTTCCACCTGGTAACAAAAGGTAGTTGAAGACGTCTTTGAGAAACCAAACACTGGAAAGCGTGAATGAGGAAGCTAAATCAAACATCTTGCTTGAGAAAAATATGGTCCTAATTTCTCCATACTTTCCTATACAACAAAAGTGTAACAGGTAGTCTGAGAATTAAAACATTGTAAAACAATAAAATATTAGTCTTCCACAGACTCTATCAGAAAATGGGGTTTACACCAGAAGATTTTGTGCAAACTCTCAAGTCATAATTTGGGCCCTAGTTAAACATTAACAGCTTTGGGTCAGTAATAATTTGTCAGGTACTTTGTGCAGGAAAAGCAGGTGGTTGTCACTGTATATTGCTTCCAAATTGCAGAGGAGTTCTCCTTTCCCCCTGCCCCAGGGGTCTGCAAGGAGAGCTGACAGAGCACCACTTTCAATTCAGGAGAAGCATTATGTCAGCTCCAGCTGATACACACCAACTCCCCAGACTGGGTAATTGCAGAAATAGTTCTGACACTACCTATATACCTGGTGCCTTACAGTGAGCTCCCTCCCAACCTAATAAGCCTGGAAAACAATCTACAGGAAAGAACATATTTGTAATGAGCACTTATTTGCTAATGGACAAGCAAAGTCAGGAGCAGAAAAGAAAGATTCTTGAGTAAAAAATCCCATATATCTGAGAAGAAGGTATTTGAAGGAAGGAAATAAGAAATGCGATTAGGCCTTTTTAATCATTTTCACTGAGGGTGAAACAGTTGCAAAGTGCTATCAAACAGAAGACTAATTGTTGAGGCTCTGTTCTGCCAGAAAAAAAAGGGATCGTACTTCATTAAAGTTTACCCTTTGAAAACTCCATAAAACCCCAGAAGTACCACCCAGTACCTGTCCCACAGAGCTGCAGCACATACAAGGGTGGATTCAGTCCTCTCCCTGTACTTAGATCTCCTGGGGTTCCTGTGGCTTGAAATCAGCCACACAGAAGAGAGATGTACCCAAACCTCCTCTTTGCCTGTGCCATGTAGTCTTTGCCAACAGCCTTGAGTGAGTTTGCCATCTAAGAAGAGCAAGAACTGAAGAAGGAAAAGCAGCAGAGCCTTGGCTTTATTGTGAGCCCCATGTGAGACCATCAAAACAGAATGACGAACTGGCCTGACTGCTCATGTTTACAGCTGAGCAGCAGGCAGCCTTCCCAGTGTCCCTGCCTTGGTACTACACAAAATCCTTGTGTATCTTACATGCAAATAAGCTACTTCAGTAAGATACATAACACTGCATCAATTGTGAAATGCTAAATTTCGCTGTACTTCAACTATTTTTAGTAAAGAAGTTGCAGAGACAGAAGACACACAAGTCCCCCAAGACAGGGGACACACCACCAATCCAATTTTCCCCCACATCTGCTGCTTTGTGGTTCCTTTTCTCAGGTGTTGATTGAGTGCTAGTGAGGGTGCATCTAGGTGAGAGTCAAGAGGTTCCTCAGCAGCAGCCTTTAATTAAAAGAGCCTTCTTGCTGAGAGGGCCAGACCCAGACATTAACTTCTGCCACAATATCCCATTTTATTAAACCACACGAGAAACTCAGCCTCTAGGTAGGGAAGAGGAGAAGAAAACCCTGCACTAACAGGGTAACAAATGACCTTTCCTTTTTGCCTGGCTGCTCAGCTGTTAGGAGGTAGGTGAAAACAGAAACTCAGCTAGGAATGGGAGAACAAGTTCTCTGTTTGCTAAATGTGGCAGCAGGTGGCTTCCTGTGGCTGCAGGAAACTGCTCATCCAATAAGGCAGGCTTGGGCCAAGGGACCAGGACAGCTTTTGGCAGTGACCTGTGCCACCTCCTCCCCAGATGCTGCACACACTTTGCTCTTCCTGCTCCGGGGACAACCTGTCAGTCCCTGCAGTTTTGGGAGAGGGCAACCTTCCTTCCCTTTGCTATTTGTCGTTTAATCAAATCAGGGTGTCAGCAGCCTCTTTGAGACTGTCCTCCTGATGAGCTGTGAATGTGCTCCCAGGTGGGCTGCACAAGCCATGGCTGGGATTTGAAGAGACTTTCTCAAGCCCAGGGAGACTCAGTAGTGGAGAAAATAGTACCAAGCTCTCAAAAAAAGGTTCAGCAACATTAAATGCTACTTTTTCCACAAATATCTAAATATAATTTATTTTTAAATAGTTGTTTTTGGGTTTTTTTTAAAGAAAAAAAGACACTGTAGAAATAATTGTGGCATGGCCAGAGGTTCCAGTTCAAGGTCTGGAGCAGGATTTAAAAACAGAAGCAAAGCTTTATGCAGGTCATCTTTTTTTTTTTTTTTTTTTTTTTTTTTTTTTTTTTTTTTTTTTTTCCTTTTTTT
>VZRU01018720.1:115187-128586 GCA_013398155.1 Pedionomus torquatus
CATTTTGGTTAGATAGAAGAAATGACAGCCTTCCTCTAAAAGCCCTTCAACTCTGCACCCCTGAGTTGGGGGAATTAAATTCCCCCAACTCAGGGAACTTGGCTCAGGGCAGGGGGGCACCTGCTGAAGCTTTGAATCACTGCGTCTGCATAAAGGTATTTTGAATGTGCCTTTATTTTCTATGCAATTGACTCTGCTTACTTAAATATGTGGAGTTTGGGGGTTTTGCCTTTTAAATACCATATTTTATCAGATGGGAAAACTTGATATTTCAGAAAGATCAGATTACTTAAAGTTAATGAGGTAAAATGATTGTATTTAAGACCTCATTCAGGCCTGCACCTCCTGCAACATGGAATGACAAGACTTTGACAAAGATGCCATAGTATAAGTTCACAGATAAAATTAAGTGATTTTATGTGATTTTATGTGATTTTTGTTGCTCAACACAAAGTTTACCAGCTGGACTGGATCATAAAATTAACATGAAATTTTATTATGAACCTTATGATACCAGCAGAAACAGAGAAAGTTGAAAACTGCATGAATGTTTAATATTGGTCACTAAAGAAAAACATTTTTTCCTTCTGTTTTATCTATTTTCTTGGACTTTTCTAAAGCTGACATCTCTCTCAGCCTTCCCAGCCTGACAGTCACTTCAGTGATGCCCCATTAACATGAACAGCCTCACAACCAAGCCCACACAAATCAAGAGCCCACTGGCCAATAACAGACCCTCATTACACACTTCTGCCCCATCCATACTGACATGTCATCCACTGAAAGAGCCTTTGTGTAATGCTTTTTTGTTAATTATGTGCAAACTGGGTCAAGCAACATTCAAAGACTTAAAACAATATGGTCATGAAAAATTGCTTGAACATTTGAAGAGACAATCACATCTCTGGCAAAAATAAAATTAACAATAATAACATAACCTTCTCCAAAGACTTTCATTTATCTGCATGAACTTGTGTCCTTTCAGTTCCCAGCTGATGTATTGACCATTTTTGGATCATATGCCTGGGCATTTATTACTAAAACTGTACCCAACTATTAAAATTAAAATATATCAAAGAGAAAGTTAGGTCAGAACAAAGCACTTGTCGTGGTTTAGCCTCAGATGGCAACAAGAACCACGTGGCAGCCCGGTTGGCTAACGCCTCATGGCGGTGTTAGAGCAATTGGAAGAAAAAGGCAACACTACTGGGTTGGGACAAAAAACCTGTTTAACGGGACAGCAAAATTGAACAGGGAAAAACAGTAACAGTAACACGGATGCAGATGGATACAAACGCGATTACGATACGGACTGCAGCCCCGGACCCTCGCAGACCCCACAATTCCAGTCCCTCCTCCCCTTCCCGACCAGCTCCCAGCAACCCCCTGGGCATGGCTCAGGTGGGGTGGAATACCTGGGCCCCTGCTTGAGCCAGGGGAGAATTGACCCTGTCCCTCCCAGAAAACCAGGACAGCACTTCAGTCAGCTAATGATCCATTAGGTGAGAAAGGAGCACCACATTACAAATCCTCACTAAAATCGTACCTTTAAAGCAGGCTAAGAAAGTAGCTCACTGACTCTTGCTGCTTCCCTATGGTGAAACAACCAACATTAATGCCAACAGTACTGTAAGACACTAACAGTGGTTCTAAAAGGGATGGTAGGACAGCTGATGTAGGTGTTGAGTTCAGTGACTCCAGAGGGATATTGTGTCAGAGTACTTCACCTACAGGCCAGTCAGTCTCACCTCTGTGCCTGACAAAATCATGGAGCAGATCCTCCTGGAATCTCTGTGAAGGCACATAGAAAATAGGGAGGTGATTGGAGACAGCCAACATGGCTTCACCAAGGGCAAATCCTGCCTGACAAATTTGATGGCCTTCTATGATACTGCCACAAACTCGGTGGACAAAGGCAGGGCAATGGATGTCATCTACCTGGAATAAGTAAAGTATTTGACACTGTCCCACATCACATCCTACTCTCCAAACTGGAAAGTCATGGGTTCAATGGATGGCTGCACTCAGTGAATAAGGAACTGGCTGGATGGCTGCACTCAAAGGGTTGTGGTCAATGGCTCAATGTCCAAGTGGCGGACAGTGACGAGTGGTGTCTCGCAAGGGCCAGTACTGGGACCTGTGATATTTAACATCTTTGTCAGAGTCCCCCAACAGTGGGACTGAATGTACCCTTAGCAAGTTTGCTGATAACACCAGGCTTGGTGATGCAGTCGACATGCTGGAGAGAAGGGATGCCATCCAGAGGGACCTGGACAGGCTTGAGAGGTGGGCTCATGCAAATGGCATGAAGTTCAACCAAGCCAAGTGCAAGGTCCTGCACCTGGGACATGGCAATCCCAGGCAAAAATAAAGGTTGGGCACAATCCCAGGCACAAATTCATTCTCCGTTGGAGAATGGCTGGAGAGCAGCCCTGAGGAGAAGGACGTGAGAGTGCTCATGGACGAGAAGCTCAACATGAGCTGGCAGTGTGCGCTGGCAGCCCAGAAAGCCAACCATATCCTGGGCTGCATCAAAAGAAGTGTGACCAGCAGGTCGCAGGAGGTGATTCTGCCCCTGTACTCTGCTCGTGAGACCCCACCTGGAGTCCTGTGTCCAGCTCTGGAGTTCTCAACAGAGAAAGGATATGGAACAGTTGGAACAGGTCCAGTGGAGGGCCATGAAGGTGACTAGAGGGATGGAGCACCTCTCCTGTGAGGACAGGCTGAGAGAGCTGGGGCTGTTCAGCCTGGAAAAGAGAAGGCTCCAGGGAGACCTTATAGCAGCCTTCCAGTATCTGAAGGGAGCCTAGAGGAGAGCTGGAGAGGGACCCTTTGTCAGGAAGCATAGTGATAGGACATGGAGCAATGGTTTTAAACTGGAAGAGGGGAGATTTAGATTGTATATTAGGAGAAAATTCTTTCCTGTGAGGGTAGTGAGGTACTGGAACAGGTTGCCCAGCAGAGAAGTTGTGGATGCCCTATCACTGGAAGTATTTAAGGCCAGGCTTGATGGGGCTTTGAGCAACCTGGTCTAGTGGGAGGTGTCCCTGCTCATGGCAGGGGGTTGGAACTTGATGATCTTTAAGGCCCCTTCCAACTCTAACCATTCTATGATTCTATGATTCCTTATGTGCTCTACTGTTCTCTTAAAAGGTACATAATGCACTCTGCTGCTCTGAACAATCTGCTCACCTCCTCACTGCAGAAACACCCCCACAACCAGGGTAGGGTCCTTCACTTTAGAGGATACCTTACCAGCTGTGGTGTTTTCTTGAAAATCTCTTATCCTCAGAGACATAACAACAACATAAACAAGAACATACAGGAGTAAGAAAATAGCTACAGGCCTGAGAAATTGGCCAAGGAACTCTCAAATCTTACTTTGACTTCTATCACAGCCACCTCTAGATATTTAGCAACACTTCCTGGTTTCTATTTCTCTATCTGTCTAATGGATGACATTTGTCTTCTGGGAAGTGCCTCATCATGTGCACGACATAGAGCAAAGTATTGTTACTTGGGTTTTTATTGCTGTCTGTTCTGAAAGATGGTCTTCTTTTCCTTTGTTCAATTAATGTGCAAAAAGTATCCTTAAGAAGCAGGTAATCTGTTGGCCCATCGACTAGGAAGATACTAGTTATGGAGAATATTGCTGTTAAATACAAATGATCGTAAATTAAGATGGCCTCATTAAATCAATGCAATAAGCAATTATTAACAAATGGTTTACATGTTCTGTTTTAGAGGACTTCTGCTTAGAAGCATCCTGAAGCTTACAGAGTGAGGGTTGTGATTACTTAACTGTTTATTCTGAAAATGAATTATGACCTTGTTTTAGGAGAATTTATAAAAGAAAAACTGCCTAAATGTTCACAAAACACTTTCATCTAACATGATGGAAGAAGAAGAAAAGGACTCAGATTATCTGCCCTGTGAGATGACTTCACACCCCAGTCCTACATGAACACCTTCAAATGATGAATATGATCCCGCATCCCATGCTTCCCTAGCCTCATGCCACATGCCTGTGTTTCTTCACAAGTGCACTGAAACCAGGATTATGCAACAACAGAGGAATGGAGCAGTAACTGAAAAAAGAAAAGTAATGCTCCTGCTCTTTGCACCACAAGGTGTCTGGAGAAGAACTTTGTGCATCTCACACACAGCAGTGGGTAAAGGATTCATGAAACAGGTGCTTCCAAGCAGAAAATATTGCTCAGGTCATTAGTATGACTGCTTTGCTCAGTGATAACTATCTTGAGTAAAAGTGTGAATATTAAAGTGAAAACAGAAGCCCAAATCTCCTGTTAAGTATACCTAGGGAAACACAGAACCATTTTGATTAATTTTTGAATTACATTTTTCTCACCTTAGCATAAGAGGAAACAGGCCTCTGTTCCCAGTATGGGAAAGCTGAGCAGCTGTACAATTTTTAAAGGTAGATCCCTCCATGAGATGTCGTGGCACAGGAAACATTGAAGGTCTGTGCTTTAGCTACTGCAAACTACAAAGATGTTATTGCTCACATTTCCAATTATTTCATGCCTTTTTTTTTTGTATACAACTTACTACTAAAACAAAATATGGCTTATAGTGAGGACAGAAAAAGTGACACAAACCATGGAGCCTGTAAGGTGTAATATTGCTTTTTAATATATAGAAGGTAGGGTAAATACTTGACTGTCAAATCAAGCAAACTACTTGCTTTTTCATCTTTCTAGGAATGCTTTGTGCTTGGGCTGCTAGGCTTTCCCACAACATTTGCCATAGTGTAACATTTCCCCTTCATATTAAGCATGGGAAGGGTAAAGACAAGCTGAACAGAAAGAAAACTTGAGAAGCACAGAAAGAGAATAGAAAAAATGTTTCTTCAAAACAGGAGGATTCCTGTTTAAAAATGCACTCTTCAAGCCTATTCTTTGCAAAATCCCTTTTAAAATGACTAAACATTAGTTAAATTTCCACTTCCAGCCACATTAATATGCCCCAACTCAAGCCATTTCTAATCAAGCTGAGACAGAAGAAGGGCAAATGGAAAGACAATTGACAACTACTCCCCAGTGAGAAAGCTAAGCTATTAGCTCAGTGTTGGTCTGTGCAAAGTGAGAAGATTGTTCTGGTTTGTAATTAATTCTTCTGCTGGGATCTTGTTAGCATCTTTTTACTGCTATGGAGACAGCTTTAACTTGGCTTAGATTCCCCAAAGGCAGTCTGGGGTTGAATGAGTGCCCAAAGTCTCTTTTGGAAGTTATTTTAGCAATAGAGATTGTCCTTGATATAAAATTGAAGGCTCTTTGTAAGTGAGGTTGCAGAAAGCAACCCATGGCTATAAAAAATAAAATTAGAGTTCAATATCACCAAAATTCAGAGAACTCCATGAAGGCTGCAAACACTATACGCTCTACCAGAGGCTTGGTTTGTCCCCGTCAATTTTAGGCTGGTCTTTTCAGCTTTCTTATGGATGTAAGTGATGCTGAGAATAACTACTAACTGGACCCAGGAAAATAAGCAATATGGAGAGAAAGTATTATTTCTGGCATATTGCAGTATATTGGCATTGCCAACATAGAAATGGGTGACGGAAACAACACTGAGATAAGCCATTTGTTATCTTGCAGAGAAGATTGAAGATAAGTGACAAAAGCAAAGTCATTCTGAGTTAAGGCATTAAGGCAGAAAAATTGTCTTTCGCATTTCTAGAGGAGTTTTTGTCATGCTACAACACAGAGGTAAAACACAAAGCCTACACAGAAGGCAATGATATAAGATGCAGAGAAGGGGAAAGGCAACATCCTGGAAAAGTCCATCTCATGAAGGGCACACATTGACATCCATACAAACTTCTGACTTTGAAGACCTTAACTATGACAGGACTTTTACATGGAGTAGATCATGTGAACTAGACAGATGGTGCCTTACTGTTGGTTGCTCCTTATAGTAGAAGGAACCAAATTCCCTAACTCTTAGGCCAGCACTTCTCCCTTTCATACAGGCTTCAGTCTCCATAGGCAATGCACTGTGTCTATGGAGACAGTGCAGAAGGAGTTATGGTGGCAAGGGAAGATTTTCCAGAATTTCCAGAGTTCTTTGCTGGGATGGAAATAGCACAGATCCTCACACCCAGTGATGATCAGTCCCTGTGGAATTAGACTGCCTTTTGCAATTACTCTTTCTTCTGCTGCGGCAGATAGTCTCACTGACAGTCGCCACAGGCCAAGTAAAAAAGGTCTCATATAATCCGTTGCAACTTATTTATTAAAGCTCTTGCAGGTCTCTGGGTGTTGCAGCCTCTGATGCAAATTTTGCAGTAGTTTCAGGTATATTTTATTTGCAAAACTTATGTTTAACTAATAGAATTGCTCCTGTTTTTTATTTTTTAAAGTAAACTACATATATAGTTTATGTACAGAGACAATAGCTCTCTATTATGTGTTTATACATAAATATATACACAGTATATATATAATTCCTAAGCTTCTCATTCTAACAATTGTATATTTTATGTTACTACATAGGATTAAGAGGAAGAGATAGAAGGAATAAACACTGCCTATAGTTGTCTGTAGCAGAGTATCACACAGTCTGGAGCTCAAACTATTCCAACTGTTAGACAAACTGCAGCTGCAATTCTTAGTGTTATTTTTGTCAGTTCTCCCACTCAGGCTGCCTTGTCACCGCTCTCCATTTCTGAGACACAGATTAAACTGTACTATGATAGTGCTATCAGCACCTTTGTCAACAAAATATACTTGTCTCCTTAGGCTGGTGAAATGTGTGTCACAAATTAGATTTCTGGAGTTCAGCAGCAATCTACAGGAAGTGTTAATTAGAAGAGACTGTATCACAAGGAAGCTCAACAGACACAAATTAATTAGCACCAAGAAGTGCACCAGGGCAGCTCTGCAAAGGTAGCATCATTGGCTTCTAAGAAGTTAGCAGTCTTTACTATTTCCTGGCTTTAGTCTTAATATTACTGACATTAAAACATGCCACTAGACCAAGTGGTCTACACAACCATAGAGAGGGAAAATCTGCTTCTTCTCCATCAAACACCAGTTCTGCTTTTCCTCAGCACTTCAGGCTCTGTACCATTCCAAAGCATAGAAAGTACTTCAGGAACCATGAAGTCATCTTCCATGATAACCTTTGGAAGACAAAAAGGACAATGCTGGTGCTAATTAGGAATTACAGCCTGAACGTAAGAGAGAATCCAATTCAGTCCATGTAGCTGAAATGCAGAGACACAACAACGTACTGACTGAGTTATTAATGATTTATAATACGGTAGTACCCAAGGTCCCGAGTCATCAACAAGGCACGTTTCAAGTAAGTCCTCTAACACCTGATTCAAAAGCATAGGGACCTTCATACTCAAAACCCAAGATACCTTTTCCCTAACACTTGGAGACAGTCACTTGCTGCTATGAGTTCTCCTGTACAGCATGCACTTTAAATGCAATGTTCCCTAGTGCTAGAAGTAATGATTTGGATTAGCACTGTGATTTTCCCACTGCTGGGGAAATAAAAATCTCATAGTACCACTATCAGAGATTTCTGTGGCAACTCAATGAATAACAATAAAAGCAGCTGCAGAATAGCAAGCTAACAACGATTACAGAAATATAATGGTGACTCAACAACTTCTTCACCCATTCTTCACCCATATCTCTCTAGAACCTCTTTGTATCATTCAGTGCAGTAAATCTGGAAAAGTAGGGTTTTAAAATACAGGGTTAGGGCTCTCCAAAATCAAGAGCAGCTTGTATCTCCATGCAGTCAGAATTATCAGTCTTACCCTTCCATGTGTTTAGTTCTTTTCTAAGAGATCAATTAAATTTTTGTCTTCCTTGGGTTTGTTAGAACTTCTCCATCTGTGCCAGACACCAAGTTTCTGGACATGCAGCTACTTAAAATTACTTACAGCCTCCATGTCAAGAGCTATAATACTAAGGGAGCTCCAACATCAAGGTTGCTTTGCCCAAGCAAGAGCGTGGACTGCTCAAACCTTCTTTGTAGTCCTTCATTTCAGCAATGTGCCTAAGCAGAATTTTTAATATGAAGACTCCAAACTACAATTGAGCAAATCCATACCTAAAATATGACTTGTATCAGTCACCGATCTGTCCTCCACACACAGCTGTCCAGGACCCAGGCAACAAAGAAAAAGGTTAGAGAGGCACATTCTCTTGGGAATCTAGTTGATTTTAAGAATGGTGCCTGTAATAGTAAAGACAGTTACTTTTTCTAGAGACATACATGCAATATTGCATCTGCAACAGTTCTAACTTTCAAAAAACAGTATTACAGAGAAGTGATTGGACTACAAGGGAGTTTTGAATAGCTGAGTATCTTTATTTGTCAGCTGAATTATAAAATGATACAGCACTCTCACTTTTTATGAAGCAATAGCATCTCTCAAGAATGTTATACACCAGAAATCCAGTATTAAGTGGCTGAAGATATGTAGCATTTTTGCCCCTCATAACCACTGAAAATATGTGAGCGTCTAAATGTAACCACACAACTTATTCTCTGTCATTACTCAGATCATGGCTTATCACCATGGATACTCAATGGCATTTACAAACATATTTAATGCTGACAGAAGCAACAGAAGAGAGTCAGAGTAACCCACTTTACTTGTTCTTACATTTTACTTCAGATTTGGGCAAGGCCAGCTAATTGAAGACAGGTGTTCAGTTGCCTTTAGGTTTCTGCTGCTTAGATTTGCTGCGTGGACATGAATCCAGCCAGTACCCCAGTGAGACAAGCAGCAGCCTTTCTGAAGATCTTCAAGGCAGAGAGTGCTCTCTCCTCCTGCCAAACCAGCTGCTATGCTTTATCAAACTCCTGCTGAATATACATTTTTGCCTGTCCAGGTTACCTGCAGACGCCAGGAGAGAAAAAAAATCACTTTTTATAAAGTCTATACTGTTTATCCTCAAAGGACTGCCTGGATGCAGGTAAAGTGTAACAGAAACAAGATAACTGATTTTTTTTCTGTACACCTGGACAGGTATCAGAACAGAGTCCATACCAGACTGTATCTTGAAGAGGTGAGTTTTGCCCTGAAACTCATTCCCCACATCCTTGAGTGAATCCTGATCATCCTGCAAATATACAGCACTTACAGCTCCTGGGATGCAGCACTTCTGGGATGCAGCGCTTCTGCTACCAGACACAGAAGGCGGCAAACCTCTGTCTTCTGTACAGAACCCATAATATTCCAGGGTACTTCTGAGTCTGTGTTCCTGCTCCAAACATCACCACACATAGAGTCTGATGAGCATTTTACTGGTGAACAAGAGATTTTGGAAAACAAAATCCCTTGTAAGAACTAGTGTATGACTTGAGACTGGTGGATATAGAGGTGAGATAAGCTAAAGCTATGGAGGCTTAACAAAACTGACATGGTCAATTACCAGATAATGGCCACTTCCAAACATCTAATCTCAATTACCAACAGTTAGGCTACAAACAGTAAAAAGAAACCTCATTAAAATAATTTGATTTTAACCAGAAAGATTTCAAAAACTAGTATTAAAAATGGACTCACAATAAAAAGTAGCTATAAACAGCTACAGCATCAGGGCTGAAGACTATCTTCCCAACAAAACTGTATCACTCTTTTACTGCTTTGAGGCTTCCTGCCTTACCTACAAAGAAACTGTTGGGTGAAAATTTCATTTTGTGCATTTATTCCTAGAAAAAACATGCAAGTGAGCAGAGGCAGGCTGTGTATATTAACCAGCAGAACTCAGCAACATTCCTCTGGCCTTTAGGTACCAGTAAAGGACTGGGTAGGACTGGGATTTTGGTCAGACAAACTCAGATTAGACCAAACAGTGGAGCTTGGAAGAAGTAGAGAGGCTTTTGAGGACACAAACTGTAATTAGGTGCTGCCTGTGTGTTTGAAAGCATATTTCATGTTTCCAGCTATATTTGCTAGTTTAATACAATACATTATTTCTACAAACCTTGGATTACCTGTCTTTAGATTGTCACAATTTTGACAACACATGAAACAATCAATGAACGAAGAAAATCATATTCAAAACTGAATAGTAGTAACAGGTTCGGTGTGCTCCTAAATTTAAAAGCCTATTAAACTGATTTTCTTCCTTGACAGAATATATTTTATACTGGGTCACAAAGTCTCACAGACATGAAGCTTAGTTTTGTGACTGATTTTCTGATTTCACCACAATGATTGATACGAATAAACAAACAGTTTTCTATCAATTCTTTATTTCCTTCTGCCACATGAAAGGCAGAGTATGCAAGACTAGTATATATATTTTTCTTTTATTGCCTTTATCTCTAAACAAAAGTCTTTGAGACGTAGATCTGGGTCCTGATATTAATGAAAACACAGGGGCAATGTCAAACTAAACTTATTTTGCCCTAGACTGACAGAGAGTATTTGCCCTTGCCAGAGACAAATTTTGAGTGATGATGCTTATGGTATCAAAATATCCCTGAATACAGTGAAACAACTGCCCATCTTTTTGTATCTGGCCTGTGTCTAGAGACCTCAGTAGACACCTGTGGCACCACATAAACAAATAAGAAGTTTTTTATAGGTGTGTCGAGTTGACAAATTGAGCCTCAAACCAGAGAGCAACAGGAACACATTCATTATGCTGACAGCCCATTGTGACACTTCTCGTGCAAAAGATGCTGCTAATCCTAACGAATATTCACTCTCCACTGAGCAGAAGTCTGAAATGCAATGCTTAAATTCCCACCTCTCAAATAGGACATCTTTTGGAAGCCATGAAAACACAACATTCTCCACACTCTTTTTTTTTTTTTTTTTTTTTTTTTTTTTTNATGCTTGTCCTTTGTATTTCAATTAATTAAACATTACCTAAATATTACCTGCATGTGACTATATGTACCTACAAAGAAAACCATTGTGTTCTCAAAATTCAGGCCTCCATACTAAGGCCATGCACATACCATGCACTGGCACATGAACAACAAGTATTTTTCTCCCCTTAACATATATTGTTGATGCAATAAAACACTTCCTTGAGATATAATAATTAATTGCATTTGAGGACAAAACAAACATTCTAGAGGAATTGCAAGCAAATAATTAACATTTTAAAAATGGCTAGCCAGTCCCCACTAAGGTTTAGGGGCAATGCAGGCCCCACACCCTGAGGTAGTCCCAAAAATAAAGCAAAAATCCTGTGGGTCTTCACATGGAAACCTGAAGTGACAGATATCCTCATGACCCAGAAGATCCTGGGTCTGAACTACAAAACTCTTTCTGTCTGTGGAAAGGAGAATCTACTAGAGGAAAAAGATCACCAAATACCTGAAGGTGGGAACTGAAAAGAGGATCTCCAGGGACACTTGCGGAGTAGTAATTGCCACAATCTATGGGACTCTGTCACAACACACAAAAAAGCAACCTTACCACCAAGAAGTTATCTGAGATACATAGTTGTCCTGCAAAGCACAGTGAGCCCTGTGGAGCTGGCCAATTCTGACCCCAAGGAAAGTTTCAGTGGCAACTGATGGACAAAAATGCTATTATTTTCCACTGACATCTAGCCTTACTGTTTTTAATTTTGTTGTGACTTAATGGGACTAGATTCTGTTAACTATTAATACTAGTAGTTTAATGCCAACTTTTTACAAGTGACAAGTGTCTTACAACAGTCAAATCAAATACTGCAGTTTTATCCATGGAAGAAATGATGTCAAAAGGAGGATCTGAAGAACAGTTCAAGGATGACTTTGAGTAAGTGACTTAGCACGTAACTGTTTCTAACCAAGAAGTCCCTGTAATAACTCCAACAGACAGATTCTCAGATTGCCCAGCACAAAACATGTGCACTCTGAAACCACTTTTCATTTTTCCCAGTCCCTGAAGGAGAGTTTCTGCCCAGTGCCTATATACTATGCCCACCTTTCCTCCTGCAAGCATTACGGCATGTCCTAGAAATGCACAGAGTCGGATTCTCCTTTGTAAGAAAAGCAAGAGCTTGCAGAGACAACAGCACTTCTGGACTCTGAACTCACACTTTTGTATCAAAAGACTCTCACATCAGATGTCTTTGACAATGAACTTGAAGAGGCTGATATCCACATTATGCACAGACAGATGGCAGGACAAGGCTTCACAGTATCTTCTCTATTTCACTGGTCAAACCTGAGTAACTTTCAGGGAAAAGCAGCATGACTACAGCAATTCCAGTGCAACAGTACCAAAATGGACTTCTGTTTTTCTTCATCAGAAGAAGAAAAGCCATCTCAGAACCCAGGAGTCCAAACCCAGGAGGCTTTCTCTGTCAAGCCAACACTATCCACTTATCCAAAAGACTCTCAACTGTTGCTACCAGGCCCAGGTAAAATATATTCCATGTGAAATACTACTAAGGAAGTAAAACCACCATTCTCCCTCAGAGAAGTCTGACTTAACCTTCATGGGTCACCCCACAAAGAGCACACTGCAGCAATCTTAAAGTGTTTTGTACATTCTGCAAAGATACTTGAACTCAAGGAAAAATTCAGAGACAAAGGGAGTGTGACCTTGCTTCAGATGGGTTTTCAGTGTCCTTCAGGGCAGAGACTGTCTTTATTTATGTCTTGTACATACAAAGATGNTGACCTTGGTTCTTCCAGCAATAAGTCTAAACAAGGGCCTCTCTGCATACCATCCCTTGGTATAATCAGGTCTTATCACTGTGAGACGGAACAGCTCTGAACAATGTGCTGTTAATTTCAGAGTTTAGCTAGTTAGAAGAGACCCAGCTAAGAAAGTAAAACTGTAAAACAGAAAATTGGTTCGTTTTACCTCAAACCAGGACAAAAGATCATAGATTTAGCAAAACAGAAACTTTGATATCATTTCCTCCCACACATTAGAGCTGAGCAGGATACATGAGGTAAAATCTCATCTGTTCAAGGTCTACTGGTGAATCAGTGTTCTGAACAAAAGGACATCACCTCCCAACAGAAGCCCCTTCTCATTTAAGAGCTGAGGCACAAATCGAAGGAACATCTTTCTGTGAGCTTAAAGAAGCTACTGAGAAGATGAAGCAGTTTGGAAATGTAAAAAGAAGACTATGATGTTTAAATAATAGAATGATAGAATGGTTAGAGTTGGAAGAGGCCTTAAAGATCATCAAGTTCCAACACCCCTGCCATGGGCCAGGACACCTCCCACTAGAGAAGGTTGCTCAAAGTGCCATCCCGCCTGGCCTTAATCACCTCCAGGGATGGGGCAGCCACAACTTCCCTGGGCAACCTGTTCCAGCACCTCACCACCTTAAAAGGAAAGAATTTTTTTCCTAATATCTAATCTAAATCTCCCCTCTTCCAATTTAAAACCGTCACCCCTTCTCCTATCAGTACACTTCCTGACAAGGAGTCCCTCTCCAGC
>VZRU01018721.1:882-13434 GCA_013398155.1 Pedionomus torquatus
CAAGAGCAAGTGTAGGGTCCTGCATCTGGGGAGGAAGGATGCCAGACACCAGTATAGGTTAGGAGCAGGCCTGCGGATCTGGGGGTCCTGGTAGATAGTAAACTATCCATGAGCCAGCAATGTGCCCTTGTCACCAAGAGGGCCAATAGAATTCTGGGCTGCGTAGGGAAGAGTGTGGGCAGTAGGCTGAGGAAGGTCTTTCTCCTCCTCTGCTCTGCACTGGTGAGGCCACAACTGGAATACTGCATCCAGTTCTGGGCTCCCCAGGTCAAGGGAGACAGGGAACTACTGGAGAGAGTCCAGCATAGGACAACAAAGATGATTAAGGGATTGGAACATCTCCCTTATGAGGAAAGGCTGAGAGAGCTGGGACTCTTTATCCTGGAGAAGACTTCCCTGAGGGAGACCTTATTATTGCTTATAAGTGTCTGAAGGGTGGGTTGAAGGAGCATAGAGCCAGACATTTTTCAGTGGTTCCCAGTGACAGGACAAGGGGCAATGGGCACAAGCTGGTATATTGGAAGTTCCATTTGAATATGAGGAAAAACATCTTTACGGTGAGGGTGATAGAGCCCTGGTGGTTGTGGAATCCCCTTCTCTGGAGATTCTCAAGACCCACCTGGATGCAGTCCTGAGTAATGTGCTCTAGGCAATCCTGCTTTAGCAGGGGAGTTGGACTAGATGATCTCTAGAGGTCTGTTCTAGCTTTTACAGTTCTGTGATTCCGTGATTTGCTTGTGTCCTGGAGTAAATCAGAGGCTGTGGCACAGCATTTTAAACAAGGTTTTGATCAGAGACAACCTGACAGGGGCAAAACCAACCGTATGCAGGGCTATATATGGAAAGCCCCCTGAAATGGAAATGTAGCTTGGTTTAGTACATGTCCCTCTGATACACAAAAGACAGGGAATATTAGCTAGCTGAGCATTTAAATTTATGACATTTTTGGGGAGAAGAGGAATAAAAGTTTCCATTAAAGGGTAGTTGAATCAAAACTGAAGCAGTGTGAGTATCTAAAGTTGTCTTCATCGGATCCAAAGTTTCTACATTGTGCTTTTATTTTAGACAGTTTAATTTGCTTAATACTTTATATTATTTATGACTTCATACTCAATTTGGCTCTTGTTCTCTGTGTAACATAGGTTCTATAGCTAGTGCCTTGTTTTCTTTGGTGCACTTGGGATTTCATGCTTGACTGTAAGCTTTAAAACAGAAAATCATAGTGAGCTTTTTGTTCAGCTGTCTTTCAGATTCATGCACTTTTAGTTTCATTTGTGTTAAGCAGTTAACTGAGAAAATAATAACACTGAAAAAGTATTTAGTCTAGATAATTGTCTGCTTGTTTTACAGGTAAACCTAGTATTAAAGTTCTCATGCCTGCACTTTCTCCTACAATGGAAGAAGGAAACATTGTGAAATGGTTAAAAAAGGAAGGTAAGATAGTAATTTTTTATGGCCATGTTTATTGTAATTCTTCATCTATATGATTCTGTTTTGTAAGAATAAGCTACTTCTGTATTAGTATTTTGAAGCAAAATGTTTGGTATATGGATGCTGTCATCTTGAGCAGTATTCACTTTGAAATTGTTGGTTCTTGGAACATTTTTCCTTTAGTTGTCACTCAAAAAGCCCCAATAGCATGGATTATCTTAAGTTGTGCTCTGACAACTGAAAAGTAATGTACTTCTTTAAAAAAGTATGTTGGAGCAGGTAGAGAAATAGTCTGAGTGTATGTTTTGTTTTCTCATTGGTTGCATGTAAATAGAAAATGATCTGCAGAAGAATCAGCAGTCCCTGTTGTGCAAGGAGACCTTTTTGCCCTTTCTTCCCACCCTCTCCAATTTAATATTAAAACTGGATTTTGACTGTAGTCTTGGATTCTAGGTAGGAGTTATCCATTGATATAGGATGTGTTACATAGTTGTAGATGACTGTAAGGAATATATCTTGTTCTCAGACATTTTCTAAAGAGATGAAAATGTTTGGAGAAAAGAACATCTCTTAAAGCAAACTGACAGACGCAATTTGGTGAGCTAAACATCTGTTTTGCTTGTTCTGCCTAGATAGGCCATTTCGTTTGCTTCTATAAATTTTGAGACGTGGCTGGAAGGCAACTTGTTGCTCCAGTTGCAGAGATGGCCTTCTGCTTTTAAAATGTCTAGTAAGAATTTCTGCAGAGCTTTCTGGGAATAATATTTCAGTCTATGTCTGTAAAAAGTAATTGCACCAATGCTCTTGAAACTTGAAGCTTCAAGCAGTCAATTATCAAGTCCAAGATTATGCGGAGAGAAAGGAAAGTTCAGGAGCCTTTGTTCTATGCAGCAGTTGTCAATAATTGTAAGACAGTAAAAATCAACAGTATTCTGTTTCACAATAAATATGGCATTCAAAAATGGAAGAGAAAGCAAAGAAGAGAGCACAATAGGATTTAAAGTAGATTCCAGTTTGTTCCCCAACAACAATGAATCTGTTTTCTTCACAGAAAGATCTTACGACACAACAGTTCTACAGTGGTTTTACTCAGTCTTTCCACTATACTTCTGCCCCAACATAAAAGGAAGAAAAAGCTCCATACCTGTTTTAATTAAATTAGAATGAAATCTTAATTGATGGTTGGCTTCTGAGAGAAAGCTATTTTAGGATTCTTATTACTCTACGTTGCATTTAGAGATAAAACTAAGACTGCATATAGTGTATTGTCTTATTTGGCACATCTGTGGCCATAATTGGTTCCTATGGATATTTTCTTTCCTCTGACAGTCTGGAAAATAAACATAATGACAACATTTAAAAAAAAACCAACCAAACAAAACAAAACCAAAACCAAACAAATTTTGAAGAAAAAAGCAGTGATTTAATGCTTATACTCCTTTCTGCAAGGGATGTTCATGACTAATACATAACTCATAAGTAATAATACTCCAGTGAGCTGGCCATCTAAATGTAGTTGTTTTGCTGAATATAAATATTTGAAATTTTTATTTTCTTGGATATGATATTATCAAAGTAATTGACAAAAGAAAGCAGATTATTGTATATGAAATTTTTCCCATTGTACAACCAGCAGGGGTCAGTAGTTTTCTGCTGTTTGTGTAAATATCAAATTGTTTCTCTTTTTTGGTTTTCCAGGATGGACAGATTATTTCAGTACTGCAGAAGGAAAATGCTGAATTTAACTCACAGCTTTACTATTTCTTTCTCATTGTTAATGCAGCTTCATGTTGATTCCTGTGGGTAATAAAGTTGTTCTCATAAAAATGTTTTTCTAAAAACATATATTTATTATGCATTGATTTAATGTTGATGAAAGATGATAGATTGACACCCCAGGAGACTGAGTTCCTCTTGTTATTGTGGGCAGAGCAACAGAATAGCCAACAGTGCTAGCAGTTTCTTCGTGTGATGTAGCTGTTGCCTTGTGAGACATCACTTCCAGGGATTTCAGTCTCTGTGCTTTGTCGACTTTGATTTATTTGCAAAGAGTACCTCAAGAAATGAATTCTATCTTGAGTTGGATACTTGTCTGAGAGTAACACAGCAAACAGGCTATTGAATGTCAGTTGGGTATGATCCCCTAGAGTCAGTGTGATCCCCTAGGGTCAGTCTCTTTTACCATGTATCAAGTGACAGGACAAGAGTAAGTGGCCTCAAGTATTGTCATGGGGGTTTTAAATTGGATATTAGGAAATATTCCTTCACTGAAAGGGTTATCAAACATTTGAACAGGTTGCCCAGGGAAGTGATGCAATTGCTGTCCCTGGAGGTATTTAAAATATCAGTAGATGTGCTGCTGAGGAACATGGTTTAGTGAGGGGTTTGTCATGGTTGGACTCCATGATCTGAAAAATCCCTTCCAACCTGGCGGATTGTATGATTCAGCCTAGCTATAAGAACTTAATCATTTAAAAAAAAAAAAAGAAGAAAAATAAAACACAAAGAAAACCCAAAAGAAAATCAACAGCAACAAACCAACCCCACCCGAACTTTTGCAAGGGTATTAATATGTAATCTCAGAGAGCTGCCATTCAGGCAGCTCCTGTTGCAAATATTATAAATATATACTTGTTATAAAGTGTAAAAGCAAAGATGCATTCTGTAAAAGTGTGTGAGCCAATGCAGGCAGGATGCAGGAACAACCACAAAACCACGGATCAAAGGCAAAGAAAAAAATTAATCTCAGTACCTTATGGATCAGGGATCTCTGGAGCAGCACCCAAGCAGAGGCATGCAAGCAGGGGACACTGGCACTGCAGAGAGACTCCTTGTTAGCAAGGGAGTGAGAGCGCTCACACTTGTTGTTTCAAGGATTCTGGCAGACAGTCTTCCACTGTGCTTTGATCTCTTCAACAGCAGGGCAGCAATCTTGGGCATGTTCAGTAAGGTAACCCTGAGTCCATACCAAGCCTATGTTATCTAAGTGCAGATGTTCTATTTATTGAGCACACAAAGTTAAAAAACAATTAGTGTGGTATGTGTGTTTTCCAGCACCCCATGTGCGAGTCACTTAAGCGTGTTTACAGTCCTCCTCACCAATCTTCTGTTACTTTCCTTCAGTGTTCTTTCCAATCTTAGCTATCAGGAAAGTTGATTGGTAATCGACATCAAAGTGAGTAGCAATTAGGAGCTGTCACAGATTTTGCAATCTTGAATGAAAATAACTATGGTCCTTTCTGTTGAGCTTGGGTACTGATGTAAGACCGCTTCTTGGCTGCAGCAGTGAGAGGGGAAAAAAAAAAAAAAAAGTAGTGGAAAAGTGGTTCACCCAGTTCTCTGAATACTTTTCCTCTTGCCTGCCTTGCGTAAGGAGTGAACAGCCTCACCTACCCAAATGAAGAGATAATGTTATGTGAGACAAACACATGAATGGAGGTGTTTGCTGCACTGTTGGAGTTATTGCAGGTTGCTTAGGATTGATATTTCTTTTTAATGGTACAGAATGCTTACAGCCTGATTGCAAGTTAGGAGAAGAGCATAATTAAGATACAGAGTTAAGCTCCTTTCTGCTTACTTATTAGCTCAGTAGGCTACAGAATTTGCTCAACAACTTGATATCTTTACATCTATGAAGTACTTACCTAATGGTCTGATATAGGGACTGCTTAAATTGATGATCTGATGGAATGGAAACACTGGTATACTTCCTGGAATTTTAAACTCTTTATGCTCTAGTCATTGCAAAGTGCAATGTGACAATTAGATTATTAAATTAAGAAGATCAGGTGCTACTTTATATATACCCCTGCCAAGTTTGGTTATAGGAACACTGACGTTTCCATTCTTTACTACTGCAGATGATCATACAATACTTGTTTTTGCCTTCTAATCCAGGTAGACATGAAACATGGGTTTATTCTGATGCTGAAGTACAACAGAGTGCAGCATTTCTGGCACTGGGGAAATATTAAAATTTTAACTTATACAAAAACTGTAGGCATGTGTTAGGCTTGTATGTATAGTTACTACTTCTTAGTGCCCAGTAAGGATAAGATACTATATTTTGTTGGAGGCCAAAACATTCAACTACCTCAAAGTTTTTCAATGTAATTTCAATTTTAGTGTTGGCTATCTAGTCAGTATTGATCTCTTGAAAGAATCCAGACTCATAGTATCTTTATCAGGTGCTAGCAGATACTCTTCCTCAGCTTTTGAAGAGTATACTCCGAAATTAGTCATGGATTTGTGTAACATAGTGAAAACAATTTCTAACACTTGCGTGTATTTTTATTTCACAAAGCAAGCATGTTTCTAAAAGATCTTTCTTAACTGTATAGGAAATTGAGGAAACAAAGTTTGCAGATATGCTTTCCAAAGAGATTAAAGTTCCTGATATTTTGATTTGAGTATCTTCAATTGTATAGATACAAACTAGAGAATTTTGATACTTAAAAGATGTTGTTGACCATTATCTTAAAGAATTAGTTTTAAATAGCTTGCTTTGACTTATGGCTAGCAATGAATATGGAAGACTCAAGATTTTATTTATAGCAGTGTTACTGAGTGGTGGCATTCTCGAAATAAATTTCATTGTGTCTGTACTTCCTCTTGGAAAACTAACTGCAAGCATCCGTATTTGGAATATGTTCATATTTTGCTTACAGCAGTTTGTGTCTCTGAATCTTAGTGTTTTATTTGAAAATGAAAGATACAATATGATAAATAGTGATGGGGGATCAGCTAGCTATAGAATATATTAAAGAATGTAAAATGGCTCTATTATATGGATAAAAATCTTCTATTGCTAAATAGACCTGAAAAGAAGTATTCTTAAGTTCTGTTATATTTTGCAGGTGAAACAGTGAATGCTGGAGATGCATTGTGTGAAATTGAAACAGACAAAGCAGTGATTACCATGGAATCAAGTGATGATGGTGTATTGGCTAAAATACTGGTAGGGATTATGCCTTTTTGAGTACCATGATGTAACTTCTTGCCAGAGTGGTTTTTAGCACATTGCCTCAAAAGCTAGCTAAATTCCCTCCTGCTCAGCTTTCAAAATAATGCACTTACTCGTATTTCTAGTAAAAAGATTTTTTAATATTTTTTTTAGCACATGCACCAGACTACTGGTACATAGTACGTGTTTCTATATATGTTTAATTGATTTTCACTTAGCCTGATTGAATTATGTTGTTGTTTTGTATGTTTTGCACCTTATGAATTAAGTTCATTAAATATTGCAGTTTAACGTGTCTTACTCTGAGTTATAGAAAAACAAGTTACAATCAGTTAGTTGGAATGCGGAGTTTTGGATGGTACTTTACCCATGATGTGTGATCTTTGTGCTAGATTGTCTTATGTTGGCCATTGAGGACAGAAGATTATACAAGATGGGCTGACCATCAGGCTGACCCAGAGGCCAATTCTCAGAATTTTTCATTTCCTGATTCCTTAAAATTAGGTTGATATAGCTTTATATAAAGAACAAGAACTGGGATGAATGTGAAGTTCTCTGAATATAATGTTTGGAGTATTTGTGCGTATGTGCCTATATGAGAGGTAATGGTCAGTTTATTTAGGTTCCTTTTTTATGTTTGGCTTTAAGTCCTGTTCTGTACCAAGATGGAAGCAGTAACTACTGGACTACTGAGATCTGGATGAAGGATGTAGTTCTAACCCCGCATTGCTTAATTTCTGCTTGCCAGTTCTATGCTATTCTATACATACTGTAGTCTAAAAAGACAAGTCAAATTCTGTATCTTTTCCTTTCTCCTGTTCCTCTTTCCTAACATTTTTGGAAAATGTTTCTTATTTCAAAACTACGTCATGTTAATTCTCATCAGAATTTAGAAGGGTAGGGGTGTAATTCTGAGGCCTTGTGTTGCTGCTTCTGTGTAAAAATAAATACTACATTTTCTAAAAGCTCATACTTGGTGCTTAACAACTAAGGAACGCTATGGTTTTGTTGTCCATTAAATATGTGTGATGGGAAATGCATTTTAGACCATAAATGAAAGGCCACAAAAAATGATGAAACAGGAATGTCCTAGAGATGAAACTACTTAATCTCTTTGTGCTGTCTTAATGCAGCTTCTTAGAAAATGGAAAAAATACCAGGACATGTTATTAAAGGCTATAGTATAGAGATTGTGCTGACTGCATGTTTGACTTTCCAGAAATATATTAATGGTCTTTTGCTGTTCTTGTATGTGGAAATCATTAATAAAGCTGTAGTATTTTTATTGTTGTTGTTGTAAACCACGGTTGTGGTTTAGCCTCAGACAGCAGTAAGGAACCGTGTGGCAGCTGCGCTTTCTCAAGCACCCCCACAGCCATGAGGGGAGAATCAGAAGAAAAAGGCAAAGCTCATGGGTTGGGACAAAGGCAGTTTAACAGAACAACAAAAGGAACAAGAAAACAATAACAGTAACATGGGCAGATGGGTATATAAAGATGATTACAATACCACTGCTCACCAACTGCACCCCAGGAAGGTTGAACCCCAGGAAGTCCCCTGATTGCAGGCCAACCCTGAGTTCTTGCCCTAGGGAGAAGTCACCTTATCCCTGCCGTAGTATGGAAAAAGGGGTAGATAATGTCCTGGCTATCTATGCCATGCCCAGATCATACAGTAACCAAGTAAAAGCTATCACTCTACCCTGACATATATATATATTTTCATATATATCCATACAGATATAATGTTCTCAGTCTGTGGGCTATCGCTTTAAAATATCCATTGAGTTCATTTTGAGCTCTATCTATTAGGACAGTCTCTCAGGGCAAGTGAGTTGGTGTGTGGTATTGGACTGTTGCATGTTGTATTTTCAGGGCTTGCAGCTGGTGTGTCCAATGCAGCTCATGGCCATGCTCCATGAGTTGAGTATGTCAATCTTGATGAAGTTGCTGGGTCAGACCTTGGCCAGCTGCTGAGGTCAGTTCTGATCCCTTCACTGCTGTACTTCACTCGATTTTTCATCAGTCTATCTGTCATTAGTTTGGGTGATTCTTACTGTAGTACAACCAATCCAGGCTGGAAGGGACCTCCAAAGGTCTTCTAGTCTGACCTCCCTGCAGTCACAGGGACACCCCCAACTAGACCAAGTTGCCCAGGGCCTCATTGAACCTCACCTTAAATATCTCAAGGGAGGGTGCCTCAACCATCTCCCTGGGCAAACTGTTCCAGGGTTCCACCACCCTCAGAGTAAAAAACTTGTTCCTAATATCCAACCTAAATCTGTTCTTCTCCAACTTAAAGCCATTGCCCTTCGTCCTCTCACTGCAGGCCTTTGTAAACAGACTCTCCCCAGCCTTCCATTAGGCCTCCTTCGGGTACTGGAAGGCTGCTATTAGATCTCCTGGGAGCTTCCTCTTCTCCANGAATCACCTCTCTGGATGTGCCGGCAGCACATCTTTTGATGCAGCCCAGGATGTGCTTGGCTTTCTGGGCTGCAAGTGCGCACTGCCTGCTCATATCTAGACTCTCATCCATCAGCACCCCCAAGTCCCTTTCTTCAGTGCTGCTTTCGTATTAGAAAGCTCATTCCCTAGTCTGTATTGATAGTGAATAACAGTTACAGAAACGAGGATGTCCAGTGGCAGGGTCATGGAGCAATTAAGATCATACCATTTCATTCATTGGCTATTCTTGCCAAAAATCAGATCCGTAAGGAACATATATCCATATGTCCATAAGGACATACACCTTGCACTTTCCCATCCTGCTGCATTACCCATCAATGACCCAGATCCTTGAGCAAAGGCAATCCCTTGGATGGGTTTGCCTTTGCCTGAGGCAGGACTAACCCAGACAATCTTCCCTAACACATTCTTCATGTGCCCCACAGGGACTTTATCACCTTCCACTGTATGTGGAAATTTTGATTGGCCAGGGCCAGCCTGATTAATAGATGCCCTGATGTTAACTAGCTGGATAGCTTTTGCTAAATATGTATCTCAGTGTTTCAAAGTCCCACCACCCACTGCTCTCAGTGTACTTTTTATCAGTCTGTTGTACTGTTCTGTCTTCCAACAGGCTGGTGTGTGGTAGGGAATGTGATAGACCCATTCAAAGCCATGCTCTTTGGCCCCAGTGTTAATGAGGGTGTTTTGGAAATTAGTCTTAGTTGTCTGACTTAATTCTCTCTGGGGTGCTATATCATGACAGGACTTGCAAGACCCAGGATGGGTGGTGGCCTGTGGTGCAGGGTATGTTTCCAGTCATCCAGTTGTTGTTTCCACCATTGTGAACACAAAGCGCTTGCCTTGACAGGTTTGTGGGAATGTGATATCATCTGTCAGGCCTCTCCATATTTATATTTCAGCCATCATCCTCCATACCAAAGAGGCTTAATTTGTTCAAAAGCTTGTTGTTGCTCAGGACCGCATTTAAAATCGTTCTTCTGGGTTACTTGATACGGAAATTTTCTGTTTTTTTCCTAGCTCAAGTAGGTTCCTTAGTAGTCTTTCTGCAGTATCCTGTGGATATTTCTGAACTATCCTGTGTCTTCAGTAGATGTTTGTGTAAGGCTTATAACATAAAGCTGTCTGTTTTGTGAATTGAGAGATGATATCTTACTGAAAGACCGCCTGTCCAAAGGCTGCTCAAAAGTTTCAGGTGTGATGTAGTAGATGGGAAATGAAGGATGTTTGATAAACTTGAGTTACCAGCCAGCATCTGGCTGAAGGTTAGAGACTTCCTGAAAGAAGTGAGGCAACAATTCTGTGTTCTTTGATGCCAACTACAGTTCTGCTCCGTCTTGACTGAGTTCAGTGTGAAAAACTGACGCAAATAAACGTGCGATCTGCTTAACACTGTTTTTTACCTTTAAAGGTAAAAGGTTCATTAGATTAAGTGAATTCAATTTCTGCCACCCTTCATGGGTTTTTTTGACTGTATGTTTGGTTTAAGAAAGAACAGGCTATCTGTAAAACAGATACATGTGTATTCCTTTTCTGTTTGAATAGGTCTTTTAGTGATGACATCTGATTCAGTGTAAAATGCAGTAAAAGATTAAATGACTGAATGAAAGTATTAGAAGGGTTATTTCAGCACGGTAATTATTTTTTCAGCGGAGTTACTTCTTAAATTAACACTGTCTTTTTTGCCTAAGATACTTATTTGTTCAATTTGGACCAAAACAATCGATCATCACCTGGTTTAAGAATGGAATTTAATATCCATAAACCATTTTTTCATTCATAACATAAATGAGAGTTGGTATGTACTGAATCTGCAGTGGAAGTTTTATACAAAGTAGACTGAACCAGCAGAAGTTCTGTCCACTTTTCATCCCAGTTTAGGAAATAAACATCTGCTTAGGTATATTTATTTTAGTAACTAAAGCATTATATAATACTGGCAACAGCTCTGAGGATCTTTGTTCCTCTGTGCACTATCTCCAAGTTTCTTTCCCTGTTGTGGCTCACTTGTGTTTTGTTGGTTTGTCAGCCAAGTTAAGATCTTCTTGATTCTTCTTGGCTCTGCACCATAATACAAGTATTGTGAAGCTACTTACTTCATCTCTTTCTGCATTGAGATTCTGAGGTTCATTGAGATTTATGCAGAGCGGTTCTCTGGTATTGTTAATTAGGAAAATGTAGCAGTGATTAAAAAATTCAGGAGATGAAAAGTTAAGCAAAATAATAATTTTTCTTTGTTCTTTTTCTAGTTCTGAGCTGCAAAGACTGTGTGTTTAAAACCATGTTTTTTAAAAAAATGCATGCTTTTAAAAGTATAAACTGCAGTCATCTGGGCTAGAAATGTGTATTGGAAAATAAGGAATGCTGGAGTTCTCACATAACTGTCTTGGAGTGGTGAACGTGAGAAAAAACACAATTGGCTTGAAGAGTGAGAGTTCATAGCATTGATGGCTTTGATTCTATGATTCTATGAATGGTCATGTAATGCTGGGTTATGAACGCCTAGTATAAGTGTTGTGTTATGTTGTGAATGCTCTTCATCCCTGTTGGATTTGTGCATGTGTTATTATAGCACTATTAAAGCACTCTGACCTCAAAATTGAATTAAGGACTCGAGACTGCAACCATGTTGCAGTGCTGCTTTCTCTAAGCAGTTACAATATGTAAACTGCATTCTCTGTTAGATGTGCAAGTCTTTGTAAAGAAAAGAGAAGACATGCAGAAGCATTTGGTTTACTATTATTTTAGGAAAAAAAATTAACTGCTGCATATTAATATGTTCTGGGGAGTATTGTGAACTTGGGAGCACATACATTTTGCATCATCATCGGTATGTGTCCTGGTTGCAACAGGGATAGGATTAATTTTCACAAGCAGCTGAACAGGGTGCAGCTGGGGTGGTGTCTGTGTGTGCCACGTGGGGACTTCCCAGGTCGGTCAGTGAGCATACTGTTCCATATATTCCTCTCAGTTACTGCTGCTGTTCTCCTCTTTGCTTTGCTGTTCTGGTAAACCTCCTTTATCTCAACCCATGAGCTTTGCCTTTTTCTTCCGATTCTCCCCCTATCCCGCAGCTGGGGGAAGTGAGTGAACAGACCACGTGGTTCTTCGTTGCTGGCCAACGTTAAGCTGCGACAGTACGGATCAAACATATGAGTATTACGCTGATAAACAATTTTCTAAATACCTTGTTCAATGCTAAGTATGATAATGCTGCAAAATTATTAGAGCAAATAACTATTTTGTATGTTTGTAGTTTTGTTTTCTTCTGTTTTGGGCCGGTTTTGTGTTTTATTGACTAGGTTGGGTAGATTGTGTCTGTACTGGCTTCAAGCTGCTGTTTTATTTGATTATGAGTAACATCACAGTTATGCATAGTATTATGAATCTGTTTAAGAATGGACCTTCAGAATGATCTTTCAGCCTTAAACAAATCAGTTCAGGGTTCTCAGATGGCATTCTGTCATCCCCAAGTACTTTAAAGTCATCTCAGTAAAAATAAAATATGGTCAAGTCTTGATGGATTCTTCAGACTTTCTTCTCTAAAACTAAGCTTTTCAGGGTATTAATGGAGAAGAATGTATCAGGAGATCAGAACCAGCAATACTGAACTGAGTCTTAAATAGGTAAATTCTAGTGTAATACTTCCTCTTTAAGAGTATTTTGACATGAAAAAAATAACGTTCGGGGGGG
>VZRU01018721.1:13443-51819 GCA_013398155.1 Pedionomus torquatus
CTTGTACAAAGAAAAAAAGCTGGTTGGGGGGGGGGGGGGGGGAAATGTTAAGTGGCAAAACTGTATATGTGAGATGTTTTATCAGAACATCCTAAGAACAAATTGCCTTTGCTGTTCCTCCTTACTTCTAGTGTCAGTCCTTCTAGTGTCTGGGCTGGGTAATCCTCTGAAATCTATATTCTTTCAGTGGTTAAGTTTGCTGGCAACAGTCTTAGCTGGGTAATAACACTCTAGTATTTGCATCTGCCTAGTACAGTCTTTACAGCATTGTGCTTTATTTATTCATGTTTAAGTGCCCAGAAAACCGAATTAAGATAATAAGAACAATGCGATAACTGATGCTATGTATAATTTAATTTTGTGTGTCTGTCTCTGGAATTTTCAAATGATGATCTGCATTTTATTGGGTAAAATGTCAGCATTGCCTGTATATACAAGTTCTACTTGAGGCAAATGTATGTGCAAATGTATAGCTTTATGGTGAAAATGTAATGTCCGTTTCCTTTTTAGGAGATCAACTCTGTTTCAGCTGGTATGGTCTTAAGTTGTATTTGGCTGTCCATGCACTATTTCTGCATTGGGCCTGATGCCCTGGAAATGTTATTGCTTTTGAGAACCTGAAGATTTTTACTTCTGCAACCATTTCATTAGGTTGCTACATTAATATGACTGCTATACCTTTATTTGCCAAAACATTGAAGAGACACTTTGAATGTGTTAAAGATACCTTTTTGTTTAAAAAGAAACACCTAGAATAGATTTGCTTTATCCAATCTAATTATATTAGGTTTATCTTTCTGTTAGGTTTCTTTTCAGATGTTCTTCGAAACAGTGAATTACATGCTGCATAAGTGCTATTACTCTTTCTGTGGACAGACTAGTTATTTGGCACCAGTCATGTTAAAATAGACAAACTTAGAGATGGAAGTTAGTGGAAAGTGAATGCTTTTCAAAAAGAAGTAATGGGGCAGTGCTGTAGTTGCGTGATTTGCTCTCTTTTTGTCACCTTGTCTTTCAAGCACTCAGTAGTCTGTAACTTGCATAATTTAATTTCTGAATGCTATCTTTAGGTGGTAAATGTTAAGATTTTAGGGAATAAGTTAATAGTCTTCTCCTTATAATAACAACTGTAATTCATTTCAGTCATGAGTCATCTTATTAATAGTAGAAATAAAATGGGATATATTTTCTTGATAAAGTGTCATTAATCTGCCTGAAATTTTCAGAGCATGATGCGTAACGGTGTTCTCATTGCCTCAAATTTAGGTGGAAGATGGAACCAAAAATGTACGCTTGGGCTCACTAATCTGTCTGCTGGTAGAGGAAGGACAGGACTGGAAGCAAGTTGAAATACCAGCTGATGTTAGTGACACTTCTCCGACTGTACCAGCACCTGTGCTTACCTCAACACCTGCAGGTCCTTCAGTTTCAGCCCCTCCTAAACTGGAACACGAACCTGGAAAATTGCAGTAAGTTTCTGTGTTTTTTATGAAATGGAACTCTTACTTAGTTAAAACAGTAGAGCTGAACCAAGAGGAATCTTTTGTTCCTTTTTATGTAGTACTAATCTGTTAGTTTAGCAGAGTGTTTTAGCATGTGTGAGGTGGTAAAGCTTGCCAGAATATTTCTTTTTTTTGCTTGTAAGCCTGATAAATCAATTTGAACAATGTAGTTTTATTAGAGTACCTTCAATGGTGGATGTGCTTTTATTCTGACATACTTATAAAGAATTTTAAGCTTAGTTTAGGAAGAAGTTGTGTTTATATACAGTGGGCACTAGTGCTTATGTGTCAGATGCTCAGATCACAATTATTTTGTATTTCTTTTTTAGGATAAAAAATACAAACTGCTGGCACACTACAAAGCCCTTCCAAGTTCTTCCACTTCTGATGTTAGAATAAATGTCTTATTTTCATAACAATGGAATGTGAAAAACTTAAAAGTGACACTGGAGATGCTCTTTGTTAGTTTTGTTTTGATCTGTTAGGGTACCCTAAATATTGCGGACATCTTAAAGGAAGATTAAATTAACCTCAAAGTGTTAGTCAGGTAACAGTTATCTATAAATCACTGGTTTGTGTCACAGTGTGTACCTTCTATGGAGGTATCACTCCTTATTTGGAGTGAATTGAGATAGCACAAAAGCTGTAGAATTGCAGTCTATTAAGGAAAAGTATAGAAGGCTAATTTCAATAGCATGTGCTACACAAACTGTTTGTGGGTTTGGTTGTTTTGACAAGTATTTTGGGTTTTGCGATATTTATTTTTTTTAATACTTTTGTTTAAACCTCATTACCTTTTCTGTCTGGTTTGCTATATTTACTTTTGCTGTCAGCATTTAGGCCTTTCTCATGAAAATGAAATACAACTAGTTGAGGTCATTGCCCAAACTTGTGGAAGGAATCATTGAAAGGACTAAGTCTTGCATTTTAGTACTGGAAAAGGTCAGAAGTGCATCTCTTTCACTGCAGCTCCTACTTAAAGATGTACCAGCATCTTTAGAATCAAGTGATCATTTTTGACATGTTTTTTTTATGGCAAAGGCTTATGGACAGTTCTTATTGGAGATTTTGTGGAAAGACTTGAAACCAAGTATTATTTATTCTATTAAAATGTTGCTGCTTTTATATCTAAGAATTCTGAAATCTCTAGTCTACAGGTTGGGTTTTCTTCCTTTTTTTCAGAAAGCAAGTCATGCTAAGGTGCACTGGGTGCTCTGTAGCTATGTACTGTGCTTGTTAATTGATCACCATTTCTGTTTCCAGGCAGAAATGTTCCTAGTGAGCATACTCCATCTAGGTGAAGATAACAGGTAGAGGTTTTCTAGTATTCTAATATATTTTAGGCATACGTTTATTAAAATGTTTGAGTGTGAGAGGGCTTAATATTTAGTCTTCTAAAGCAGATGCTGAATTATGCAACTACATCTGTATGGCTCTTACTTTCCCAAAAAGTAGCCATTCCATTAAATCTAGCCCATACAATCACATTAAAGCTATGATGTAATTACAGTTAGCCAAATAAATATTACTGATGAGCAACCCTCTTGTCTGAGCTCCTAAAACTCCTTTTTTAATGTTACTATACCAAGCCATTCTTAAATGTATTTGTTTTTTCACTGATGATCCTTTTCTGGAAGAATCCACAAGTATATTGTATCCCTGCTGTTAGAGGGAAGTTTGTAGATTAATCTTCCATTCTTTATTTCAGTCTCTTTAAGGTCATTGTTGAGTGTTTAAATTCAGCTTGGTGAAGGTGCACAGTCTGCTTTCAGTTCTAGGATCACACCATTTGTACAGAACTCTGTTTTCTTTCCCAGCTGTTGCTTCTGAAATAAAGCACATATTGTGCAATCTATTTTGATGTACTTTAAATGAAATAAGGTCATCTTAGTATTTAAATAATTTATTTTTCTCCTAATTTCTTTAGGATTCGCTTAAGTCCTGCAGCTCGCAACATTCTGGAGAAGCATGGGCTAGATGCAAGCAATATTACACCTTCTGGGCCTCGAGGAATCTTCACTAAAGAGTACGTAGATATTTCAGTAAAGCTGCAGCCTCCTATTCCCTTATTTCTTCCTTTGAACCTAGAGCAATCTTTATAAACTTGAGGTGTCCATTACTTAAAGAGACATTGTTTTGTTCCATTTTTTTCTAGAGGGGAATGGCTGAGTTAAATTTGAAAAAAACTGTTGAGAATATATGGAGAATAAGTTAGAAAATGTTGTAAGAAGCCTTTAATTGAAAAAAAAAATGTTTTTATATCCTGTTTGAGCTGCATTGTATTGCTGTCACATTTCCTGCAACTCAGCATAATAGTGGCTGTCAGTTCCTAGGCACTGCTGTTAGCTACCATTACAGATTGCAAGAATTTTGCTCCTCTGAGATGTGTTCAGAGACAAAATACCATACTAGTGGCCTGTTTTCTTCAACTCCTTTTCTTTGGAGAGTTCAGATCTTTTCCTTCTGAACTGAAGTTCAGTTATGAAGTCTGTCAGGATTTAATATATTCCATTATTTATTAGGCTGGGGAGAGCAATGAAGTATAATGGTAAGAAATCCAGAATTCTGTTTTTTTCCCAATCTTTGTTCCCCCTCCCTCCCCCCCCCCCATGTAAAGAATGTTTGTTTATAAACCTGTGGGTTGCTATGATCAGGTTTCTAGTAGTTTATTGTACTCTGAGTATTCTTATGTAATGATTGGCATGCGAGCCTGGGAGTGAGGAACTTGTGTCTAAAAACATGTAGATCCAGAGCCCTTAGTCATGAAATGGTGTATTATCTTTATAGTTGTGTGTATATTATTGGAGATGAGGGTTTTGGCAGGACTACTTACTCTTGTTCTCAGTAAAAATATTCCTTTTGACAAATACCATCATTCACCTATGCAGACCTTGTTACTGCTGTAACCTCAGTTCCATTCAAAGACAACCGTGTCTGTGTAACTTGGTATTGAACCCAGACAAGTAGACAGTGGAAGTCTGCTGTTATTTCAAAACTAATTTCCCTATGTTTTTTGGATGAGTTGAGATAAAATAAGGAGTTGAACATCCTAAGTAACAGCGAATTATCAGAAACAGTTTTTTCTTAATTATGTTAGTGTAATGCTAATTTATGGTATGTTACGGGGTTATGGCAGGTGGAAACCCTCTAGGACTTTTAGCTACCTAATTAACATTCCCTCGTTGTCATGGAAATGTAGCAAAGATTTTTCTGTAGCTATGAGAATTATCTAACAAAATCTTTTCTGAAATGTCCTTTCTTGTATACAAAAGATTTCACTTTGAAATATCACTTTAAGATACTGACTGTCTGTGGTAGTGTGACAAATGTTTTCTGTTGCTACATATTCAAGCCCTTTTATTCATAGCGATTAATGAGTATTTGCTAAAAAGATATCAGAAGAGAAGCACTAAACTCGTATTAGTTAATAATAACCACCTTTTAATGTTTGGTTTGACAACAGAAATTTAAATGCACAGAGGTAGCAAATTAATTAGAATATGTGATTAAATAGTAATACTTCGGGAATTTTTGAAATAGTTTCTATGTTGTCAATATTCCACTGTGTTTAATCACCAGGGATGCTCTCAAACTTCTGGAAGAGAAGCACAAGGGCAAACACAGTGAATTGAAACCTGTGGTTTCTCCAGTTGTTCCGCAGCCTACTACAGTGCCTTCTGCTTTGCCATCAGCAGCTGTGACTTCTGCTTATCCAAGGCCAGCAGTTCCACCAGTTTCCACACCAGGACAACCTGCTACTCTGGTAAAGTGTCTGTTAAGTCTTCAACATTGCTGCAATTAAGTATTGCCATGGCTACTTAAGTAGCTATATGAGATTTCCAGAACTTGAGACAATGAAACTAATGCCACCCAGGTGCCAAGCCTAGGTATGTGCAGTTTTTAGTATTTTTGAGTGCTTCTAAAGAAGTGTCATTCTAACTGCAGAGCTCTTGAAATTCTCTGCATACTACTTTGTGTAACTTGAAAATTGAAGCCATAAAAAAAGTTTCTTGCAGGCCTTGGAAAGGGGAAAGCCAGAGAGGCAGCAGTTTTATTTCAGTCTTCAAACAGGAAGATACAACTAGTTTGAAAATCAACAATGCACCCTTTCCCTCAGTCCCTGCAGGATCAGTATCTCAGCCTGTGTTTCCAAATACGGAGAAACTTAAATCCTGGATTATTTTTACTGTACGTCATTCATTAACTTTCTTGCAATATAAGTTAATGTAAATCTACATTGATGAGTTGTCAAGAAGTGTTAAAGGGAAGGGCTTAGTAGTTGCTTTGAAGAGTAATTTTGCAAACTCTAGTGCTTAAATACAGTTTCTGTGTTAATTTGAAATGTTAGAAGTACCAACATTTATTTTTTAAAGAATAAATGTCCATTCTGAAATGTACATTAGTAGAAGTTGAAAAATGAGCGGAAGGGGAAGTTTCTGGCTCTAGAACTAAATTTGAAATATCTGTACAGGCTGGAGTTTACAATGTAGCTACAATTCATAATACTCAGAAAATGCTGCTGCTTTTTTCACACTAAAAAGAATCAAAATAGCACAGGAAGCTCAAACTTAGGTATTTTTCCATGAAAGAAAAATAATGTTTCTGTCATTGCAATTTGTCGTGTGTTGAGTACTACTCAGTATGTAGTATACGTGCTATAGATGAGGTACTATAGATGAGGTATATATGATGTACTACAAAACAAAGTAATGTTTTACAGAATCACTTATTTTCTTGTTTTCTGTACTTACTGGTATTTCAAGAGATTGACTTGCTTCTGTGAAGAAGTTGAGAACTTTTGCATTGAAAGATCACTGTATATATCTGGAAGGAGAGAGAAAAATAAAAAAAAAAGATATACAGTAAAAATTGTCTTAAGGAGTCACTTGGAATTGAAAAAGCAGTAGCTTACTAAGGAAATACTCTATTATAACTTAAATGGAACAAAGCATATTCTGAGCAATATGCCAGGTCTGGCAGATTGAACAGTGATTAGATACACTGGATGAGAATCAGTGCTTGAATTGATGGGGGTCCAGCAGAGCACCACAAAAATGAACAGAGGGCTGGAGCACCTCTCTTATGAGGACAGGCTGAAAGAGCTATTGTTGTTCAGCCTGGAGAATAAAAGTCTCCAGGAAGACCTTATAGTGGCCTTCCAGTACTTGAAGGGGACTTACAAGAAAGCTGTGGAGGAACTGTTTGCAAGGGCATGTAGCATCAGGACAAGGGGAATTGGTTTTAAACTAGAGCAGGGTAGCTTTAGATTAGACATTTGGAAGAAGTTCTTTACAGTGAGGGTACTGATACACTGGAACAGGTTGCCCAGAGAGGTGGTGGAGGCCCCATCCCTGAAGACATGCAAGGTCAGGCTTGATGAGGTTCTGAGCGATCAAATCTAATTAAAGATGTCTGTGATTATGCAAGGCGGTTGGACTAGATGACTTTTTGTTGTGGTTTAGCCTCAGACGGCAACCGGGTGGCAGCCCTGTCGCTCTAACACCACACAGCGGTGAGGAGAGGATTGGAAGAAAAGGGCAACACTTGTGGGTTGGGACAAAAACTGTTTAACAGAACAACAAGTAGGACAAGGAAAACATATAACAGTAACACAGATGGGGAAGGACACGAACATGATTACAATACTGACTGCTTACAGACCATGACCCGGACCCTCACTGACCCTGCACCGCCACACACTTTCTGTCTCCCCTCCCCTTCCTGGCCAGCTCCCTGCTACCCCCTTGGCATTGCTCACATGGGGTGGAATACCTGTGTCCCTGCCAGAGGAGAATTAACCCTGTCCCTCCCAGAAGCCAGGACACCTTTAAAGGACCCTTCCTACCCAACACATTCTATGATGACAGCAGAGCAACAGATGTCATCTACCTGGACTTAAGAAAAACATTTGACTCTGTCCCACATGACATCCTAGTCTCAAAATTGGAAAATTATGGACTTAAGGGATGGACCACTTGATGGATAAGGAAATGGTTGTATGACCATGTTCAAAGGGTTGTGATCAACGGCTTAATGTCCAAGTGGCGGTCAGTGATGAGTTGTGTTCCTCAGGGGTTGTTACTGGGACCAGTGCAACTCACCATCTTTGTTGGAGACATGAACAGTGGGATAGAATGCACCCTCAGCAAGTTTGCTGATGACACCAAACTCAATGGCGCGGTTGACACGGTGGAGGGAAGGGATGCCATCCAGAGGGACCTGGACAGGCTTGAGAGGTGAGCCATTGCAAATGGCATGAATTTCAACCAGCCAAGTGCAGGGTCCTGCACCTGGGATGTGGCAATCCCAGGCAGAAATGCAGGTTGGGAGGAGAATGGCTGGAGAGCAGTCCCGGGGAGAAAGGCTTGGGAGTGCTCGTGGATGAGAAGCTCAACAGGAGCTGACACTGTGCGCTGGCAGCCCAGAAAGCCAACCATATCCCGGGCTGCATCAAAAGAAGTGTGACCAGCAGGTCACGGGANCGGTCCAGTGGAGGACCATGAAGATCATCAGAGGAACGAAGCACTTGTCCTACGAAGACGGGCTGAGAGAGCTGGAGCTGTTCAGCCTGGAAAAGAGAAGGCTCCAGGGAGACCTTCTAGCAGTCTTCCAGTGTCTGAAGGGAGCCTACAGGAGAGCTGGAGCCGGGACTCTTTGTCAAGAAGTGTAGTGACAGGACAAGGGGTAATGGTTTTAAACTGTAAGAGGGGAGATTTAGATTAGATATTAGGAAGAAATGCTTTCCTATGAGGGTGGTGAGGCACTGGAACCAGTTGCCCAGAGAAGTTGTGGCTGCCCCACCCCTGGAGGTGTTTACAGCCAGGCTGGATGGGTCTTTGAGCAACCTTTTCTAATGGGATGTGTCCCTGCCCATGGCAGTGGGGTGGAACTTGATGTTCTTTAAGGTCCCTTCCAACACTAACCATTCAATGATTCTATTTGGAAATATTTTTTTAATCAGTCTACTAGAATAGTAGGTTTAATTCTCTATTGTAAAACAAAACTGACTTTGTTCTGTAAAACCTGTTGTGTTGATCCAGGTGGAGTAGACTAGAATGCTCAATGGTTTTCAATCGTATTAATTTAAGTAGTTGTAATATCTATCTGTCTTTTTGATATCTAGGGGATGTATGAAGTGAGCAGCAGTCACTAATGATAACAAGGCAATGCTGGCGTCCTGTTTGAGCAAGGGGAAGAATGTTTTCTGTCTTAATCGTCTATATGCAAAATTATTTCTTTCAGGGCACATTCACAGAAATCCCAGCAAGCAACATCCGAAGAGTTATTGCTAAGAGATTAACAGAGTCTAAAGCTACTATACCTCATGCATATGCTGCTGCTGACTGTGACATTGGTGCTATTTTGAGATTAAGAGAAGAATTGGCCAAAGGTTAGTAATTATACTGAGTTACTGTAACGTGGTACTAATGTGTAGTTTGTCTTGTTTACATAATCTTGCCCAGGAGATGTAGACTTTTGTGTAGGGAGAACACTGTGTTCAAGCTGTAGTTCCCTGTGATTATTAAATTGGACAATTTACCAAGACAGAGGAAGACTTGGCAACTAACACACTGCAGACAACTGCAATTTAATGCAGAGCTATGCATTCTGTTTCCTTTCATCCAGTTCAGCAATATTTACTTTCTTGGTGGTTAAAATCTCAAATTATTCATGTCAAAGATAATAGGGGAAGCTTTGAATTAAAATACTGTCATACACTGTTCTTCTAGGTACAATGTTAGAATTTAGTTTTGTGGGTCTCTGTTGAATTTATTGGAAAAGGAAAGCTACTGCAGCCTCTTAAATTCTGTATGAGAATAGTTTTATCCATGGCCAGGAAAGAAAGTGAGTTTTTAGCACATGCCAGCCATTGCATGGTAAATGCCTCTTGAAGGCAAATTAATGGAATTAATGTGAAGGAGACAGTTTTATCTCTTTCACTAAAATGTATATACATGTTTAAAGCTTTGTTAAGCTGTTGAAATAGAAATCTGTCCCAAAGAAAATAGGATAATTTTAAAATATATATTAAGAATTGGATTAAAATCTATAAATCTCAATATATTTATGTGTAAATCCCAATTTTCTTAGTAAGTTTACTGTCTGTCTTATACAGAAGTACTTATGTATAAGGTTAAGAAATTAAATTTTCCCTTTTTGTCTCTACTTCTGTTCAATGAAGTGTCTTATTTAGAAAAAGTCCTTGAAGTTTAAGGTCATAATCAAAGATTGCTTTGTTCTTGTTAAAACTGTTTCTATGTTTGCTAAAAGCAGCTGAGATACTGTGCAACAGGATGTTTTAATAGCTTCAAAATTAACTATGCAGACTAGAATCTTCATTCCTTGATCTCAGTTCAACATAGTATATATGACACACGTCTTTAAAAAAATCTCTCTTTCAATAGAATGCTCTTCAGGCAGATAGTTCCTTCTCATGCAAAATATCGGAACAGTGTTTTTTGCTTAGTGTCTTTTTATTTAAGGACTTCTACTTAGTTGGGTAAAAAGCCTGAATGAATTTTTTTTTACTACTTTAATGTCATGATCTTCATAATTTAGATGAATTTTATTATATTTAGAAATATTTGATCAATATACTGATTTTAATGTTGTCTACAATAAACCAAAACCTGTAGAAACTATGAAATCACTTGTATTACATCAGTTCTTGCCTGCAGTTACTAGCATTTTTTCCTTCTTTTTTCCCTTTTTTTTTTTTTCTAAATTGGGTAGCTGATTTAATATTCTGTAAAGAGGACACCAACACAGTGCAATCTGTTTGTAAAAACCAGTATCAGAAATATGCAAACATATGATTTCATAAAGCTCTGACATCTGTAAATTAATTTGATCAAGCCAGTTGTGCAGCTGAGTAGGTTTGACATCTATTAATCTAGGGCAACTTGCTCTTCAGTAATTCACCTTAAGTTAGAGGATTTTCTAGAAATTTTGTTTTGACTCAGAGATATATAAGCCTGAGGAAAAAAATTTTGTAATGTTTCTTTGTTCCATTACACTTATACGGCCATTGTCCATTAAATGTATGTCTTGAACAAGCATTTAGAAGACTAATGAAGGAAGATCCAAGAGAGAATTGTTGAGCAGTTGCATTATAAGACTTTTTCTCGGCAAGGTTGTATCTCTATTGCCAGTCTGGTAAGCTGTGAAAAAAAATATTTAATTCCTTGTCCTTTCAGTTTCATCTTCCATCTTCATTTATCTCCTAAGCTACTTGCAGAGGTTATAGATTTTTGGGAGAGATTTTTCTTCACAGAAAAACTGGATTAAACAGTTGAAAACCTGTGCTGCTTGTGCCTCTGTAATACCTTCATTCTTTGTGATGTGAAAACTTGAGCTTTTTTTAAGCTCTTCTAATCCACATGACACATTTTGACATCAGACCAGTAAAACAGTTATTTGAGCACAACTGCAGTGATGTTGCAAATAGGAAGCAATAGTTGAGGGGAGGGGAGACAGGCCCAGGTGGGGACAATGCCTGCTTTCAATTTCTTGTTTGTCTTTAAAGCTCTAATTCTAGTAACTTGAAAAATGAGGTTTTGAGGCAGCTGTCCAGGAAGAGTAGCTAAGAAGCAAGAGTAGTAATGAGGATAAACTTTTTTGTTGTTTGTTTTTTGAGTTTTTTTTTTTTTCCCCATACCATACCTCTTTAGAAACAAACTTTGGTCCTAAAGACACTCACGGGAGAATACAGCTTTCTGCACAAGGGGAAAGTACATAAACAATATCACATGTATTCTTTTTGGTATTGTTGAATTAGTCTGGTACCATTTAAATGAATTGTCAATAGTTCAGCTTTTATATGTGTATCCTTGTTATTACACCAAGTAATAGAAATAGAATTAATAGTGTGTGCTGTTTTAGATATTACCACAACGATGAAAAGTGAATATTTATAGTTTTGAGTGACATGTGACACTTTTGTGTTTTATTATGTTCTAAAGCTTCATTGCTGCTATCACAGTTTGAAAGCTTGGAGGTTCAGACTCAAATGATAACTTTCTGAATCCATGTGAACTCTGCATTCAGTATAGCACAGCAGGATAGTTTTAATTTACATTTTTATTGCTGTACTGATTGAGGAACTGAGTGCTTTCTTTTCTATATTGAAGCATTTATAGCAGTGTTGGAAGCGGAGGCCACCTATTGCTGACGTTGCTGTGACTTTATTAAATCTGTACAAATTAGGTCCAGTTCTGACAAATGCTGCATGTTCTAAGGTTAAAGTGAAGTCTCTGAAACCTAGAGACTTTTACTTACAGAATCAGGCCACAAATACGTTTACCCTTGTACAAGCCAGTTAGAGGGATCTGAACACTACCCTTGAAAACTGACCCCAAATCACAAGGATTGTTAGGCTCAAAAAAAGAAAAATACTCTTAATCATCAATTATTACACATTCACTAAACTTGAGTCCTAACATTTTGCTGGACAATTTTTCAGAGGCTGCATGTGATAGTAATACTGTTTGGAATTCTAAATTACTTTCAGCATTTGTCAGATTTAAGGCCTTAGTTACCATCAGTCAGTTATTAATTTCCAAGCAGAATATGGTAATAACTTTAAAAAGTCATGAAAGAGTAAAAGGACCTTTTTAAGTTTCCTATGTAGGAAGCAGGACTATGTTTAACAAAACTTTTGGAAGGATGAAGAACTTAATCCAAGCTGACAAGGAGGAGAGCCTGAAAGATTGTGAGGGAAGGAAATAAGAGGTCATATGATGTATTGCCGTGCATGTGAACGCTGCATTGCTGGAAAACAGAATGAGGAAGAAATGAGACTAAAAAAGAAAAAACGTTAATTTGGAGGGCTTTCAAAGTAGTCGTGGAACTGGGGGATTGAATTTGGTGGGTTCCACCACAATGAGTTTCTTGAGGTCTGTTATAGAGAGTGATCCCCTGATGTGTGCTTCTGTCAAATTGCACTAGCTAAAGTCTTTGAGAAACTTTGTGACAACCTAGAAAAATATGTATTGTTTATATTTAGAATTGGGTGCAGAGGGGGTTTATCTTAAGTTTATTCTTTTCTACATAATTGAAAACGCAGTATTTTGTTAGTATGATTTTGTAAAAGTGCAACTTGTTTTTCATTTAAAGCTTTACTGGCAACATTTCAATTCATTTCAGAATTAAAGTGAATCTGAAAGGAAACAAGTTGGTTTCATAGATATGATGAGTCCAAATACCACGTGATATTTGAGTCCCAATATTTCAGGTGATCTCTTGGAGTGTCTGCAACTTGATATGTATATGAGCATCCTAGAGGCATAAGATTCAGTTTGGAATGATGTCAAATAGGAGAAGAAAGGGAGCAGGAGTACAACAGTTTGTGGTTTTGTTAATAGATATCCTGTTGTTACATCCCTTTTCAGTTCTTGAAAGAAAAGAATTGGGTATTGAACTTTGGAAAATTAATGGGTGTAAATCTTTCATTGATAAAGCACTTGTACAAATGCATGAGGAGGTAAGAGTTGGTATTTTTTGGCATCCCAGGGAGATACACACTTTTGAGTTGCCCTTTATTCTTAGGTACAAAGTACTCATTGAAGAATGTGCATTAAATAACTTCTCTGTAATAAATAATCTGGAAGAGAGCAAAATATGGGTTTCTATCACTCAGGAGACAACTGTCATTTTTAAGTCAACATTAAGTTTTACAGAATCCAAAGTCACATGATGAATATGTCTGACCAGTGACACATTCGGAATTGGTATTTGAAAGTAGTATTTTTATTACTGTAGTTTTGGGTGATGATCAACAATTAAAGAAAATTATGACAATCTTTCAGTTGTTTGACCAAAATATTTGTGGTGCTATTCACCTTCTTTTATTTATTCTTACAGGATTTTTTTGTTTATTTGTTTGTGTTTTCTAGCATGATGAAGGAGGATAGCAATAGAACCAAGAATTAAAAGATACCTTCAGCCTTTGCGGTTTGAGGGAGTGGGAGGAGGGGAAGGAGGGGGGAAGATGTTGGTTCCTTGTTTTCTGAAAAGATAGTATTGTGGTTGCCCTAGACGGAGTATCTAGATCTTCAGAAGCTTTCTTGGTCCCATCTATAAACATTTTGTATGACAAGACCAACATAACTCAAAGGAGTATTTTTTTTGTCTTCGGGGAAAGGCAGACACATCAGCAATACAGTATTCACTGTATATGGTAGGATAGATGGCGGGTTTTTTTTGTTGTTGCTCCACTCTCCCCAGCCCCTCCGGAATGATGCTACAGCTTTTATATGTGACATTTCTTCCAGCTCTAGATGCTAGTGCTTCAACAATAGAATGATTTTTGATTTACTGAAAGCTTTGCCTCTGGGGCAAGGTTAAAAAACAGCTTTGTTGTTAATCACAGTGGAACGTCAAAAAGCAGCTTCCCAGTTAAATTTCTTTACACGAAAGGGTTATCATGTGGATGTGTAGAAATGTGTTTTCAAGGCTTTGCATAAAATTGAATTGCAGAGATGCTTTTTTTTCTGATGGAAATGATGGTCGTTTGATGAGATGAACTCAGGCAAGGGAAGCAGGAGACCTGCATGGATGAGCAGAGAGCTTCTGAGAAAGCTCAAGTGGAAGGACAAAGTTTACAGTATGTTGAGTATGACTTGGAAAGATTACAAGAATGCTGTGAGAGTATGCAGGGATGAAACAAGGAAAGCTAAGGCCTCCTTGGAATTAAACCTGGCAAGGGATGGCAAGGTCAACAGGAAGGGTTTATTCGAGTATATGGAGGGAAAAATGAAACTAGAGAAAACATGAGCCTGCTGTTGAAGACAGGTGCCATGGTGGCAGAAGATGCAGAGAAGGTGGAGTTACTGAATGCCTTCTTTGCTTCAGTCTTTACTGCTCAATCTGGCCCTCAGTAGTCCCAGACTTTGAAGGTGACAGAGAAAGTCTGGACAAAGGAAGACTTCCCTTTGGTTAAGGAAGATCAAGTTAGGGAACAGTTAAGTAAACTGGATATTTGCAAGTCCACGGGTCCTGAAGGAATGCACCTGTGGGTGCTGAGGGAGCTGGCAAAAGTCATTGCTGAGCCACTCTCCATCATCTTTTGAAATGTCTTTGAGAACAGGTGAGGTGCCTGAGGACGGGAGGAAAGCAGATGCCACTCTAGTCTTCAAAAAGAGCACAAAGGAAAACCTGGGAAACTACAGAACAGTCAGCCTCATCTCCGTCCCTTGAAAGGTCATGGAACCGCTCACTCTGGGCATCATCTCAAAGCACATGGAGGAAAGGCAACTATCAGAAGTAGTTAACACAGATTCACCAAGGGGAAATAATGTCTGACTCGTCTGATAGCCCTCTACGATGGCATGACTGGATGGATAGATGAGGGGAGGGTGCTGGATGTCGTCTACCCTGATGTCAGCAAGGCTTTTGACACTGTCTCCCACAGCATATCCTCATAGGTAAGCTTAGAAAGTGTGGGTTAGATGAATGGGCAGTGAGAAAAAAAACTGGCTGGACTGAAAACTGGCTGAAAGACAGAGCTCAGATGGTTATTATTAGTGACACAGAATCTAGTTGGAGGTCCACAACAAGTGGTGTTCCACAGGGGTCCAGTCCTCTTCAATATTCATCAATAAAATATTATCAATATTCATTGTGACATAATATATATTCATCAATGGCCTGGATAGCAAGTTTGCTGATAACACAAAATTGGGAGGGGTGGCTGACAAACCAGAAGGCTGTGCCACCATGCAACAAGACCTGGACAGGCTGGAGAGTTGGATGGGCTGAAACCTAATAAAGTTCAACAAGGGCAAGTGTAGGGTGCTGCACCTAGGGAGGAATAACCCCCTGCACCAGTACAGGTTGGAGGCTGACCTGCTGTAGAGCAGCTATGAAGAAAAAGACCTGGGAGTCCTGGTGGACAACAGGATGACCATGAATCAGCAACATGGCCTTGTGGCCAAGAAGGCCAATGTTANAGGACCACAAGATGATGAGTTGCCTAGAACATCTCTCATTTGAGGAAAGGGTGAGGGACTTGGATCTTTTTAGTCTGGGGAGGGGGGATCTGATCAAGTCTTATAAATAAGCCAGTCTCTTTGCAAGGGTGCCCAGTGAGAGGACAAGAGGTAATAGGCACAAACTTTAACAGAAGAGTTCCATCTAAACACGAAGAGGAAATTCTTTTCTTTGAGGGTGGCAGAACCCTGAACAGGCTGCCCAGAGAGGTGGTGGGGTCTCTGTCTCTGGAGACATTCAAAACCAGCCTGGACAAGTTGCTATGCAACCTGCTCTTGGTGGACCTGCTTTGGGAGGGGGTCGGACTACGTGATCTCTGCAAGTCCCTTCCAACCCCTATCATTCTGTGATTCTTTTAACTTCTTTTTTTTGGTGGTAAAATATATCATTTGTCCCTACTGTAAACTTCAATGACTGAGGGTAAAATATTATCAGACATACTTTATGTACCTATACTCTTATATTTTTGCTGTATTCCTGCTGCTCTCATGGACAGTGATGTTTTTGCCAAGGACTGTAGTATGTAAATCAAAATATGAAATACCAAAATATATTTGATGACCAAGATACAGGTTTTTCTGATGTGAAATTCTGCCAATGCACCATATTACAAATTCTGTACTTACAAATTCTGTTGTGTTTCATTAGAATCCTGGTTCTCTTCTTTTACATAGGTAGCTAATCATGACAAACATTGCTGGTCAGTTATATGTAAGGGGATACTTGGTTCATTCCTCCAAATTTATGATCACTTAGGATTTCTTTTAATACAATTATCTATAAATAATTCTCCCTTTACAAAAATATTTCTAAAGGTATGTTTATTACATGTCATAAGCTGGAGTTGAAAGTAAAGTAGTTTTGCTTCTTCATCTATTCCGCTGACCGCAGTGATGATGGTAGTAGAGTCACATGGGTTTTTTTATGGTGAGAATGATTAATTTACTATTGTGTAAACATAATGCATCTTCAGGATAATCTTGTTGCAACTGTGTCATATCTGTAGTCTTATGCTGCCTGTCCCGATTATGGTTACTATTTTTGGTCTCCTAAAACTTGGGAAAAATAAATAATGCAGAGCAAATACAGCCATTGTTTTCATCCCTCCTGTCTCTGAAGCTTTTGGGGAAAGGAAGCAAATGTACCAAGTGCTATGCAGTATTTCTTAGGCTGACATCAGAAAAAAATCTCTCAAGGTGATTTTATCTCCTTGTGGCTAATGCTGCCTTTTTTTTGCTGGCAGCTTTTCTTATAATTAGCAACCTTGTCATTCATTAATTTTCAGTCTGCTTTAGAATATATTGGTAACCCATTTAAAGGATCGACAGGTGCCTTCACCTTGCCAATTCTTACATTATAAAGCCCCCATGGTCACTGGAGAATAACGTACTTCTGATTTATAGCTGAATAAAAGCTAATCTCTGTAGTTACCCCTGCTAATGCATCACAGCACATAGTCTCCAGTATTGTCTCTGTATATTTAGATCCAACAATAGATTTCTACATAGACAGTAAATATATGAAGCACAAAATGCATGTGGACTGCTACTTATATGAATGAGGAGTAATTGTCAAATTTGCAGCTTTTTTGACCTTCTAGTAACAGCTAGCAAGAATGTCTCTGCTCAGGAGACTTTTCCTTGATGATACTTCTTTTGTCCCAAGGGGGAGAAAAGTTGTTTTGCGTTTATCACTGTTGTTTGCAGATGAGTTACATTTTGGCATAGTTTCAAAGAAGCAAATCTGCTGAATCACTGGAATCTTTTTCATCACATAATGCTGATAAGCAAATCTTATGAGCAATGACTGGTTTTGTTTTGTTTTGTTTTTTCCTGCAGATGACATTAAAATATCTGTAAATGACTTTATTATTAAGGCAACTGCAGTTACTCTGAAGGTAAGTGAATAACTGGCTTTAAAAAAAATATGGTTTACATTATTCTTCTTCTCAAGAAGTGAAGTATTTTTGAGCCTATCCAGAGATATGAATGCAATAATAACAAAGCTTGTAATTATTTATCTTTTATTGTCAGGGGTTTTTTTTTAAGTTTTACAGGTAAAATTCTCTACAGTCCACAGTATAGACAGTGTAAAACTGGCAACTTCTTAGTAAACATTCACTTACTACAGTTATTATCTGCAGGTAATGAGGTTTAACAGAGTCAGGTGCCAGGTCCTGCATTTCAGTTGCAACAACCCCAGGCAGCGTTACAGCCTCAGGGAACAGTGGCTGGAGAGCTGCCTAGAAGAAAAGGACCTGGGGGTATTGGTGGACAGCTGGCTTGACGTGAGCCAACAGTGTGCCCAGGTGATCAAGGCCAACAGCATCCTACCTTGTGTCAGGAATAGTGTGGCCAGCAGGAGCAGGAAAGTGATGGTGCCTCTGTACTCGGTGCTGGTGAGGCCTCATCTTGAGTACTGTGTTCAGTTCTGGGCCCCTCACTAAAAGAAAGACATTGAGTGCTGGAACGTGTCCAGAGGAGAGCCACTAAGCTGGTAAGGTGTCTAGTCCTATGAGGAGAGGCTGAGGGAACTGGGCATGTTTAGTTTGGAGAAGAGGGTGCTGAGGGGAAGTCTCCTTGCTGTCTTCAGCTACCTGAAAGGAGGTTGTAGAGAGGTGAGTGTTAGCTCTTTCTACCAAGTGAATAATGACAGGACCAGAGAAAATGGCCAGAAGTTGCATCAATGTTTAGCTTAGATATTACGAAGTATTACTTCACTGAGAGGGTGGTCAGACAATTGGAACAGCCTGCCCAGGGTGGTGCTGGAGTCACCATCCCTGGAGGTATTTAAGAAATATGTAGGTGTGGCGCTTCAGGGCATGCTCTAGTGGGTGAGATTGTTGGGTAGCGTGATTCGTTTTGTGGGGTTGGGTTTTTTGGTTTTCGTTTTTTGGGGATTTTTTTTTGGTGTGTGTATGGTTGGACTTGATCTCAGAGGTCCCTTCCAACCATGAAGATTCTGTGATTCTGTGTAATGGTAAATGCTTTTGTCAGCAGACGAGCAAATGGCAAGATAAATCCTCTATTCTTTGCTGTTATATCTTATTTTCTCTGAGTTATAAAGAAATATTTATCCAAGTCTTACACCAGTCTTATGTATTACTGCATATGTATTCTGATGGCATATTCAGTGACTTCTGCTTTGAATTAAAAATTCTTCAGTCAGCCAGTCTTTGCTTATTGTTAAGAAATGACATTGTTCCTTTTGTCAATGTAAAAGTTAATTTATTGCAATACATCCTGAAGTTAAGACCTTAAATGTCATTAGTGTCTACATACTCCATACACTGCAGAGGCTTCACAGTCTCTGTAGGCTATTTGCGTGTTCTCTGCGTAGAACTGGGTGCATTGCCTTCCATTTATGTTGATTACTGTGCTTGGAAAACACTCCCAATGCCACTCATTCTTTTAAACTGGAAGGTTTCAGAGATCCTTTAGGAGAACTCTCCCACTCTTAGTCTGGAGTGTGTCAAAGTATAATCACTTGGAAAACATTGTGAAATTCATCTTATTTCCAAAGTTAGGATGTGGAGTGGTTTTGATTGAAATTTGGTTCACACTTATTCTAAAATACTCTCAGGTTGGAGTTCTGACCAGCCTGAAGGCCAGTATATTTTGGGAGGAAGTAGTGTTGTTGATTGCTAACAGCCACAAAGATCTCTGTCATGTAGAAAGACAATTAAGGGTGGGTGCATGTTTTGTCTTGTAACTATACTGTGGAGTTTGCCTGTGCCATCAAGGCAATGTATGACACCGATGATTGCAGATTTTGAAGCAGTTTGGTATTGCAGTTTGGTATTTGGTATTGTTACCTATACCTTCTTGATTGCACAGTGATAACACCATCTAGCTATATGGTAAATGTCTATTAAAGCTAAACATTTCTGATATAATTTCATCATTTGAGCAGTGGACAAAAGCTATGGACAGACAAGATAAAGCAGAGTAATGATCCAGACTAGTTGCATTACTTCACAATAAAAAAAAAAACATCAGAAAAGGGAGTGAGAGCCATCTTTCTCATTTGCCAAAATTATTTTATCTGTTTGGAAGCTGGAGGAGGAAGTTACATTTAAGTTGGGGAACTATTCCCATGGATGTGTAGAATTAAGAGAGAACACTACAATGGAATGGATTTCAGATATTTCTAGCCAAACATGGGTTAAATATTAATGTGTAATTGCAAGTATTATAGATCTTGAAAGAAAATAGGCAGTGTTCTAGGCAGTTTCATAAGGAACTGCCTCAGAGAAATCCGGGGCATTGGATAGACTAGAAAAAAATTTCCGAGGTTATTCTATACCATTTCATTTTATTCTATGTAATAATAACAGAAAGAGAAGGAGGAGTTAAATGGGAGTTTGCTAGATGTTGAAAGACAAATAGCTTCCTGTATGTTTAACTGTTAAGCTGCTTTACTGTATTTTGAAGGACCATACATATGGGTTATGCATATTCTTTGTTGCCAGTATTTAACGCAAGATTTCCTTATAAACCACCACAAAACGACCTAACCAGTTAGTGCAGTAAACATTACTTCTTTTTCTGATAGACAAATAAACATACTTTGTACTTTTAAATACAAATATATTAAAAAATAATTTGTATTCTTTTTCATAGTATTTTCAGCAGATGCTAATATAATACAGAACTTGCATGTTAAACTTCAAGATAGTTCTATGCTGCAAACATGAGAAAGTCATCTGTAGTGTGTCATTTTTAAATCCTAAGGAAATTCTGTAGAGAACCCTAGTAAATGATAATGCATACGGCTTTGTAAAATCAGTACATCTTTGGTTATAAGTGAGGTGGTGTTCCAAGTCTGATTCTGAGAAGCTAAATTTTTTGTGCATTGGGTTAGAATTTCTAACCTGGGAAACCTGACAATTACCATCCTGTCAGCCTCACCTCTGTGCCTGGGACGTCCATGGAACAGATCCTCCTTGAAGCTATGTGAAGCCACATGGAGGACAGGGACGTGACGAGACAGCTAACATGGCTTCACCAAGGGAATGTCCTGTCAGTATAGCCTGACGGCCTTCTCTGTTGGAATGACTTTGTCACTGGACAAGAGAAGAGCTACCGGTGTTGTCTATCTGGACTTCTCTATGGCCTTTGACACAGTCCTCCACAACATCCTTCTCTCAAAAATGTAAAATGAAGACATACAGTTTTGATGAATGGACTGATCGGTGGAGGAGGAATTTGCTGGTTGGTCGCATCCAGAGAGTAGCAGTTTTATTGGCATTTCAGGGCAGTGTTCAAATCATATTTTCTTAATAATTTCTTTCCAAAACAGTGCAAGACAAGTGCTCTTCTAGCCTGAATGAACTGACAGTGGCTGGTTTGACAGTTTGTGACTGTTTGGCAAGCACCTCAAGATACTGCTTATATCAGTTCTTTAACATGCTAAATTTCTTAACAGTTGTTAGGATCAGAAGTCCAATTATGAATTCTACCCTTTGGCTTGGTCTTGCTGTTTGACAGCCAGAAATTCATGAATGTACCAGTGGACTAACCAGACAGTGGCCCACTAAAACAGTTCTGGCTTTCTGGAACACACAGGTGGTTGGGCTTAGTAACTGCAGCCACTGTAGCAGACATCCTTTTAAAATAAAGAGTATTTAATTGCTGAAATGATGTGAGAAATAATACTGTCTGGTCTACATGAAAATTAAGACTGTTCTAATCATATTGAAGTTGATAGAAAAATCTCCTTGTCCCTGCCTTCTTCTTTGGATACCTTATATAGAGAGTCATAGTTGCACAATATCCATTTGAAGGCATATGACAGCTGTGTATACTGTGACTTGCAAAGAGGAGCACTACACCATATTTTTTATTTTTTATATTTTAATTTTCTGTATTTTTCCACACCATATTTTTCTATTAATTCTTTCAGGAGTGGAGTTAGTCTAGAAAGCGATACTGTGTCTGCTATACTTTTTTCTGGAATACCTCCTCCTCAGTTAAGTCAAATTTCTAGTTCCTAATTTCTTTAAGGTCACTAAATGCTAATCTTGGATTTATTGGAAGTAAATATTCACAGTATCTGTGACCAGTTACCCAAGACTTCACCTATATGTTGGGTTGGTTTGTTTTTTTTCCTCTGAGCTGTTTCAGCTTTATATGGTAAACTCAGGAAACCTCATTGAAATTATCAGTAAACACTATCTCAATTTTAATTGATTCCACACACAAAAACCAAACTATCTGTTGCATTTTAAGAGAACCTTATCTGAGTAACAGTGAGTGTACCTATAGCATATTCTATTTGTGTCTTCCTTTGTTGAGAGTCATCCTTCACACACAGGTGGAAAACGACATGTGGATACAGTATCTGTTTCTATGCTTTTAAAGTCAATATCCCATGGTTTAATTTTGGGGGAGAAATGAAAGCTTTGTAGCTTTGCATGCTGGGCATCTGTACAGTGGTATCGGTGACTCCTGAGGGAGGTAGACTTTTGTTAACTTCTTTTCCAGCAGCACCAAATAACCTTCTGGCGGCCTTGCCAGTTTCGGGTCATGGAGCATACATTCATGCTATTTGACAAAATAAGTTTAAGTAAAATAAAATAAAAATCATGTACATCTATTCTTAGACCTTCACAGTAGTTATTTTTTGGGTCTTGCTTGTGGCAGTCCTGATGACAGATGTGACCTGTTCTTTTTCCTCCACGTACAGACAGTAATTTATTTGATGAATGCCTGTACATAACTATGTGTCATAAAGGATTTTTCTTTTTCTTGATAATTGATTGCACTGTTATTCTTTTAGCAGCTGTCTTTTTTATTTCCTATGTATCTTTTCTAGCAAATGCCAGATGTGAATGTCACCTGGGATGGAGAAGTCTGCAGGCAGCTGCAGTCTGTTGACATTTCTATTGCTGTAGCAACAGACCGAGGTCTCATTACACCAATCATAAAAGATGTTGCCTCAAAGGGAATAAAGGAAATTGCTGCTTCTGCAAAGGTAGGTCTTAAATGTAAAGTAGGTTAAGGAATATAGTTAACTTCATAGTTTTCTTGTAGCAGAAAATGTAGCATGACGCAGATACACATCAGTAATAGCAAAAACACTTTCAAAATTAACCTAAAACCAAAGTTTTTGGTATTCCTTAGATTTCAAAATTTTTACTAATTTTTCAACTCTGTTAATTTTTAATTCATGATAACTTAACCATCATGTTTAGTTGCGTGCTGGCTAGACTGTTTGAAAATTAAACCTGTACAGCTGCAATTTATTATAATTGTATTTCTTTAATCCTTATGAGAAAGCTAGATAATGTTAATTTCTGTAGTAATTCTGGTCTTTGGGTTTGAGTATTTCTGGTCTTTTTGGCTTGGGAGGTTTTTTCCACCCTTTCCTCTAAATTTGCTTGTAGCTGCTTGTGTTCCTCTATGTGTAGTTATATTGTAGCATTTACTTCTGTCTGTATTTCTTCAATATGCAGTTTAGTTGAGAAAGTCACCCTAAAGGTAACATTAAACTCCTCAGACTAATGACCAATATTTTATGTAGATTATGTGCCAAATAGAATGACTTGATTCTGTGGTAGTTGTTGCCAGCCACAGAAGTCGTGTTTTGTGGCAGAAAAATATGCAATGGATGATGAAATGCTATAAGACAGGTCTTTTTTGCCATTTAATAAGTGCTAATTAAAGGTCTGATGTATCAGAGGAAAGCAGTTGCTAGGAAGTAAAACTGTCACAAAACCAGACACAGGCTGCACTTTGTGCATTGCTTTTTAATTCCCCAAAACTGCAGAAAATGTAATTGTGTTGGCAGAGGGGAGCAACCAACAAAGTTGTAGCAGAAAAAGGCATAAATGTCCTGCCACAAAACATAAAGAACTGGAAATTTTAAAGATATTTTTTTTCCAGTTGATACTGCTTATTTCATGATGAATGTGCTGTTAAAGCAAATCCTTTAATATAATAGCCAGTCAAGGAGGAAGGTCAGCTGAGACTGTTATGTTACTGATTAATGATATGATTAATGATAGAAGGACAAAAAGAGCAGTTTTATGAGAGGTGTCATAAAGCTTGTTGCTTTCGTTATCAGCCCCTGTACCTGTGATACTGTGATGCAGTATTACAAACCTCTCTTCCCATAAATTACAATGTTCTGCACTTCCCATGATGGGACTGTGCACTGCCATTATGTTTAATAGAGCTGTAACAAAGTAAATATTCTCCTCTCTCTTCAAATGAAATAGGTCACATTACTCAATATCTTTTTGTCACATAGATTCGTCACATAGATTGCAGGTGTCCACACCAACATAATTTTGCTTTTCAACTTCTTCAGTGAATTATTCAATACTTGACATGCACATGTGGGTGGCACAAACTGAAACTGCAGCTGCTTCTCTACCAGTCTCCTTGTAGTTTGGCAAGTGTCTTCTTTGTGTAGATTGTGTATGTCCTGTTCTGCTGCGTGTTAATTTTAACTTTTTTCCAAGTTATGTGCATCCTAATACCATATTTTCATTGTCGTGTGCATCCTAATACCATATTTTCATCATTCAAATAACGCAATTGCACATATGCATTATGCTTATATTGACCCTGTTGGGAGAAAGGTGTTCACATGGATATAATTTCATGATAGGAAACTACCATTAGTGTTGTTATTTTACCAGAACAAGCTAAGAACAGGCTATGTTGATTTTATCGGTCTCTCCAGAAGCTGATCTGAGTATTTCCCTGACTGTGCTTTCAAAACCAGTCATTTTTTTAGCATTATGGCATTTTAAGAAAATTGTCACAATGTAACATTTCCCATGCACTTTTTCATCTGTGGAATAAATAAATATGATAGAAGCCAAAACCATTAAATGTATTCCATATAAGTACAATAAATATCTGTCTTGCATATATTCCTACTTTAGTCTTCACTGTCAGTTGAAGAGCTTTTCATTTTGAAAAGCTTGCTATTAACGGAGAAACCATCCTTCACGTTTCCAGGACCAGCCTTTTCATTGGATAGTCACAGGGTGTTAGGAATGAGCTGGTGGCTGAATAACTCCTGATGCACCAATGAGTGCCATTTCTGTTGAGGTCCACTCAGTCCTTTCTTTCTTATGTGACAACTACCATAAGAATTATTTATTCTGATTGTCACTTCTTCCATTGAAGCAGACCTCTGAGCTGGAAACATCCTAGATAGGGATAAAGTTCTTTTTGTCTATAATCTTATCTTAGAATATAGTATGAACTCCTTGGGCTGTATTTTGAACAGAAGAAATAGAAGAGTCTCACAAATGAATGATAGTTACAGGAAGGATGGTTGAATAGTTGAATACTTAGCTGGAAGAAATATGTCCTCTGAATCTTCTAGAAAGTTCTGTAGTGATATAGGGCAATTTCTTTAAACAAATATGTTAAGAAGAACACTGTTAATTTCTCATCAGTATTTTGCTAGGGATTTTTTATCATCTAAAAACACTAGGGACAGTGGTGGTTCCATTGAGAGAATGAAAGCAAGGCTTGTAAGGTAAAAGAATAGTTTTTATTGAACAGCCAAGATCATTGAGAAAATGAAGTTTTGTATCCTAGTGTCTTTGCCAAATCATTGCAGCTACAACAACGTTGCTGAGGTACTTCCCTAATTCCAAAAGCTTTTCAATGGCTATATGGTACTTAAAATGTCTTACTGAATTAAAAGAATTTGTTCTATTTTGTCACTTTCTTTCTTCTCTCCTCTTCTTTTTCTTCTTTCTTTTTTTCTTAGGCTCTAGCAAAAAAAGCAAGAGATGGAAAACTGTTACCAGAAGAGTACCAGGGAGGATCTTTTAGGTAAAACTCTCTAGCAGCATTTAATACATGCAGTGTGGATTTAGAACTGTTTTATCCTCTGTTATTCTGCTATGTGTTAATGCATTGCCTTTTAAAATCTTGCCCTGTTCAGGATGAAACCCCATGGGATGATTCTGAGGGCCAAACCTAGGCTGAGTTTTCTGTATCAGGAGAAACAATTATCTTGGTATAGGCTTATTTCATCTGAGTCTGGTCTTGAAATCCATGTTTTTCTTACCAAGACTGATCTGATTTTTATTTTTGTACCTAATTTTTCCCAGTTGCAGAAGATTATTTGGTTTGTGTTTTGTTTGGTTTTTGTTTTTGTTTGTTTGTTTTGTTTTTTAAATTGCATTCTGCCATTAAGAAAACCCATTGGTGATAGTTTCTAAATAAATATTTTTGAAGGAGTGTTTTGGCAGAGATATTGAAACAGACAGTGATAGTGATGTCTAGTTTTGTCTTCATTCTGCATAGGAATGTCTCTAGGGGGATAAAAAAAAGAAACAGCAAAGTTGTGTTAATTCTTTTGGTTGACATGATACATTAAAATACTGATACATTAAAAACTGAGTAGATCAATTTCAAATAGTAGCATGTATTTGGCAAATATTTTTTCTATAAAGTGTACTCCACAAAAAGAGGTAGTGAAGTCAGTGATGAGAAATAAATGGAACGTGTAAAAATTTAGCATGAATGTATTGATACAGTTGCACAATTAATTTCTCAGCTGACTCTTTACACTTCCCCAAGTTTCTAAAACTTCTACTGTACTGTATTTTATGACACAGTGTCATCAAGCATCATTTTCTTTATTGACAGTGGCTTAGCTCACTTTTTGTTAAATTTTTTAAAAGCTAGTTCCAGATGTTTTTGTTAATCATATCTTATAGAATAGGTAATTTGTGATGAGAGTAATACTACAGATCTCTGCAGAAATATAGCTGTTATGTAGGTGCCTGGGCTGCAGCTGTCTGAAGTATGTGGCACTCTTGCTAGAGGCACTCCTCAAAAAAAAGTCCCTAGGCCTTTCAGCAGAAAATAACGTAAGGAAACACAGCAATGAAGGCTTTTATCAACACAAATGGCCCCTGAGTGTGAATAACTGCAGCTTTTATTGGTAACAGATGGCAGTAGTGAGATCAGCTGTGTGAGATGTGACCAGTTGGATGATCTGCTCAGCCTTGTGGCAGAGCTGTAAGAGAAAGTAGAAAAGTTAAGGAGCACTGGGGAGTCTGAGAAAGAAATAGACTGCTGGAACCATGCTCTGCCCTCTGAGAAACAAACAAGAACAGCAATGAGAGAAAAAATAACCTAAGATCAATGGGATTCTGTATCCTCTCCCTGCCAGGCTGGCAGCAGTAGCTTAAGGGAGAGGAGTGACTAGAGGCAAATCCATGCTTAGGACAGCAGGAGAAACCCCTCGGTGCCCAGCCTGCCTTCCCAGCTGCCTCTGTACAGCAAGTACGAGGCTCTGGATGTGGAAAGCCAGTCAATGGATGATGGCCAAGAAGTCAGGACAGAGAGAAGTTGCAGAAAATAATCTCATTGCACGAGTCACTTGGAGAAAAAGTCCTTACCTGGAGAAATAGCTTATTATGCATATTAAATAAGATATTCCTTATGAAGGTTCACAGCCTGCAGAAAGCCATTTGTTAAGAAAAGTGAATTAGAGATACCTGACCTTGGATGTAGGCAGCTTGTCTCCTCGAACAGAACCTTTGAATGTACATTATAGCCCTGTTTCTGGCTGAGTTCTGCTCCTGACCAGACTCCCTGGATGGACTCTATATGCTTCATGACTTGCCGTGCCTGAGAGTGCCAATAAACCCTTATTAACAGCACCTGGCTCCACTGACAGTTTTCACTCCCTGTGGATGACTGAAAGAGACTTCAGGGCCCAGAGACAGTTTGTAAGGGAATCTGGAGCACAGACTATTTTTTCTTCTCTCCTTCCAGTTTCAAGCAGCAACACTGCAAGAAACAGATGGGCCCAGTCTATTTATATAGGACTCTGGGTGGTGTCACTGCCACTATTTTGTTTTTTTTGATAATGGGGTGACCTACACTGCAGCAGGCTTTCTGGTGTCAGATGTTTCTGAAAGGGGGAATAGGGTCTTTTCTACAGGGCTCTTTGACAGAGCTTTAAACTAGGCTTGAAGGGGAAGGGGGATAATACCAGGCTTGCCTGTGATAAGCTGTAGGATGACATGCCAAGGTTAAAGGGATGGAGTACTAGTGAGGGTCCTCAGGCTTGCTCTGAGATGTGCTGGCTACACAGGAGCACACTTGAAATTTTCTGGAGGTGAGCCAGGGCCTCCTGAGGGACTAGGAGCCAACCCCAGTAGGAGCCAATAGGGAAAGGCCAGTGACATATCTCAAAGGAATTAAGGGGTGTTGCTGTAAGACGGTGACACGGGCCATAGCCCAGCTGAAGTACCTCTACACCAATGCACGCAGCGTGGGCAACAGACAGGAGGAGCTGGGAGCCACCGTGCTGCCAGAAAGCTGCAATGTAGATGCCGTTACTGAAACAGTGGCACAAATCCTGTGACTAGAGTGTGACCATCAATGGTATAGGCTGTTTAGAAGGGACAGATGAGGAACGAGGGACAGAAGGGTTGCTCTCTACATCAAGAAATGGATAGGGTGTGAAGGGTTGTCTCTGAAGAAGAGCCATGAGCTGGTTGAAAGCTTGTGGGTAAGAATTAGAGACCAAGGAGACAAAAGGAACCTTGCAAGTGGAGTCTGCCCGATCAAGGGGAAGCTGGGAGACCTTATTGCGGTCCTGCAGTACTTAAAGAGGGTCTATAATAAAGATGTGGACAGCTAATTTAGCAGGGCCTGTAACAATAGGATATGGATTAATGGTTTTAAACTAAAGGAGGGCGGATTTGGATGAGATATAAGGAAAACAATTTTTACAGTGAGTGTGGTGAAACACAGGAACAGGTTGGTCAGAGAGGTATCACTGAATACAGTCAAGTTCAGTTTGAACAGGGCTCTGATTAGTTGAAGATACCTCTGCTCCTTGCAGGGGCAGTTGGACAAGATGACCTGTTAAAGGTCCCTTCCAACCTAAACCTTTCTGTGTTTCTCTACAAATTAATCTTTTTCAGCTCTTTGCTGTAATTATAGTGAAAAGGAGATAGCTGATCAGCTTTCTCTATAAACTGTCACAAAAGTATCCAAGTATTATCTAATACACCACTTCCCAGTTGGTGATACAGGCAAAAATGTTAAAGGAAGAAAGGCATGATGAGGCTTTCCCGTGCCTGAGCAATTTCTAAATGTCTGAATTGTATCATTTGGTTATCAGCAGCAACTGTAACTTAAAGTTGTGATCTTTAATCTAAAATACACTTGACTTTGAACGGGGACTGGCAAAGTTTTTTTTAGATACTACTTTCCTCTCCTGCTGTCCAGTTTTAGTGTATGCAATGTAAGGATATCTTACTGTAAAGAAATGGGACTTAAAAAGGTGTGTTGCAATCTCAAAAATCCCAAACTCCTCAGTCTGAATATGCCCCACTGAAATCCAGTTCAAATCTATTTTGAAGTTAATGGGTTTGACTTTGGGAGAGAATTAGGTCATAATAATCATTGAGTATACATTATTTCTTCTATATTATATATAATTTTTGACATCTTTTCTCTTTCATTTAGTATCTCAAATCTGGGAATGTTTGGTGTCAATGACTTCACTGCAGTCATAAACCCTCCACAGGCCTGCATCCTAGCTGTGGGCCGAGCAAGACCAGAGCTCAAGATTGTGGAAGATGAAGAAGGGAATGAGACACTTAAGCAGCATCAACTCATGACAGTGACTCTTTCAAGTGATGGTCGGGTGGTAGATGATGGACTGGCTTCAAAATTTTTGGAGACCTTGAAAGCCAACATAGAGAATCCAATGCGACTTGCCTTGTGTTAAACTCAGTGAAGATTGTTCTTTGTTTTGACAACATAGGTAACTGTTAAGTACTTGGGGTTGTTTTTCCGTTTAGAGGAGTAAATAGTTACTGTGAGATGAACTTTTAAAGTATTTAATTTATTGAATTAACATGCAAAAATACCAATTTTCATGCTTCCAGTCTTTTCAGTGACCAGGTTTTATACTGTAAAGTCAAAGTCTTTAAAGTTAACATACTATATTCTTTTAAATGCTTAGCACTGATGGCACATAATGTTTCCATAGAAAAGTCAATCTCCACTGTAAAGGAAAAGTAAGAAAACTTTATGGAATTTAGAAAATAATCATAGAATTCCTTGGGTTTGAAGGGTCCTTTAAGTGTCATCTAGTGCAATTCCCTCCGCTGTAATGAGCTGAGACATCTTCAGATAGAACTGGTTGCTCAGAGCACTTTACAGCCTGACACTGAATGTTTCCAGGAATGGGACATCTGCCACCTCTCTGCACAACCTGTTCCAGTGTTTCACCACCCTTACTGCAAAAAATTTCTTCCTTATATCTGATTTGAATCTGCCTTCCTTTAATTTAAAACCATTAGCTGTTGTCCTATCAGTTATAGGCCCTGCTAAAAAGTCTGTCCCCATTGAGCCACCTTTAAGTACTTACTGAAAGGCTGTAATAAGGTCTCCCCAGGCTGACTAACCCCAGCTCTCTCAGCCTTTCTTTATAGGAAAGGTCCTCCATCCTTCTGATCATCTTTGTTGCCCACCTGTGGACAGCCTCCTAACAGATCCATGTTGTTCTTGTGCTGAGGGCTTCAGAATTTGATGCAGTACTCCAGGTGGGGGCTTTCATGTGCTGAGATGGGATGCTTTATTTAAGGGCTAAATACCTAGCTTTTAAAGTGAGGAAAGCAAGAACTGTAGGTGAGCAAATGCTTCTATAAGTCCTGGTTAATGCTGAGGTAACTGAGTAACTAAATTATATTACTGCAGTAAAGTTTTACCCTTTTCTGAAGACTTGTCTGGTATGTTATATCATCCAATTTAGATTGAAATAAGGTTTATAAGATTTTGGCAGATATTTCAGTAGCTTCCTAGATTAGAGCAAAGACATTACAAACCAAAAAAGCTTTGGTTTAATTTTATTTACATTACAGATTTAACTGTTTGTTATCTTTACTGTAAGCTACATTGAAGAAAGCAAGATGACTGTGGAGATGAATGGGGAAAAGAGATGACAGGGAATTCTGAGAATATGTAAATTCATAGATTAAAAAAGTAGTTTCTCAAAATATTAAGTAATCTGGTGAAATCCACAGGACAATTCATTAAAACACACTAACTGTATGTGCATCTATTTTTCCAGTATTTAAATCGACTGAATAATCTAATGCCTTGCACAGTGGTAGAGAGGAGAATAAACTTGTTTGAATAAATGCATTCTCCACAAGGGATTCAATCTCAGCATCATTGACTTAGTTTTTCAAGGAAACAACATTTAGTGCAAATAACATTTTGTGTTTAAAAAAAAAAATACTTAATTTGGAGATAATTACTTCTTTTACATTTAGAAGTTGCCCCAGTTCATGTTTTCTTCAGTACCCCAAAATTTAAATATATTTTTCAGGTGCTTTGTAATATATTGTGGATAATATAAAACCCAAGTTAATTGTGCCAGCAGTCTTGCAATGAAAAACTAGTTTTGAGGTTCCAGTATGAAAGGTCAAATTTTGCACACGGGATATTTGCTGATTAATGCTGTTCTTTGCACACATAAACATGTAATTAGAAAGTGTTTCATCTTCAGTGTATATGGAATTGTAACTTGGAGGCTTAAGTGCAGTGGTCTGAAATTTAAATTAGCAGAAATAGTTTGGGGTGTTGTGTTTGTTTTATTTTCTTGTATATAAATATAGAACCACATGTTGTATGTGTTTGTAATGAAATAATTGCATTTACAGAACCTGGTAAGATTATAAATTGACAGTAGAATATTGGGAATTTGTCTTACTCTAGTTTGTGTAAGTACTTTTTGTTTAACATTTGGAGAAGTAGTTTGTTGAGCTGTTACCATAATTAAAAAGCTAATTGCAAGACAAAACCTTGAGTTGATACTGAGTTGAGAGTTTTTGCTAAATGAGTTTGCTGCTTTGGCTACCTAATAGTAGGAGGATACTTTGATTACCAAATCTAGTTTACTGTGCAATAATGGACTTTCATTCTGTATTTCCACTTTCTCACTGATAAAATATATTCAAAATTGAGCACTGAAGATTAATTAGCAATTTTAAATGGTTAGCCAAGATTTTTTTCCAAAGCTATTTGTCAATCCCATATTGCTTTGAAGGGAAAAAATCCACCAATTTATATATTGTCATTAATGTACAAGAAGTTCTCATTTGTATAGCTACACGTGCTCTGCCCAAGAGAATTTGCAGACTAATTTAAAATCTGGTCTTCATTTTTGTACTTGTTACTCTACTGCTTGTGTGTTCCCCAGCATTTTTATATTCTGTTCTTTAGCTGGCCACAGCTAAGGGCTGCATTCATTATGTGCACCACTGTAGTTTTGTATGTGTGTTGATGTCGTGTGAGTCAGTGTGCTTTGCTTATGGAGCCAATGGGAGGCGCTGTTGTACATAAGTATAGAATGTTTAGCATGTCTCAGTCATGCAAGTACTATACATCTATTGTACTTTCCCTGTTCAGCACAAACAGGTGAAGAAAATGCAACTTCTTCAGGTTAAATAAACCTTTACAGCTTTTCAACTAAGTAAATCTCAGTATGGCTAATACAAGCTTTAATTCCAATTCCTTTACACCTGCCTGCTTGCCAGCATTGTCATTTAACATAAAGATGTATTTATGTTGATATTTCAGTCATCAGCACGTGAAAGAGATCTCTGGAAATCAGATGTGATAGCAGTCACATCTCCTTAATTCAGAGTCATTTTACTGTTTGGCAAAGTCTACTGTTTTAGCAGAACTGAGACAACAAATAGTTACTCATACATATTTACTTAAAACATCAAATATCTCCCTGAACAATTTAGGGATTTTGAGATAGGGACAACATATGAAACGGCACAGAAAGTGAACCACATGAAATGGTTATGCTTACATTTGAAGCAAATTTGCCTTGAAATAAAAGATTTCACAGCTAAAACATATAACTTCTTGTCTTATTCATTCAAATGTCTTCTGTTGACATCTTTTTTACATGTGTAAGCAAGAAAGACTGTGAAGACTTTCTTGAAGAATTAAAAAAAATCCTCAAAATAAAAAATTTAAGGAGTATGCTAATGTCTGCCTTTAAGATATGCTTGGGGAACATTACGTTCTTCATATTATTTTCCTTTGCAAGAGACATAGTTAGAAAAAAATAAAGGGTAATTCTTTTGGACTTTGTGATTGTTGGTGATGTGTGTCACACCTTAATCCCTAATTATACTATCAGAATGTTTGACTTGTTTCTATCTTTCTTCCTGCAATCTATGCCTTATGAAATAAAATTTCTGTAATTAATCTTCCTGAATGTAATCCCTGGAAGAAACCTAATGCCTGCAAAGTGAATGCTCAGTGCTATTTTCAAACAACCTTTTGTCCACATGCTCATCTCCATCCATTTAATTACAGTAGATGCTCTTACTTTGACTAATGATCTGTCCCACTGGATACAATAGAATTTTAAAGTGGGGTTAGGGAGCCATAAATCTGACAAACGTTCCAAGAAACAAAGTCTGAACATGTGCTTCTATGTTCTAGGTTGTGCAGAAAGTTGCATATTGATCACATTGAACTATATGCTGTTGCAGAGTGAGTAAGGAGGAAACTAATTCAGAATTGTTGGAACTAAGTGTCGTGCTTGATGTGTCTTTCAAATGTGATAATTTGTGCCATATAATTTGTGGAAAATAAAGGGAAAGGTGCCATTAGGATATATCATGTAACACTGGTACATGCTGGTGACCTGTCGATTTCAAATTGGTTCTTTTTTTGTTCATTACTTTTTACTTTCTTGACTTTTAGTGTATGACTTTTCATTTTTCCACTGAAAATGTTGTGCATTGTAATTTCTTTGAAAGCAGTGAAAATAAAGCCCATAGTAATGATGGTTGTGCAATGACCAATGCCAGCTGTTCAGATGGGTTGGTCTCTTTGTCAGAAGTGCACATTGTGAGCCCCTTTCAGTACCACTCAGATTTTCCTGGTAATTTCAGATATGGGTTAATCAAAGTAAGGTTAATGTATTTATATATGCTCTTGTATGTACTCTTGAGTTCAGGTCAAGCTTAAGCTGATTACTGTTTGTACTGCTGCAGAGTTAGTAAATTGTTTATTAGATCATTGTACCAAGTATTCGAGTGATGAGAGTAAGTTTTTCTGCCTTCTGTGTTGGTAATACCTCAACATATATTCTGTGCAGCTTTCATGTTGTGGAAGGGCTGTTTTTCAGCCTCTTGTTTGTGGCTGATTTACCTTAACTGCTCTGATTCATACTACTTTGCTCTTGAAATTAGAATGATTTTACTATTTTTTTTCCAAGGCTTTGAAAGAAAATATCCTTGCACTTCCTATGAAGTACTGCAGCACAACTAATAAAATTTGACTAGCGATCTGCCCAGTGTTAATATTTTTTTGAGTTTTTCAGACCAGCAGAGATTCTCATCTAGTGCATCATAGATCGGAAGCAAATTACTCTATGTACTTTACCCTGAATATTGCTTATAAGCAATCAAGCATTATCTTTTAAGAAGTATCCTAGTACCCAGAGTTTCCTGCTTCCCAATACCTGTTTGTGGACTGCTGTTTGTATTTCTTTTTTGTTGTTGTTTGTTTAAAGAAGTATTGAATTATATGTGAAGAGTCACATAGTGCTTTGGTAAGTAAGAAAGATGGAAAAATACTGTTGTTTGGTGTATGTTCTTGTTTCTGTGCTTATGATGATGATGATGATTTTTCATTTTTCTTAAAATTTCTGAGTATTAGCCTGGACTGAAAAGAATTGTCCAATGAAAGATAGTCCAATGAAATTAGAATAATATTGTGGTAAGCCTTGCTAAGTAATTTAAATTTTCTGATCCTTCCCTTTTAGTCTTCATGTAGTAGGTTACATTTTAGAAGCTTCTATTTTATGAATATTTCCTTTTTTAATTAAGCCAATCAGAGTTGAGTAGATTTCTCTGTTGGTTTTAAGAGGCAAGGCCAAGCGCTTTGATAATGTCACTCTGTCTGCAAGAATGTGTCATTTAAATTAAAGTCTATCAAATATTAAAAAATATGCTGGCTAGATACTGTTCTTGCAGAAAGAGTATATCTAAGATGAGTGTGACGTTTATCTCAAGATGCAAGGAAGATGAACATTGCTGCAGTAGCTTTAAAGCACGTCAGCACAATAGAGAAGTATCTTTAGTGTGTCTTCTATCAGTTTCTGATTATAGTAATGTAGCATGAAAAGTGAAATATTCTACAGGAAAGTGCATGAATGTGCTTTTATGTTTTGCTGTATGTTGTCAATTACTAAAAAAATTTATCAATTTTTTTTCCAATAAACTTTATTAATCAGCCTATTAATCTCTGTACACAGAGATTTTCACTAACTCGTTCTTCAGCACTAAATCATCATTCAGCACTGAGGTACTCCTCTCCGGTGGTTTGCTTGGTATAAGCTTTGGTGGTGCTGCTGTTCTCAGTCATTTCGGTGACTGATAGACTTGTTTTAAAGGGAAAACTGAAATACAGGAAGGCCAGAAGAGGGCAGACTGAACAGCCGGGTTTTCTGACATTTTGGCTGTCTTTTAAGTGTAAATACAGTCACCAAACAATTACAGTATGCAGATATTCTCGAATTTCAAACTATAGCTTGATGGTTTGGTGTTTGGATTTGAAGTTAATCTCATGTCAGGTGTTCTCTGAAACAAGAAGAAATACTAAACGGTACCATGCCTTGATTTGTTGGAATTGGAATTGGATTGGAAACCTTGCTTAGTGTGTGGCATTTCCTGAAGAACTGGATCATAGAATCATAGAATATCTCAAGTTGGAAGGGACTCATAAGGATCATGGGGTTTAGCTCCCTGCTCCTTGCAGGACTACCTGAAAGAAACCATCCAGTAGCTTCTTGAACTCTGTCAGGCTTTGTGTTCTGAATACTTCCCTGTTCCAGTAACTAACCAGAGTCTCAGTGAAGAACCTTTTGCATTATGTCTAATCTGAACTTCCCCTGATGCAGCCTCATTCTATTTCCTCATGTCCTGTTGCTGGTTACCAGAGAGAGAAGATCAGCACCTCCACTCTGCTGCCCTCCTTAAGGAAGTTGTAGACGGTGATGAAGTTACTCCTCATCTTTCTCTAAGCTGAACAAAACAGATGACCACAGCTGCTCCTCATAAATCTTACCCTCAAGACCTTTCTCCATCTTGGTTGTCTTCTCTGGCCACGCTTCAATAGTTTGATGACAATTGAGGTGCATGAGTTCTAAACTTACAACCTCATGTAATTTCTTTCTTTGTAATCAAACTTGAGTAAAGCAGGAGGAAGTTCATGGTAGCCTGTTGGAGACTTCTAGAAACATGCTAACCAGTAAATGTTCCAGGATTCACATGCTGATAAAACTGAAATGCAAATCATTTACTGGAACCTTGACTGGCTACTTTGCATGGTTACTTTACAAAATCTTCCTAACTTGTATCAGTGAAAAGCCATTGCTCTTTGCTTGACTTCAGTTTGTACTCCTTCTTTTTGTCTTCCTTTTGATTTTGCTTTGTCTTATAGGTATCACAATGGGTAATTATTAAAATACAATAACCATATTGTTCTTCCCTTTCTCTACAATATTTGTCTCTCTTAGCAAGTTAAACATTTGTGTCATTGTGAGAAATAACTAGCTGGAAAATGACAGACTTTTCTGTTCATTACCTGTACTAAGGAAAATAATGTCAATGAATACCACTATTTATGTCCTGAAAGATTAGAGATCAAGAGAAGGTTCTCTTTCATACATTAAAAGTTCCTCTCACATGGCCTACACCTAAATAGAAAGAAAGGGCAACTATGAACATTTTTATTTCTAGTCACTGTTGTATGAAGTATATACTGAATCATTAGTGCAACAGATCTCTGTCTTGCAGTTTCATGATTTTTTCACTATTTACATTCATTACAACATGCTGTTCATTTCACTTTGCAGGGTTACAAGAAATTGAACCTTGTAAGATACTCTCTATTAACCTAGTTATCAACAAATTTGTGTCTCAGCTGCGTATCTTAAGAAAATATGTTTAACTGGTTCTTTTTTTTCCAACTTGGGCACACTTTTAATTTTTTCCCTGCCAAATACATTATAAGCTTAAATATCCATGGAGGCTGTTTGCCTTTGCAGATGATTGTACTTACTGTGTCATGTCCCAGTCTCCATTAACAACATGCACTGAGTTTCTCTAGGTTTCAGCAGGCAGCATCACACTGCTTCTTCTTCCTTGTTTACAAGCTATTAATGGATCCCTTGGTTGATTGAGAAAGTAACTCTTAGATTCTTCTGAAGCGTGAGAATTCTGTTTTACAGTGTGAATTTCAACCAAATACTTAGAGTGCAATACATTGCTTATTCACTTGCTCATTTTGGCAAGGATTATAGAGCACCTTTACTATTCATTTTATAACACAAGCAATACACAGATTCAAATGAAGATAACTTTCACACACGGAATGTCTTCAGGGACAGGGCCTCCACTACCTGTCTGGGCAACCTGTTCCAGTGTCTCACTACCCTCATTGTGAAGAACTTCTTCCCAATGTCTAATTTAAAGCTACCCTGCTCTACTTTAAAGCCTTGCCCCTCATCCTGTCGCTACGTGCCCTTTCAAACAAACCTTCCCCAGCTTTCCCGTTGGCCCCCTTCAGGTACTGGATGTTTTCATTAGAATTGCTATGAACACTTCAAAGCTGTTCATTTGCATAAGTTTTGATTTAGATGTAGATTTATATAAATAATAAAATGTAGACATAAAGATTATTTTAGTACTGACCACCACTTGTTAAAATAAGAGGTCATTCATGTGTCAGTAGTTTAAATAATTTGAAAAATCTTTTATCTGGCAATGCTTGATCAGTTTTTCCAGCAATCCCAGAAATTCTTGGCTCACCTCACCATGAATTGATAAAAACTTTATGTTATCTCTGATATCTTTATACAAAGACCTTTTTAAAGATCCTGTAAGTTTGAATAGAATAATTTAAAAGATACTTTTGATTACCATGACAACATATTTGACATTGAAAGGAATTTTTTTTTAACTCTGTGAGGACTAAACTAAAGAGTTTCTGACTATCCTTTCTTAATAACTGTTTTCTTGCTTATATGCAAATAGAATCCAGAGTTGTGAAATTAAAATACTACCAGGGCTGTCCACAGAGGTCCTGGGAGACTGAAAATATTAGGATAGGCAGCTTCAACTGCATCTTAAAAATCTGCCTTTGGCTTCCAGTGATACAGTGAAATATCAGTAACAAAGCATATGGCCCTTTGTTTTCATGTGTCTCGGGCCTTCTGGCACTGACTCTCATCTCTTTCAAGCAATCAGATTGTAAGAAGACAGAGAAAACAACTGACTGTGCAGCAGAAACCTGAAGCACCTCTCAACCCTTTCTCAGAGATCCTGGATAAATGAGGATGTCCCAGTTGACTGAAAGTTAGAAAGGTGATGCCCATCTAACAGAAATGCAAGGAGAATCTAGGGAATCGTAGAATCCTCCAGGCCGGAAGGGACCTCCAAAAGGTCATCTAGTCCAACCTCCCCGCAGTCGCAGGGACATCCTCAACTAGACCAGGTTGCCCACGGCCTCGCCAAGCCTCACCTTGAATATCTCCAGGGAAGGGGCCTCAACCACCTCCCTGGGCAACCTGTTCCAGTGTTCTACCACCCTCAGAGTAAAGAAATTTTTTCTAATATTCAACTTAAATCTACCCTTCTCCAACTTAAGTCCATTGCCCCTCGCCCTATCGCAGCAGCCCTTTGTGAACAGACCCTCTCCAGCCTTTAGATATTATATACTAGTAGGCCCCTTTGAAAGGCTGCGATTAGGTCTCCCCAGAGCCTCCTCCAGGCTGACAGCCCCAGTTCCCTCAGCCTGTCTTCAAAGCAGAGGTGCTCCAGCCCTTTGATCATCTT
>VZRU01018721.1:52187-72559 GCA_013398155.1 Pedionomus torquatus
GTGCAAAACCCTGCTCTTGCTCTTGTTGAACCTCATGAGGTTCATCTGGCCCCCCCTCTCCAGCCGATCCAGGTCCCTCTGGATGACGTCCCTTCCCTCCGGTGTATCAACACCACCACACAGCTTGGTGTCATCTGCAACTAGGGAACTATAGGCCTGTCAGTCCGATCTCAGTGACAGGGGAAATTCTGTCACAGATGATCCCGAGTGCCATCACACAGCACATACAGGGCAACCAGGCAATCAGGCCCAGCCAGCACAGGTTCATGAGAGGCAAGTCCTGCTTGACTAACCTGATCTCCTTCTATGATAAGGTGACCTGCTTAGTGGTGGATGGAAAGGCTGTGGATATTGATTAACGGGACTTTAGTAAAGCCTTTGACACCATTTCCCACAGCATTCTCCTGGAAAAACTGGCTCCCCATGGCTTGCATGGAAGTACTCTCCACCAGGCTAAAAACTGGCTGGGAAGCTGGGCCCAGAGAGTAGTGGTGAATGGAGTTAAATCCAGCTGGCAGCCAGTCATGGGTAGTGTCCCGCAGGGCTCTGTATTGGGGCTGGTTCTCTTTAACATCTTTTTCAATGATCAAGATGAGGGCATTGAGTGTACCCTCAGTAAGTTTCCAGGTGACACTAAATTAGGTGGGATTGTTGGCCTGCTTGAGAGTAGAAAGGCTTTGCAGAGAAATCTGGACAGGCTGGATTGATGAGCTGAGGCCGATGAGGTGGGGTTCAATAATCATAGAATCATCCAGGCTGGAAGGGACCTCCAAAGGTCATGTAGTCCAACCTCCCTGCAGTCGCAGGGAATAATGCTAAATGCTGGGTCCTGCACTTGGGTCACAACAACCCCATGGATGCTACAGGCTTGGAGAAGAGTGGTTGAAAATCTGCCTGGCAGAAAAGGACCTAGGGGTGTTGGTTGACTGTCAGCTGAATGTGAGCCAGCAGTGTGCCCAGGTGGCCGAGAAAGCCAACACTGTCCTGGCCTGTATCAGTAATAGTGTGGCCAGCAGGACCTGTACCATCCCCCTGTACATCCACTGGTGAGGCTACTCCTTGAATATTGTGTCCAGTTTTGGGCCCCTCACAACAAGAAAGACACTGAGATTCTGGAGGGAATTCAAACACAAGCAACAACGTTGATGAAGGGTCTAGAGCACAAGTTCTATGAGGAGCATCTGATGGAAGGGAGGTTATTTAGTCTGGAGAAAAGGAGGCTGAGAAACAAGCTCATGTTCTCTAAAACTACCTGAAAGGATATCGTAGCAAGATGTGTGTTAGTCTCGTCTCTCAAGTCATAGGACAAGCGGAAATGGCCTCAAGTTGCCCCAGGGGAGATTTAGATTGGATATTAGGAATTTCTTCACTGAAGGGGTTGTCAAGCACTGGAACGGGCTGCCTGGGAAAGTGGTCAAATCATCAACTTTGGACGTATTTAAAAGATGTGTAGATGTGGTGTTTAGGGACATGGTTTAGTGATGACATGTTTTAGTTATGACATGGTTTAGTTCATCACTAAGCACATCAGTGTTAGGTTTACAGTTGGACTTGATCTTAAGGGTCTTTTCCAACCTGTGTGATTCTATGATTCTGGGATTGAGCTTAGCTATTTGTGCACATTATGAAGATTATAGAGGTTAAAGGTGAGAGAAATTTTACTGGGGAATTAGATTTATGTTTTCCTTGTGTTGATTTCAACAGTGCCCCTGTCTATTTAAGAGAAGTGTTTCTCCACCACCATAAAGGTAAAGCCTGGGTATTCCTGGTATAGACTGTGGTAGAGATGTTTGAAGGCACTTCATTCTCATTTCTTAGAAGTAAGTCTCCAAATCTGAGGCAGTTTGTGAATCATATGCTTAAGGCAAAAAAAAAAAAAAACCAAAAACAAAACCCACAAAAAACCAAAAACCCCAACGCAGCCCTGCTGCCTCCTTTTCTGTAAGCTTGGATTGCCATCCTTTCTCAGTTATTAGCCCATCTTCCTGCTAATGCCACTTCTCCTTGAAGCTGTCTTCTATATTTACCAGCCCCGTATCAAGAGCTGGTTGATATTTATCTCCACAGATTCTTTGTAGAATTCTCCTTTTGTAAGGAGAAAAACTGGGGCTTTAAGTAAAAAGGTGGGGACACACACACACACAGATACATGTTTGCACACGCATGTATTTGTGAATGTTATATTCATTTGCCTGTCCAGAAAACTGTTCAAATGGTTTCTTTTGAGCTAACTACTGAAAGCCTGTGAAGCATGAGGAAGAATTTAATTAAGATTACTTTATTTCCTCCTTTGCAAATTGCCCACTACTAGTAATCCAGCAGGATTTGCCACCCCTTCTAATGAATTGCCCATCGTTAAATTGTTTTAATTCTTAAAGATTCACTAAATCAGGGCTCATTAACATAAAGCACATACTGTTTTACAGTTCGGAGCAGGGTACCTATAACTGTTGCCAAATTACTTCGTTAGAAGTAGATTACTGAGAGTTATATAAAATACACCATTGTTGAAGTTAATGTGCTTATAATTTGTTTTTATTGCTTTATTTTTTTTACTCCCCCAAGTTACATGCTGGGATTGCAGTGGCCCGTTACTCCTGGTTATAAAAAAAAAGAAAATAAAAAGTTAAAACAATAGGGAACATTAGCTGCTCTTCAGGAGTGACAGCTACAGACCAGGTGGGATATCTAAAGATGCCTAAAATAACACAGCGGCTTTCATGTAAACAGCAAACTCTCATCACTGAGTTACATCACTAGGTAAGCATGGAGAGAAAACACTGTTAGTTGTTGACTTGCTGTTTCTTGTTTCCCTAGAAAATGAACTTGAATTATGTGGTTTTAATCAAATCTTTGGTTTTTGACAGGACCTTTTGTACTTTCACTGCAATGGGTGATATATAAAGGATCAACTTTTCCTTAGACTTAAAGATTTGTTTCTACCATATCAGTAGCCATGCATCTCATGTCTAGATGAAGACACACATACGACATGAAACTTCCACATTCCTGACAGAGAGCTGCTTCATATGCAGGTAACAAATCAGCTTGCAGACTACTCTCAGATCAAGAAACAGGACTTGATGAAAAACAGCTTGATTTTATTATCTTTCTGATAGATTTCAGATCATCAGCAGTATATATACTGAAATTCAATTATTTAGAAACAGCAGGAATGAGACATTTTAATCTCCACCTTTGATTAAATCTGATCCAGTCTTTAGCATGAACTACTTATAATTTGGAAATTTTGATCATGAATCAAAGAGTTCTGTCTAGTAACTCCTGGCACAAAGCTAAATATTTACAGATGACTCTTGAATTTGAAGTGTAAGTGCCCAGGAATCTCCAAACCCTCTATTTCCAAGGACTGCCTACTTACCAGGTGCTTCCCAAGTGACTTACTGAGGCATATGAAAGAAAACACAGAAACTTTTTAAAATCAGGAACCAAAAAGCATGTAATTGTTGCTAGAACTGCATAAGATGAGTGCAGAAAATAAATGAAAAGAGTGCTCTGATTTCATATTCAGCAGGTCCAGCCAAGGAGACAACTGGACGCCTTTACTGAGCTTCTAGAGCACACATAAAAATGAAATAGTGCTCCTCAGGATAACCACATTACATAGTAAATTAGTATGAAGTATAGTTACCTCCCCTGTATGCATTTTTTTGTTTGTTTGTTTTTTGGTTTTTTTTTGTTTTTTTTTTAAATGGAAGAGCCCTCAACATATGCATAAAGAAGAAAATCCTACTATAGGGATATGGACTTTTCCCAACATATATGTCTTTCCAAAACCTAAGAATAATTTGGTAGGCATCTTCTAAATACTTTGCATGTACACAATAAAACATTTCTTTAGTGAATAGTAGGCTGACACTAGATCAGGAAAACAGTAGGGAAAAAAGCAAGAGATGCTGCTACATGTTGACACTAATTACAAAACACTAGGATTGTTGTCTTAAACCAAGAGCATGACATCATCAGACATTGGTCTCAAATACCAAGGCAAATGAATTGCTATTAAAGGCCATTCCCTTGTTTTTTTTTCCAGTACTGTTCCAACTGGAATAAGAATTAACAATTAATTAACATGATTGTAAATCTTACAAACATTTGTGTAATTAAGTCCATAATTAGGCCTGATTTTTAGAAAAGATGGTCATGTATCTCATACTATTTTCCAAGGGAGATAAATTGTCTGGAGAGAGGAGTTAATACCAGGAGGTGAGATACAAAGTTATAAAAGGAGGCCTTGCTGAAGAGAGTTGTGGAGTTTCCAAGAAGAGGAACATATGCCAAAGACTGAAGATGGGTATTAAAAATGGAGATGGTGCACTCGCTGGCTCTGTAGAAAGCAGAGAAAGTCTACTGAGTGGAGGAAGAAGTTGGTTGTCCAGTGACTCACAGCCAACCTTGTCTCTCTGTTTCAGGAACCGTTCAGTGAGCTCTGGAACAGAGCACTTACCTTTCATGCTTCTGCATCATGGGCTTTTATTCTCATAAATTAACATTTGTACAGCTGCCTTCATTCCAACCATTGTGAGTATATAATGCAACAAGCCTTTTGAGATTTCCTATTTGTACTCTATTGAGTGCATATGTGACCAGCAGGACAGAGATGGAGTTTTCAGTGGCTTGTCTGGTCTAGTTCAATTATCCAATAAGGACAACTTGTGCCTGGGATGCCAGCCAGTTTGTGTTGATGGAAAACAATGCCTCCTTGACTACAATGTACTTAGTAAAAATAAAACCATTTCAGTTCCAAAGAAAATAACTCTGATACGTCACTTCTTTTCTGCTCCATGAAATGGTGTCACTGTGTGAGAGTTGTAGCCCTCTGTTGTCACATTATAAAGCATTATGATGGGTTACTTTGATGTGACTCAGAGGAAAATTGCAGGTTATTAAGTATAGATACCCAATCTAGACTGAATGGTTTGTTATTTTGCAGTTTTTCCTTTTTGGCTGCTGATATACTTGCGCTCTTTTGGTGCCTTGTGTGTAATGTATTAGGTATTAAGTATTTCATTGGCTAAAAGGTAACTTCCTCTAGGAATCAGTGGAGAGCTTACTGAGGGGCTTTGTCTTCTGAACACTTATATGAGCTTATATAAACTTATGAGCTTATAGTATTAATTCCATATGTTATGGACCTGTTTCTATTGGCAAATAAACAGAAAATATTTCCAAAGCATTTTAATTAAAATACCAGAAGCATCAGGCCACATCTTTATGATGCAGACAAATTCAAGAGATACAAGCACTTATCTTTTCCTGTATCACTTGGATGGAATGTTTTAGAAAGATATGAACAATAAGGGTCTATCTGTTGTCCACTTCCATGGCCAGTCCAGCCCAAACTATGACACTCTTGTACATGTTTGATGGGATGAGCTGGTCACTGCTTGAACATTGACCCATTGACCACAGCTCTTTGAGTGAGAGCATCCGGCCAATTCGTTATCTGTTGAGTGGTCCACCTGTCAAATCCATGTCTCTCCAAGGGTGTCATATGGGACAGTGTCAAATACTTTGCCCAAGTCAAGATAGGTGACATCAGTTGCTCTTCCCTTACTGACGAACACTGTAAAACTGTCATAGACCTTTAAACAGTAGACTGTCAAAACCTTTAAAGCAGCACATTCATTTCTATGGGAGTGAATAAGGTAAAGAATAAAGAGCAATGTATAAGAGAACGTAAACACTGCTGTTTCTCTTGAAAACTATTCCATTGTGCTTCATAACTAACAGGCCTTGTCTCTAGTTTATTACAGTGTTACTGCATTTCACGGAATCATTAATTACAGTTTCTTTTTAAGAAAGTCCTTGTCATTGCTCTTTTCTGAGGAGCAGAGTTAATACAATAGGACCATGTGTTTGGCAGCATGCTAACAATTTCTGATTTCCAAGAAGGCAAATGCACTATGATGTACAAACACAAGGCTTGTCTCTGTAGTTTTCAGAGTCTAGAAAGAACAGAAGCTTGCTTTGCTGTGTCTGCTGAGTAAACATATGGTGATAAACCACAGCATTGTGACTGTTGACTACAATTAAAATAAAGGAAGAGCTATCAAGTTAATCTTGTACTTGAAAGTCATTGAGTTTAGGAGTAGAAAGCCACAAGAAGGAGAACATTTCTGCTGAAAGCCATCAGCAAATTGTTGTTTGGTGGTTCATTTTTCATTTGTATGGAACTACCTATAAGGCCTCTGTTTGCAGATTGGTTCACAGCATATACCTGTCCCACCTGTTGCTTGCCTTTCCACTTCCAGCAAGTCTTGTGTACCTGCTGTTTTATTTTTATTTTCCAGATGGCCTGGTCTTCTTTTCTTGTATCACTTTTCTGCTATTGCAATAGTTTCATTTTCCCTTACTCTGTTCCCTTGTAGCAGTTTTCTTCTTTTCATCTGTTCTAACTTCTATAAGCATTCTGCTGGCTGGATCTTATGCTTATAGGATGACACAGTCCCTCTAAAGGAGCCATGGTAAATCAATAAAATAAATGCAATATTGCAGAAGACCTTAGCAGACATTGTTGGAAGACATTACCTTTATAAATCTGTTCAGAAAAGAAATTTTGAGGAAAAGCACCCTTTTCAGAGTACTGAAGTAAGATTTCTGAGGTTGTACGCTTTCGTGTAACAGACCCAGGTCTGCCCCATCAAGGGGAGCCTGGGAGACCTTATTGCAGTCCTGTAGTACTTAAAGGAGGCCTCTAATAAAGACGGGGACAGATAACTTAGCAGGGCCTATAGCAATAGGACAAGGGCTAATGGTTTTAAACTAAAGGAGGGTGGATTTGGATGAGATATAAGGAAGAAATTTTTTACAGTGAGTGTGGTGAAACACAGGAATAGGTTGCCCAGAGAGGGGCAGTTGGACAAGATGACCTGTAAAGGTCCCTTCCAACCCAAACCTTTCTGCGATTCTATGGTTGTATGGTCTGATCAAGATTTTAACTATGCTGTCCTATCTGAAAAGAGAGGCAAATTTCTCTTTCTCTGCATGGTACAATTAGTATCATTGAATAGTTTCCAAGCCTGTATAATACATGGCAGTGATTGGCTATTAAGACTGCTGGAAATTTATTAAAAGAAGTCACAGCTAATAGTGGAATAAGCAGAGGACTGGAAAGAGGCTGCATGGTGAACTGCACTGTGGGAAATCTTCCAGGCTGATTAATTGCCTCTAGCCTCCCTGGAAAGCTCCTTGTACAGCTTCAGTTTGGACAGTTTCAAACTTATTGGCCCAAGGTTGCTGCAAGCTGCTGAGATCATGATGGAGGCTGCTGCACTTAAAACCAAAGCGAAGTAACACTGCCCTCTCTCCTCTGAACAGAAAACAAAGAAAAGCAACTCTGCTCTCTCTCAATGGATACTTGCTTACATGTTATTTATTAGCATGAAAATCTTGCTTGGCGATTTCTGGGTCAAGCAGTGCATGTAGACTGCCACATAGAAACTATGCATTTTGAAAACACCTGTTACTATAACAACTGGATTATAGTATTTAGCCAGTGCTGTGATGTCTTTATATAGAAAGCATTTTATGACCTTTTTTTACACTCAGTATTTTTACTATTTTTTTTTACTTGTTCAAGTAAATAATAAAGTTTGTCTACTCCAAGAGACGCTTCTTGAGATGTTGTGTGTAACACCCTTTTTACAATCTAACAAAGGGTTCTTTCTCCACTAGTCCCAGCCTGTGCAGCTTCTTTGACTTCATCTGGGAAGCTTTCAGCCTGAACTTTTGTTCTAAGTACATATTCAGCAATATGCAGCAAAAAGACTCCGATGAACAATCGATTTAAGCACCGGTCTTATTAGTCAGCAGGTTCATGGAGGTTTTGCCCACGCCATGTTTTCTAGAATGCTCTAGGTAAAAAAGGACTTTTAGCTTATTATAACATACAAAAATAGCATTAGAAAAAGGGAAAACTTTTTGGCTATTTTACATTTCTTGTGCATTTGTTGGTCCAACATAAGTCTGATTTGTCACCCCTAGATGCACTTTCTAGCTACATTACTTCTTTCTATAATGTTCTTTGGGGTTTGTGGTTAATTTTTGAAAGGAAGCAACATATTGAGTACTGGGTGTCTTTGAATGATTCAAAGTTCAAAACATTGGGAAAGAGGCTTTGTCTAACCACTTTTGCTTGAAGAATCAATGACAGCTACCATTAGTACTACGAAAGTACTGTGTTTACCTAGGAAGGACATTCCTTTATTGGGCTTCTCTGTACTGCTTGAAAGTCTGAGTTGTTTCATGAAGAGCCATCAGTGTCTGAATTGACTTTTCGACAGCTCACAGACTGTTAATCCTGGGGACACAATAGAGATGCTGGTATAGAGAGCCATAATTTATTGCAATAATTCATTTATTGCCACATACTTCAATTACAGCTGTATTGTTTAGCAGAAATTTTGTGTAATATTGATTTAAATAATGGAAATGAGGCCAGCATATTGAGGATGCTTACTTTTGCCAAGTTGGTTTTCTTCAAAAGTAAATAAATTAGTAATCAAATTGACAGAAACAAAGGGAGTACGTTTGCCTCTGAGTTTCTCAGCTATCAAGCTGTACAATTTCCAGCCTGTCAGGGTTTTGTTGATTTTTTTTTCTTCTTTGTTTCAGAAAAACATTTGCAAAGTTATTAACACTGAGAGAAGGGGTTTTTTTTTGGTTAAAGAACAGGTGAGAATTTCTCATATTGTTCCTTTCTCCCTTTGTAAGGACTGATGCCAGAGATGATATTTTTTCCAGAATTCTACTTGTAGTGATCCAATATCACAAATGTGTTTTGGAAAAAATATTTCTAGTAATCCACCAGCTTTACAGTCCTTATTGATTTTTCTGCCATATTTATTTGTCAAGGTGGATTTAGTCTAGAGTAGGATGTCTTGTTTGTTTGTTTGTTTTTAATGAATTATTATCCAGCACTACAAGTCAGAGCAGGGTTTTTCTGTCATTGATTTTTTTTATTGTTAAGACATATTTTTATGAAATCAAATATTTCAAACTTTCTTTTTAATGATGGATTTTCAAATATAAATGTGATAATGGCAAAGTCCCAAAGTTTGAGCCTATGTTCTCTTTTACTTGAGCACTTTAGCAGGCACAAGAAGAACAATTTTCTTTCAGCTTGCTGTGGATGCAGCTGCCTTGAAGTCAGCCACAGTAACACTACAGCATCTTCAGGTATTTCCCTATCTAGTCAATCATGCAAGTCTCTAGTTCTTGTTTTATGCTCTCTCTACTGTCTTCTTTTCTGACACCTGTCTTTGGTTTCTGACAACTGTTTCCAGAACTGCAAAGGTGTTCTCATTCAAAGCATTGTGTTTCTAATTCCACAGCACTGTTTCCCTAATTTCCACAGTCAAGGGTTAGTGGCCTTCCACTGTGTTGCAACCCACCCATTGTTTGAGTTGCCTGATGCAACAGTCTGTCTGCTGGTCTGCTGGCAGGTCTGTAGACTGATTAAGTTATCTTTACAGAGTTCTTTCAGGTTACAAAAACATTCAGGCACAAATAACTTAATTTCACTGGGACAGGAACTCCAGTTTCTTCTTTACAGTCTAACAATTTAGAGATAATAGTTTGCCTCTGCATCCTGTTTTCGGTAGTGTTGTATTACAAGTGAGCTAAAGTGAAAAAGGAATAGACACATGAGGAATCTATTCAAAGTTATACACAGAGGTGGGGAGAAGTTGGTAATTTTCCAGTAATTACATCCTGGCCCAGGAGATTTAGTTATCCAAAACAGCTTGATAACTAATGAAATTGGTTTGCATAGCTAACTCCCCTGATTAGTTCTGGAGAGGTGCATGGCTTCTTTCCACTTCAGGGTGTTTCTCATATAATTTTCTTCCAAAGGTGAATAACATCACATTCCCCTACATGCAACTGGCTCTAAGAATCAAACTCTGTGTTCAGCAACTGAATTTTCAGTCTCAAATGGTTTGATGGTTGTATTTGCTATAAGAGTTTCTTTGTCCTTTTCAATATGTACCTTGTCCATGTTGCTAGCTCACACTTCAACCTATGCTGTAGTATCTTTAAAATACACCTTTTTCAGAGTAAACTCATTCAGGTGTGATGCCTCATTCTATAATATATCTATATTAATCTCTGTCAGTGTATAAAAAAGGACAACATTACCACAACCACAAGTTCAGATGGTGAAAACTCTTTTGAACACCATTGTGACCTTTTTGTTCAGAAATTATTTGAATTGTCATCTAATTGGGTTTAGTTTTTAATGGTTCAGCAAATTGTGATGTTCGTGCCTGATACAGCCTATAAGTTGTTCTGTACACAGAACACAGAACAGATCACGAGTTGAGAACATCAAATGCTACAGATCTTTTTGGTAAAGGAATTTTCCAGACCTTCTTTTTTTGGTATTTGTTTTGATCATCTGGACACATTTCTAAGGAGTTAGTGGAAGAATTTTATTTTTTGAAAGCAAAGGGCTCACCCTGGCATGGCATGAAAGTTAGGTAGGAAGGGAAGCTGAGTAAAACCAGTAAGTTTTGCTATAAGCAAAGAAAGCAGGACATTAATAATTCCTCTTTACATACATATGTAATGTATCCTTTGAAAGTAACTACTTGAAATGCTGACTGCAGCTCAGTATTAACATGGGCATGGAAATAGAGATTAGTTAATACTTTCACTGTCTTAATGTCATTCTAGACAAACAGAAGTCTTACATTTTCAGGATGAAATATGCTCCCTCAGTTTGCCTAGTATTTAGTCATGGACAGTAAAGTAACATTTGCTGATGTCTCTCTGCATGTATATTGTGCTTTCTGCTGCCATAACAGACAGGTCATAATCAGCAGATCATGCTCTAGTGTTGTCTGATTTCTCACCTAGTGTTGCTGGTAAATGTGGACATGAACCTGAGAGGGTGTCGTGGTTTCAGCCAAATTTACCGAAACCTGAGTGACAGATGTCCCCCCCTCCCCCCTTTTGGTCAGAGAGGAGAGGAAGGAGTTAAAGAGATTCAAGAGTTTAGAACAAACTAAACTACTTTAATGAAAATATAAGTAATATAATAAAAAGGAAAATTAGGAAAAAGGGAGTATACAGTATATACAAAACCGTATCAAGCTCCCAGGATGACGACCACGTCACCAGCAGGCTTCAGGAAAAGTCCCAAACTGGACTCGGTGATCGACAGGAGCCGGATTCCAGATCTGGAGTCAGGAACGCTCGGATCAGGATCAAAGGCAGACGAACAGGCAGAGTCCTCCTTGGATGTCAGCCATCGAGGAAGGGGCGAAAAAGAGGGCGAAAAAAGGGGTGAAAAGGAAAAAGGGGCGAAAAGGGAGTTGACCTGTTGATCCTTCAGCTTTTATACGGGGCATGATGCTGATGGGATGGAATACCCCTGTTGGTCCGTTCTGGGTCACCTGTCCTGTCCGCTCCTCCTTGAAGGTGGGACCCTCCAACGGGCAAATGACGAAAATTATCTGACCTTGGTTCTTCCAGCACTAAGTCTAAACAAGGGCCTCTCTGCATACCATCCCTTGGTATAATCAGGTCTTATCACTGTGAGACGGAACAGCTTTGAACAATGTGCTGTTAATTTCAGAGTTTAGCTAGTTAGAAGAGACCCAGCTAAGAAAGTAAAACTGTAAAACAGAAAATTGGTTCGTTTTACCTCAAACCAGGACAGAGGGAAATAGAGTATTATATAGGAGCTCACAAAGCTCAGAAACTATTTTTTTCCCTTCTCAAAGACATAAGGAGGAAGATGCCAGTCCTAGTGAGAACAGGATACGAGACTTCCCGGACTCTGTGATCAGAGGCATGCAAGGAGGCTTCTTATTCTAATGGTCCCTTGTGGAATAAATGTCAGCCACACGATGGAAGAATGTAAGTTTTCATCTGCTTTTTATAATGACTGTAATGGTATTTCCCAGTGAACTTTGAATTCAGAGGTATTTTTTTTTCTTGGCATATAGCATCTGAATATTATGAAGTGGTAAATGAGGAATCTCCTGACTTGCAACACTCTGCCTTACAGATTTTGAGAGAATATGTAATTCCAAGCAGGGCAATTTGCTGTTTCTTTCAGAAAGGAGAGACTGAGATATTTTACTGCAGATTTTTATGAGTTTTTCCCACATACCTTTTGCACACAGCCGTCCCAGTACCAGCATTTATATTCCTAATTCATGCCCTGGGATTTCTGAGTCTTAAGCAGTAAAAATTACCTAAAAGCTTGGAACCCAATGACAGAAGTATCAGATGAAAAAATGATCAGATGAGCCTAGGTGTGTTACGCAACTTGCAATGTAAGGAGAATTGGGCTAGAATCCAGCCTGGTTGTTCAAGACAGACTGATAGAAGCCAGTAGAGAAGTAATTCCTACATCTGGCCTTTTCCTTGGCTTGGAATTTAATAATGACTTGAGGTATATGAAAACCTGAAACTCCTGGTAAGAAACCCCCTTCTGAAATTCAAAGGCTAATTTGTCCTTTCAGTCAGGATGCTGGCTCAGCAGTGCTGGGGTTTTTAGCATGCATACCTTTGAAAGGAAATGTGACACTTAGACTTAACCAGGGAGTATAAGGCCCTGGTTCACTGCTTTCCTGTGACAAGAGTCCACCCTTCCAGGAAAAAAGCCGTAGACCAGAGGGTAAACTGGCACCTGGTTATCTTTACCTATATCATGAGAGCAAGCCACTATGTAGCCAAGAACAAAATATTCAAAAGCAAAGTCAGTTGGCCAGAAAGGCTAATGTGGAAGGGTGTTCTGGAGTCACAGTTCTCAAGAGTAAGTCTATGCCTTATTGATTATCACTTCCCATGGATAAAGATTATCTTACTGTTCAGTGTTCAGGTGAACAGTAATCAATATTTCCTAACAGATGACGAATCTGTTCACACTTTTTATCCCATGTGATCTTGGACAATTTTGCGTTTGGGCCTTCTAAGCATATTCAGCAGCAGAAATCAAAATCATTTTACTGACGCAAGCCATAAGTCTACATGTAATCAAAATGCTGAGATGATATAAGATCGCTGACAATCACAGCCTTGAGCTAAGTCCCTCTCAATCTTTCCTGAGGTTCAATTTGTCCTTGAGGTATGTGTGAGTTTTGGTATGTATGTTTTGGTCTAGTTCAGTGTAGGCATCCATTTCTTGTTTTTTTCTGCCTTTTCAAGTCTCAGAGAAAGGAAGGGCAAAACATTTATCAGTGAAATGTAGCCCTCCTGCCTGCAGCAAGTTTTGAAGAGAGAAGTGGTATCTCCTCTAAATGAAAGGTGTAAATATCTTCTTTTCTTCCTTTCAGGCATAACACTTGGTGGGAGAAGGTGAAAGTGCTGTCTAAACAGTTGATGTCAATATCAGCAGGTGTTCCCTTTTTAAGTGTAGCATTAGAGAAGTTAGCATTTGAAAGTCCAAAGAGAATTGCAGTACAGCGTGGCTTCACTGTCTTTCTGGGTGGAATAATCATGGCCAGAGATGCAATATGTGTCAGTGAAGCAATTTGTCATATACAAGCTGTGATCATTCACAGCAAATGACAACAAGGGAAGTCTTGAACTGTGCAGAGCTAGACTGAGATAATAGCAAAACCTGTGTGCATGAGTTAAACAAGTATGATTATCCCCTCGTCACAAATATTTTCCATGCTTATACTGCATAGCTACAATGCATGCAAATGTTGTCCTGCTATGGCAACATGACTCATTTGTTCTTTTAAAGACATTTCTATTACATCAGAGGAATCATTTGTAGAAACCTGATCACTTTCATTGAATCAGTTAACTGACTTTTCTTTTCCCAGCGTGCCTGGGTATCTTCTGAGTAAGGTTGGAAAAGGTGAGGCTGAATGACTATTAGTGGGGTTTGTCTGTCTAAATGCAGAAAATATCCTGAATTAATATATGGCTTGTATGTCATGCCAGTATTGTTCATACATATAATATCTAAGAAAGAGAGCAATTTAGCAAGCCAGTTCATATTTTTTTCTGATAGCAAATTGAAGAATGTGCACAAAGATAACTCCTCTTTCTCAGAGAACTTTCCCAGTTGTTTGGGCTTACAAAAATAATGCTTAAATTGACACAGAAGAACTCCATAAAACAAGGCCAAATACTTCTTCATGTTATACAAACTACACTTTATGAAAAAGCAACTTTATATCACAATTAATAAATCATAAATAGTAAGATTTTAGAGACTTTATCTTATTGCATAAGAAAAATATGAGGTTTTCTATTGTCGTGTTATTTCAAAATCATTTTTGTTTAGACTGTGTGATACAAGAAATCTTCACTAAATTTCTGGAAACTTCTTAACTAGAGATTTTTACCAAAAGTGATAAGAAGAAATCAGGCTTATATCTGCTTCTATTTAGGTATAATCTTATTGGAAAAGTTTATAATAGAAAGGAGTATCTGTGTGAGAAAGCCTATTAATGAGTGTGCTACTTCAAGGAAGAGGTAGAATTTGTCTGCAAAGCATTAAGTCTACAGCAGTTATTTGATATAAACCAGCAGGAAAAAATCAAAAAGCACTGGGTAAATTGAAAAAAATCTTGTCTGCTTACTGTCCTTATGATTTCTGTGTAAATGGACAATGATATACCCTTGTCACTTGAAAATATGAAAATTAGAGCAGGGCAAATCTTGGTTTATAAGGAATTACAACTTTTTAAAAAATGCTTGTGAGGCGAACACAGCCATTAGTTTTTAAATACTGTTGTGATTTAGTCACCGACATAAGTATTCTGCAAGAAAAAAAAAATATGGTGTCAGTTTACTATAGTCATGGTGTGCTCAAGAGAAATACAGGCAGCAGTTGTTCTAGCTCTGTTTCAGGTGAACCTCAGCCTAAGTGCTTGTGACATGTCTCTTTACTGTCTTGAAGCTAGTGAGAGTTACTGGATGGAAAGTGAACAGCAGAGATTTTCCAGGTTTGTTGCTTATTAACTTATTAACAGAAACACTGAATTCCTTCATTTAAATGCCTTAAAAATGTCTCCCCCACCTCTGGAAAACTGAGTTACGGAAGCTTGACAGCTAGCAGACCACTGCTGCCTTTACATGCTGTCTGCTCTGTTGCCAGCCCTGTAAACATTCCTGTGACATGAGTGGAAAGTTACAAAGTAGGAGGTATGCTGAGCGTCACATCAGGCAGAGACAGCCAAATAAATTCTCATTTATTAATTCTACTTCCATGGAATCACCATAACCAACTCATAAGAAATAACAAGACCCAGCTCGCTGGGTTACCTTAAGTTTTATGTTCCTGCTTGCAAAGGCAGCTCTTGCTGCAGCCAATGGGAGCAATTTGGGCTTTGGATTAGTCATAAAGTACTCATAAATCTTGCAATGAAATTATTCAGGAGACATTGACATACAGACTTGCAGCTTTCTTTAAAGCTCTTACTCTTTACTAAGATACTTGCATATTTTTATTAACACAATTATCTGTTTGCTTTTAGACAAAATGAGACAAACCAAACACCTGTGCAAACTAGAACAGAAATTGCAACAACATGATATATACTTGGCATTACACTGCATATATATCAAGATGGAGAAAACTAACACAGAGGTTCTAATTAACACATTCACACTGTTTTGGCAACCAGTAGTTTTTGAAATAGGAATTCACTGGACTTGGAATAGTTTTAATAGGAATTCAAACTTTTTCATCTCTTCTCTCCTGTATACTCCAACTGTACATGAAAGACAAATCTGCAAATAATTTTCTGAGTTTATTTACTTTGTTTTAACATATATTATGCCTATTCTCTCCAATGATTTGCATGCAAATCATTATCTAAAATTCTCTTTTTCTAGGCACTGCTGATTACTTTGGCCAGTGTTTGTACATACAGCAATAGAAAGAGCAAAACAAGAGTTACATCACCCTGGGTTTTGTTCTGAAGAGGGTATCACATGCTTTAACTGTGCTGATTAAAGCCCAAACCTGATATACAAGCCTACAAGAGAACACAGAAACAGCCTGGAAAAAAATAGCCTAGGGACTACAGGTAGCAAAATTCTCTTTATCCCTCCTCACTGCATCATGAATTTGGGAAAAACTTTTTAGCTGGAAAACTATTACTGGAGCAGCTAGAAACAAGCAATAATCATAGTAATGCATTACAGAATAAAGTACTGTTGGAACCAGCAAAACAGCAAAGTGACCCACTTGTGGCTTATTTCCTGGGTGAGAGAAAGAGCTCAGGGTGTGACTGAAAGAGGCTTATACCATGGAAATGTATTAATCACCACCTGTGAATAAGCCACTCTTGACTAATAGGCAGTAATTTTGGGCAGCTGACTAGTAGGGAACCTAGTTTCATTTTCTACAAACTGTCCATGACTCTGAGAAGGCTTCTCCATCTTTTTTGCCCATCTGGCTATGCATTTGGCTTTAGTCAGGATTAGATCAACTGTGTGCAGAGTGCTGATGGCTACCTTGCTGTAGCTATGCCTATGAACATTTCTTTGCTTTTAAGAACAGGACCCAGAATTCTGGTTAGATCTTGTTTACTGAAGGACAAGAAACTACACTAGAAGGTCCTCTAGCCAAATTCCTTCATGCCTTTAAGACTTCTGAATTTTATATCCCCTTCAGGACTTTATTTGAAAAACCATGTACATCTGTATCATAAGAAACTTTATTAGTTCATATTTTGGGTGGGTTACCGGTAAGTAACATGATTTCTCTGCCTTTAATGGATGCTAATAAAGGGGGAAAACATTTAAAACACCTGCAGAAGTTAAGATTTTCCCAGTTTGATATAATTTGCTGGTTTCGGTTTAAGAGAATGCTGGTTACAATCTGATGGAATGTAGTAACTTTTATCTGGATTTGCACTCAGAAGAAATTGTTGTGTTGCCTACAGAATCATAGAACTGTCTAGATTGGAAAGGGCCTTCAAGATCATCTAGTCCAACCATCAACCTAAATCTGATAAAAACCCATCACTAAATTATGTCACTAAGCACTAGGTCAACTATGTCTTTCAAACACCTCCAGGGATGGTGCCTCAACCACTTCCCTGGGCACATTCCAATGCTTAATAAGACTTCCAGTGTAAAAATTTTTCCTCATATCCAATCTGAACCTTCCTTAGTGCAACTTAAGGCCATTTTCTCTTGTCTTATTGCTTGTGACTTGGGAGAAGTGAGTGACCCCTGCCTCTCTACAACCTCCTTTCAGGTCATTGTAGAGGGCAATAAGGTCTCCCCTCAGGCTTCTCTTCTCTAGGCTGAACATCCCCAGCTCCCTCAGCCTCTCCAGATCCCTCATCAGCTTCACTGCCCTTCTCTGGATCCACTCCAGTGCCTCAATATCTTCTTTTTTGTGGTAAGAGGCACAAAACTGGATACAGTACTCAAGATGGAGCCTTATCAATACTGAGTACAAGGGGATGATCACCTGCCAAGTCCTACTCACAATGCTGTTCCTGATACAGGCTGGGATGCTGTTGGCCACCTTGGCCACCTGGGCAGACTGCTGGCTCTTCTTCAGCAGACAGTTGACCAAGATCCCCAGGTCCTTTTCTGTCAGGCAGCTCTCCAGCCACTCTTCTCCAGCTTCTATTGCTGCATAGGGTTGTCATGACCCAAGTGCAGGACCAGGCACTTGGCCTTGTTGAATGTCACCCCATTGGCCTCAACTCATCAATCCAGCTTGTACAGATCCCTCTGTAGAGCTTTTCTGCTCTCAAGATGACTGGTGGTATCTGCAAGCTTACTGAGGGTGTACTCAATCCTCTTGTCCAGGTCATCAAGAAAGATGTTAAAGAGAACCAACCCCAATACCACACCCTGAGGGACACCACTCATGACCAGCCACCAACTGGATTTAACTCCATTCACCACCACTCTCTGAGTCTGGCCCTCCAGCCACTTTTTAACTCAGTGGTTAACTCCTATCCAAGCCATGGTCAGACAGTTTATCCGGGAAGATCCCTAAGAACCTTCTTTAGTTTATTCCTCTCTTTCTCTCTTGCCACGTGTGATCTGCTGTTTCACTTCCTTGTGACTTCCTGATGGTTCCACCTACTTGTATCAGGATAGTCCCCCAGTTAATATCGAAGAATTGAACTGGAAAATGTCCTCTGTGGGAGTGGAGTGGAAGCTTTAAAGCACAGGTCTTTTTGTTTGGCAAGGATTTCCTCATACTAAGCAGTACAGGGTGGACTTAAAAGCAGCATTTACTGGATTTATATTTTTAAGAGCCCAGAAATGCCCTAAAAAAAATCTGTAGCTGAGATATTAAAGTTACAGTTTAATTTAAAAGGGTCTCTGCTACTCTGCCCAGTGAAATTGGGTTTTGGAGCAGAAAATCAAAGCAGAACTTTCTAAGCTTCTTTGGGGATGGCTGAACGGAAGCTGAGCAGTTTTAGCCCTTTGACAAGAAGTTGTACTATGCTCAACAGGCTTGTTGAGGTTTGTTGGTGAGAGGTACTCCAGAGGAAGAAAGTGGTGTCCATTCAGTTCTGGTTTTGCCAGCACTGAGGTTCATGTTGTTTGCAGGCAGTTTGCTGGTATAGGATGTTTTTCTCAAATGTGAGCTTGGCAAATAATCAGGAAATTCCAGGGAAAATGGGGGGTGTGGGTGTGTGGGTTCAGTGGGTTTTTCTCTCTCCTTACCCTAGGTCATCTGTGAATATGCTTATCTCACTAGTTTCACACTCAGTGCTTTCTCTTCCTGCTGCTTATTTTCTGGCTTCCTCACCGAGCCACTGTCTTTAACCTGGTGGCAGATATCCCAAAGTGCCTCACTAAGTATAATAAGAAAGAGTCAGATTGGATCATTCGAAATTAACCAGGAAAGGAAATAAACTGATAATTATATAGTCATACAATTTGAAGAGAATGGTATGACAGTCCCAAAGTTAAACATTCAAAAAATAAGAAATAGCAAAAGCAGGTTTGTCTGCAATTCAATGAATTTGGAATCTTTACATCTTATTACATTGCTGTCTCCAATGCATGATCGCATGCTTCCTCCTCTCCTCACCCTTCCAGGACACCAGAGTGATGTAGTGCATGGCATAGATGCTTAATGAGCATAATTTCTGTGTTTTGTTTATGACTCATTATTCTGTGCTTGGTGATTAGGACTATCTGATGACCAAGAAGCTATAGTGCTTTGAGATGACTTGTGCTTTTCTATAGTGCATGAGTGCTTCAAAAGTTCTAGTTTGTCTCTACCAAGGCCCATGAGACTAGCAAATTTTATCACTTCCAGGAGATTTTATGATTAAAAGAAAAAATTAGCTTGATTTGAGACAGAAAAATCCTATTTGTGCATTTCTGACAAAACTGAGACATTCAGGAAATCATGTTTACAAACATGTAGGAGTGAACTGAACTTCGCATCTTCAAAGTGTAACTCTCCCTAACTTCATTTACAGGAGCTGAAGCTTGAGTTCAGACACCCAGAAGTCAACATGTAACCTTTACTTGTTTAAAAAAATAATGTATTCGCTCAAGTAACTTTTCCAGTTTCAAATAGAAAATGTGTGGCAGAGAGAGGAATTCAGTTTAGCTTTTGATGTCAACCCTGAACATACCTTTTTCTCCTGTAGTCCCTGATTCCAGCTGCTATATACCTCCCAGTGTCTTGAGTTGTTATCACAGCCTTTGCATCAGATCGATTTTTAAACAGATATTGTTACATGGCTTTAATAGGTGAAGCAATCAATAGTAACTACTAAGCCACCAGCAAATGGAAATATGTTTCTGTCTCTATAAGACTGACTTGGAACCCAAGCAACAATCTAAAATTAAAGGACTGTGTGTTTCATGTCCAATCTCAGAACCCGAAAATGGATTTATTTAAGGATTCTCTTTCCTTACTAGAAGACATTTCACTACACAGCCAGTGTCTCCTTCTTTTCTTCCCTTTCCCTGGGTACAATAAAATGTTTTTCCTGATCTATGTTACTGAAATGAAATTGAGCCTTGTCTGGTATCCTTTCAAAAAGACAGAGATGTAGGGAGTATATCTGAGCTGGTAGCAAAACCTTGTATATAAAATTTTCCACTCTCTGTTAATAATGCTTTGGCATTTTATTATTTCTTTTCATTCTTCATAAAAACAGGACCTAAAAATGCTTAATGAAAAACTGAGCTAAATCCTTGAGTGGAGGAAGAAAAAGGAAATATTATTCTGGGGCTCTGAAACATACAGAAGAAATGAGCCAGACTTCATTCTCATTTAATAGATTTTGCTTCAAAATGGCTGGCAAAAAAAAAAAAAAAAATTTTGGAACTTCTTGAGTTTTCTTAGGATTTCTGTGAGCAACCAATGTTTCCTTTCAATTGCCTGAAGTAATTTCAAGTGAGAGATGTACACTTACCAAAAAAAAAAAAAA
>VZRU01018722.1:0-13115 GCA_013398155.1 Pedionomus torquatus
TTTCTTCTTAACTTTAATTTTCTTTTTTTTTTCTCTTATTCTACTATCAAGTAGTGAACGTGCATCACAGAAACAAAGTCTATTTTTTAGCAGTGCATTTACACAGTTACATCATTAACACTTCATATTCTGCTTTGAAAGTGCAGGTTATTTGAAGATTTGTTTTTAATAGGTATATAAAAGCACCTTTGAAAACCTCATTTTTCTAGATATTGCAAAACCACAGAAATGAGTTATGAATTTTAATTTTCAGGATCTTTTTCATAAATAATGCACTATACCCCTCTGTGTTCAAGACTAAAGACATGATGGAATGTCCTTTTTCTGTTTCATGTTCCTCCATTAGAAGTGTGTGGTCTTATGCAGATTTTCTCTATGAATTATAATTCTTGTGTGGAAAAGTGTCTTAATTTCATCTCCACAATTACCATGAGAGTATGGTGTACTGAATGAAGGCTTAGCTGTAAGATTTGTTAAGTACTATTTACTCTGTGGTTGAGGATATTTATTGTACAATAGAGATATGTTGGTACATTTTATGTTCTTTACTTAGGCAAAACCTATATTAATTTAGCATGCTTGAGAGCACAAGGAGTTTCAAAATAAAGCTGAAGGGCTATTTGAAGAGCAAGATGTTCTTGTATTACAAGTAGTAATTATTTAATTACATTTTGTATATATTCTGGGATAGAATGGAATGTGACAATAGAAGGTATAGTTTCAGTGATGGGTCATCTTGTACATAAACTTTTATTTACATAGCGTTTCATATCTCTTTTAAAAGCTCTTTTCTCCTTTTCTACTTTTATCCTGATGGATAAAAATCTTATTTATTGCTAAGATGAACACCACAAATGCTCTTCTAGTAGTGTTGGCACACATCTTCGCTGTTTATAAAGAGTTTTAGGGACTTGCAGATGTGTTGGCCTTTAGTCTTCTATTTATCACACTTGCAAGTTACCACTGTGGATATTGCTAAAGGAGCCGGTGATAGCATAAGAGTGTTGCAGTGGCAGTTTGATAGAGAGTGGCAATTACAGAATTTGTAGTAAAAATCAATAAGAGAGTTCAAATTTCCTATCCATATAATAACAATGTCATCTATAAATCTTCAGTAGAGGCTTGGCTCAGTGATACAATTATTAAGAACTGCTCTACATTGTAGTTCTTGAAAAGGTTGCCATAATGTAGGACTGGAGAGAAGTTATCAAAAGACAAGGATGTTTCAGTTAAATTTTGCAGTTGACTGTGGATTGAGTGCTATTCTGTAAATTCATTGATGGTCTGGATGATGGAAGAGAGAGGATGGATGTCCTCTATTTAGTACAGGTGTTGATGGTATCAAACTATTAAGATCTGTGAAACTCTTACAGGATTCGAGTAAAAAATGTTAATAAAATTGGAAACAATGTCTGGAAAAGGCAGAGTAGAATTTAACAAGAAAAAGTGTAAGGTTTTACACTGAGGACGAAACAATGGTTTGCAAAAGATGAGGAAAAGCCTAGCTAGGGAATGGACTATGGCAGCAGCATAATGGCTCCCACTATTATGTTGTTGGAAAAGGGAAAACATTGTTCAAGATAAATGAATGAGTTCTTTCACTTAAAAAGAAGTATTACAGGCAGTTATATGTATGTTTTAAAATCTGATTGCACACTTTCAGTAGACAGTGAAATGCTATTATATTATATATGTTATATATTTCACATTTTTACTACTTGTAAATTTGGCATCAAGCTGTCAAGTTGCTTCATTATGTAAATACATTCAAGCAGTTGTCTATAAATGAAATTTTATTGTTGACTAGTACTGTCATGGTACCAGGACAAGTACTTAGCATGACATTTATCATTTAAAGATCTATACTTCTAAACTTCATGAATTTTTCGAATGATGATTTGCATAATAAAACTTGTGGCCTTTTATCCTTGTGCAGCAAAATTATGAGTGCAATCAATCTACAATAATTGTGTAATGAAAACCTCTGGCCTTAACATTAGCCTTCATTTCTCACAGCAGAAAATACATTTCACCACCTGTTCATTCAGATTACTGATTCATCTTTAAATCTCATTCGCATGATGAATAATTGTGAGAAATAAGTAGATGGTGTATGAGCAATTTATGAGAGTACATAGATTCTTGACGTGAATTATTCAATTTTGGCATATTCAATAGCTTTAAAAAACATTCATAAACATAAAAAAGTAATTATTGTATTTATATATGTAAACACTGTAGATTTTTAAATCATAATTGCTACATAATTGCTCATTGACTGTAACACTTATGTTTTCTTCTGTATTAGATTTATCTTTGCAGTTAAAAGTTCTTGCATAGACTGCATCATAACAGTTCAGAGTACAGCAGATTATTTTCATGAAACAGCAATTTTTTAATGGAATTCTAGATCTCATATATTGAAAATAGGGAAAAAATATGGAAGGAGTTCCTCATATGTTTTTTCTTTACATTTGGTTGTACAGGGTGCTTAGTGCTGCATTATAAATTCCTATCACCTCAGAGTCTATAAACTCTTTTGCTTAACACTGACCTGTGGCTGCCTGGAGCCCATTGTCACAAATACCTTCACATTATCTGAACAGCTAAAGTTTTGGAAAGGAGTCTCTTGCTGGTAGACTGTAAGGGAATGAAAAAAGTATCTGCAGATGAAGGAAGAGTTTTAAAAGTTCTTAATGTTTTCTACTTATAGCCTACCTCCAAGGTAGTTTATCTTTCTGTAATTTAGAATTTCGTACCCCTGTATTTCTATTGTATACTGGATAAATTCCTAAAAACAATATGTCTAACATGATTGGTGTCTAAGGGATCATCAAGTAAGTGATAGTGCTTCATACATTCATTTAAAAGTTCTTGAGATAATTTTCCATGTTCTTCAGGTCCGAGTTTATTACTGAATTACTTTCACTCCCAGCATGAACTCTATTACTCTGCAAAGCTGACTCCATTTGGAGAGACTGTGAATGCTTCACTGCTATTTTTATCCCAGAAAACAGAGCAGCCTAGACACAAGGCTGTGGAAGCTGTGAACTGGTAGGGTTCTCCCAAGTGCTCCCGAGGTCAAGGGCAACTTGATCTGTCAATGACTGCTTGAACTGTACCGGGAACTTGAACTGGGCTCCCCGGCTCAGGAAACTGCTAGAGAGGGTACAACAGAGGACTACGAAGATGATCAGGGGACTAGAACATCTCCTGATGAGGAAAGACTGAGGGACTTGGGTCTTTTTAGTTTGGAGAAGTGAATACTGAGGGAATATCTCATCAATGCCTATAAATACTTAAAGGTGGGTGTCAAGAGGAAGGGGCCAGCTTTTTTTCAGTGGTGCCCGGTGACAGAACAAGAAGCAACAGGCACAAACTTGAACATAGGGAGTTCCATCTAAACATGAGGGGGCACTTCTTTCCTTTGAGGGTGGCAGAGTGCTGGAACAGGCTTCCCAGAGAGATGGTGGTCTCTGTCTCTGGAGACATTCAAAAGTTGCCTGGACATGTCCCTGTGCAATCTGGTCTGCATGACACTCTCCTGGCAGCGGGTTGGACTAGATGATCTCCAGAGGTCCCTTCCAACCCCATTCAGTGATTCATTCTGAGTGTATCAGGGTGTCTATTGCCATTAAAGACATGGTGATTTTTTAGCTAATGTGTGTATAGCTTCTGTGTGTGTAGCCAGGCTGACCAAGGCAGAGGTGAAGCTTCTTCACTCCTAGGCCTTTTCATGCCTTTGTTCTTCATCTTTTCACCTTGGCATTGTACTTCTTTGTGGTTGGCATACGATGTATTAGAAAAATGAGGTAGCCTAAAGACCATTTTAGGCTATCTACTCAAAATCCCTGTATTGATAAAAAACCTGTAGTTATTGATAAAAAGACTGTAGTTGGACACATTTCTAGAAAGCATCAGTGTATACAATAGAGAGTGAAAAAGGTCACCCAGAAAAATCCAGTTTTATTCTATTTGAGCAAAAATGGGCTTCTTTTTAGGAAGCTGGTAATAATAATAATCTATCTTAGAAATTATACCAGCTTTCAACCTGCATCTTGAAGCACTATCAACTTTGGAACTTCCATATCAATAATATGTATGTTTTTTTCTCAGCAAGGACAGGCAACAATCTAAATTTGGAAATGGGTAAATGTGCTTATTTAGTTCAAATAAAAATACTTTCACTTTAAAAGTTTAGCCGGAAATTTGCTTGTATTCAGAAGCTCCTCCACTTGCAAATTAGAGTAATTGGCTGATTAAGTCATACTATATGTAATTAAAGCATAAATTAAGCATATGTGTTTCTCATTATCTTGCAACACAAATAAAAGATGCATATATGCATACACACAAATGCATAACAAGTGGTGTATATGACAGAAAACTAGATATACATTATGATTTCAAATTAACATTTTTGAACAAGATCTTGAATATTCAATTCTGATTTCAGATGTTTAACATTAACTTTTTTTTTTGATAGAGACCTTTCATCAAACAATGTTTGCTTTTAAATTACTGAACTCTTGCATATTGCACATGCCATGATATAATTCTTTATAATGAATTCTTTTCAAACTTTACACAATGTTGTAACTGCTGTGGTTTTGCATAGAAGGAATTTTGAAACTGTCTGTCTTAGAAGCAAGCTGGCAGTTTTCTTCCCATTAGTTCTGTCTATTGTTCTAAATCCTCTAAATTTATGTATACCTGTGAAATAAAAATTAAAATTAAGATGATGGTAGTGCAGCAGGAAAAAACCCAGAGATGTTAATAGTAAAACCGTGGGTTTGTGAGAAATGCTCCTTGCTCAATAACAACAGCTCAGATGGTAATCAATATGAAGCACAGTTTATTTTAACATTCTTGCAAGAATGGGTGACCCACTGAAAGCAGGCACATCAAGTTTTGGCGCATTATATTTTTATTTCCCATACCTGTCCAAAATTTCCCTCCCCTGTTTCCCCATTGGCTGAGTAGTCCAGAGGTAACAGTCTATCTGAGACACTCATGACTACTTCATTTTGTTCAGCCCCTGTTTATTTTTCCCCATCATTCCATCTATATAAATTACTTCACTTATTTATTTCTTCCCTTCTTTTGTAATATTTCTCAAGTTTGCTGGTCTCAGTTCAACATTCATCTTCCTATTAAAACTGCTGTCCTGGGATAGACTGATTTCTCCTTTGTCTAAAGGATGAGCATTCTTGCAAGTCCTTGGGAAGCCTTTGTGTTGTCAATAATTTTCTAACTACCTCATTGCAAGGCGACCAAGAAGTTCTGTGAAAGCTAGCAAGACTGTTCCTTTGCAAAAACAATACCTTAATTTTTCTTACAGGTTTTTCTTTCTTGTTTGTAACACTCATTAGTAAATAATTTTTCAGAGCCTCTTCAATCATCTGTTGTGAAGCCCCTCTAGGATAAGTTTTATATATATAATTGAATTTTAGGATGTGGCCAATATTTTCAAGATTCAAAGTGAAACGTCAGATATGAAATCAGCTGATTTCAAATTAATGTTAAATTCCCTTTCAGATTCCATATCTGTCTGACTGTATATGGCTCTTTGCCCTCATTTTTAAAAATACTTTTTTTCTCCTGTGTTTTATGAGAAATACCTATAGAAGCAGAAGAAATAACAAGGAAAACTGCTGAAAGAAATTATGGAAGCAAACAAAATACCTTTTGCTCCAATCTCTAGATTACTTTCATATCAGTGACATTTGACTGTTGTAAACAGCAGAAAATAAAAGCAAGTTTCAGTAATTTTCATGTATAAATTGACAGCATTCCTTTAAATAAGAATTCTAACTAATTAGTCTCATTCAGTGAGAGATTGTCCACTTGAATAAGCACTGTCAAAAGTCATTAAATGTTCCCTAAGTGTCTTTTTCCCTGAATAAACTGTTCAAGAAGCAATATTCAACAATCTGCATAACATCTTGGTCATGGATCATCCCTTACATTACATAGCACTGGTTTGTCTTATGTATCCTGTTGTCCTTTTGGTGCAAATAGAAGAAAACCCTACCAGCCAGTTAATATAACTATGCTGGAATACAGCATAAGTTTGTCTCATTCTTCTCCTTCTCTATTTTCCAGCTGCCCTCTCCCTTGTTTTTGTTTAGAGGACTGACTCACATATCAGCAGAAGGCTATGCCAGGCTCATTTTAAGTTACCTTCTCCTAAGTTTGGAAGAAGCAGATATTTGTCCAGTATTCTTTCACATTTTATCACTACATAATGTCACTAATTCTGGGAATGTTTTGCTTCACTAGGCTTCTTGTTATCATTTACTTTCAGTTGTCAAATTTGCCATGGTACAATAATGCTGAAATTATAATTGCATCAGATACAGTTTTTATCTCATGCGGAAGAATATATGCTTCATTCTCCAGATGCCCAAAACATGTAGGCACTATTCATATTTATGCACTTTTTCCTCACCTTCTAATCCATCATGATTTATAATAGTATTCAAATATATAAAGGAGCAAATGGATTTCACTGCTGCTCACTAAACAGAATTATCTTGGCCTTTTCAGGTTGGAAATGAATGTTTCCTATGCAAGTGCCTGTTTCATGCTTTGTTCAGGGCTGTCAGGAGCAAAGACCTAACCTCCAAACTCCAACATAAATCAAATTAATCTTTTTTTTTATTATTATTATTTTTTTTCTGTATCTGAGGACAGCAATCTTGGCAGTACTTTTTTCTCTATAGCTATAAGAGGATGCTCACCGTCAGTTTTCTACCAACACGGCACCTGGAGTACTGCATCCAGTTCTGAGGCCCCCAACACAAGAAGGACATGGATCTGTTGGAGTGAGTCCAGAGCAGGCCACAAAGATGCTCTGAGGGCTGGAGCACATCTGCTGTGAAGAAAAACAAAAAGACAGAGTTGTTCAGCCCAGAGAAGAGAAGAATCCTGGGATATCTTAGAGCAGCCTTCAGTACCTAAAGTGGGCTATAGGAAAGATGGGGAGGGACTATTTATCAGGGAATGAAGCAATAAGACCAGGTTGTATCAGAGGGTCTAATGATAGGACCTGGCAAGGCCAAATTGGACAGGGCTTTGAACAAGCTGTTCTAGTGGGAGGTGTCCCAGTGCGTGGCAGGGGGTGGAGATAGATGATTTTTAAGGTCCCTTCCAACTCTATTATTCTATACCTGAACCGCCATGGGGAGGCTTCATAATGAGAACTCGTCCATCTCTTCAATGTTTACTGGTCTGTTCTTTGATGTAGTGGCTACAGTGTTTGCTAAATTTCTCCAGAAAGATCTATTGATATTAAAGATTTCCAAGCCACTTCCCATGTAAATTAATTAGAAGAGCCTGATTTTTATCAGCTGGTGAATATTCACTATCTGATATTGAGACTGCTATTATTATATTTACCAGGAAAAACATCTCAGTTAAGACCAGATTTATCTACAGTGAAATGCTAAGCATATTTTTGAGCTAGAAGGCAGATAGGCTGGCAGATGCTTCAGAGGCAGAGTGAAGATAACCCAGCACTTTCACATAGGTCCAGACTTTTCTACTTCTAGGCTGAAACCAAGCCGGTGGTAAGACTAAATCTGTAATTACTCCAAGCTCTTTTCAACTGTGATACCTTTGAGGTGTGCTAGAAGTCAGAAATACAGATGAAAAAAGTGCATTATTAAGTCAGCTTTCTTTCATGGCTGCACTTTATGTACTGTCATAAATATAGAGGAGAATATTATCTCAAATTAATGTTTCTTCAGAAAGAGCTATTTTGAGCTGCTTCAGAAATCAGCTGTCTCCTAAGACCTTCACAAGTACAGCTTCATTTCACTCAGATAGAATGTTTTAGATGTTTTTGTACTGTAGGAAACTTAGTTTGTTCATTCAAATATTCTTGTGTTGCATAACAACATTAAACTGTATCACTCAAAGCGAAAAAGACCTCCAAGTTGTGAAGTTCAGAAAATGCCTTGTGAATTTGTTACTGCATTAGCAACTTCAACATTTATGAACATGTGGGAGAATACTTAACCCAACACAAGTAAAAGCAGAAGACACACCTGGTTTCTTTTGCCAGAGTCTTCTCTGTGTCATTAAAATACACAGACATTGATGGTATTTGGTGACTGTACTAGAATGATGCTGTTTAATGCTATGATTAACTAGCTGAGAGCAGTGTTGACTTAACTTCTTGCCTGATTACAAACAACCCACAACTTTAACTTTGTCATTTAGCCAATGGAACAGTAATAATTTACCCTACAATATTATGTGTGGAGTAGATCTTTCTTTCTCTAGTGCATATTAATGATTCTTGATTACTTCTTCAAGAAGATACTAACACACATTTCTTAGAGGATATCCCAGAAAAAAAAATATATGGGGAAGGCACTTATCTTTAAAAGATAAAAACAAAACGGCAAGCAAAAACACCAAAAGTGCAGCCCTGACAATTATCTGTCTTTCACATTACCTGGGCATTTTGAAAAGTGCATGGCATTGTGAATTCTAATTTCAGGTGGGAAATTGTGTTTTCCTTCCATATTGCCATTTCAATTTTTTTTGTATACTCTGTTCTATTCTATTCTAAAATTCTTTGGAATACTCTCTCTTTCAGAAAAAAAAAAAAGAAAAAAAAAGTTATAAGGGAAAATAAAACCGAACTCTTAAGTTTTCACTACGTGTCCCTATTTTTCTACACTGTAAAAAGAGTTCTTGGCTACAATAGAACTTCTGTCATTTGGTCATAGCACTTTTTGTCACTGATAGGCCACCCCAGCCTTCTTCGGATTGCTTATATTGTATTTTTCTTGTCGGGACTGTGCAGTGTTGTAGGCAAGAAAACACCAATGACAATCATAACAGTCAGGATAGATCACTGTAGAAAATTTGGTAGAGAAAACAGAACCCACTGCTTGAAAACCTTCATCTCTGTTGTACCGAGCTATCAGTAGACATTCTATTCAAAGCATTTGGTCTCCAAAACTCTTAGTATTCAAAAGAATACAAATGGTATCATGTTCACCTGGATTTCCAAAATGTCTTTTAAAAACCGTGCCACTGAAAGCTTATTAAAAAGTGAAATAATTATGTGGTAAGAAGGAAGGCTCTCTCGTTTGTAAATATTAGTGAAAGATAGTGAGTTAAGAGCAGAAGTAAATAGTTTTAATGATAAAAAGACAGACATTAGTAGAAATTCCCAAGGGAATCTGTGAAAGAGGTGACAAGTGAGATACCAAAAGTAAGTATTATGGAGATATTCAGGATAGTGAGAATGAAATATAAAGAACTTCAGGACACCTAAATATATTGAGTGGTTAAGCTCTAAAATTTTGGGTGGAATTCAAAAGGTTAATGTTCAGTGATTAACACAGATTTGGGGTGAGAAAGTAGTTATTTTCTAACACAGAATGCAATCTAGGGACTGTAACCCATAATTCTAGGAAAATGTTAGTTTAGTGATCAGCAGTGGTCAGTATCAAATCAAATGTGGAGAATATTAGGAAAGATGAATACAGGTAATGTAATTGGGATGCTAAATCCTTAGTATGGTCACAATTTCGATACAATGTGTAATTTGGATTCAGTGTCTCAAAAATTATAAACAGATAGAGAAGGTTCAAAAATGTCTATAAAGATGGTCAAAGATGAGGAAAAGCCTGTACACAATCACATAGACTAAAACTCTTTAGGCTGAGAAAGAGATAACTGAAGGAAAGAAGGCTGATGGAGAGGTAAGAAAGGAGGTGTTAACTGCATTTTAATACAACAATTAGGCTGTTAAATGCAACATAAAGTTCAGAACACAAAGAGGAAGTAAATAATAAAAAATCTCAGCACTGTTTTTTTTACTTTACTAATCAAACAATATTCACTAATACTCCCTTTTTTTCATCTACTCAAATAATATCTATTAATTTTAAACTATTTCATTTTTTTCTTTTTTTAAAGTTCATATCTTATCATGAGGCTCCTCTTTTAAATTGTCTCTATTATTTTCTCTTAATTTCCATTCTTTTTGTAAAAAATATTTTATTATTATTACATGAAGAACAGACTTATTTATCTTAGCTTATTTATCTTATCCTTGGCAAAAACAAATACTTGTTTAGTAAGAGTCATCAATTGCTGTGATATTAACTCTTCAAATACATAGCAGTTTTATTAACTTAAAAAAAATTAGTTGCAAGCATATTTTCCCCTTTTTATTTTAAAATTATTAACAACCTACATTTATATATATATCTATATCTATATATATATATATATATTTAGATACTTAAATATTTACCTAATTATTATTCAAATGTCTTATATGAGTTTTCGAGTTTTTTCATTCTGGTACTCCATCTCCATTTAGAAATGAAAAAGTTCAGGTAGCTGTTTGCTTTGGTGAGGCTTGTGATACTGAACAGAACTGAATATGGAAATAAAGAGGGTGTGAACTCATTCATTTCCAAGTGAAAAGATCTTAATGTATCCACTATTACAGACAGTTTTCCTCAACAAATGGGCCTATATCAATTTATAGTTAGGAAGAACAACAAACTGTGTGCTTCTGTCCTCTAACCTAATAAGCTCTGGTTAAAAAACACAAGAACAACCCATAAACCCCCCAAAGAACCTGTTTGCTTCTGGCTGTACACTCAAAAATTTGATTTTTTTTTTTCTAGGATAATGATCTTGTTACCTGCTATGTTAGATATAACAGATGTGGAGATGTCTCTACTGAAATAATTTAGGAAAATAAGGACATCTTGAAAGGATACATAGTGGAAAGAAGGACATTTAGTATGATAATGAAATAGTAAAGGAGACCCTCACACAGGAAAGGAGTTGTGAGTATGCAAATATAAGATAAGTGTGATTAGAAGAACACGGTTACTGAACTGATAAGGAAGATACAGAGAAAAAGTGTGTCGCGGGCGGAGTGATTGACTTCACTCGTAAGAGAGAAGTAATAAACTATTTATTAAGATGAAACAGATTTAACAAATTAGTAGTAAATGCGACAGTGTTTTACGAGGGTCGATGCCAAGGTACACTTGTGTATTTACTGCACAGAGGACAGGGTCAGACAAACTGTCAGGGAGACCCTCCCGTTGAGTCATGAGGTTCAGAAAGGACCCCCTTGCTTTCTAAACTCCTTCTCAGAGAGGAGTCTAGGTGTGGCTGGATCCAATCCTAGTCCCAGACTTGGTCAATGGTTTATGTCTAAATGATTATATAAATGTGTGCACAATCAATCCTTTCTGTTACTTAGCTAAGATTTCAAAGTTTTAGCATGCTATTAGTCACTTACCGAGAATCTGTTGCGGCAAGGAATCTCTCAACCTCGAGGAGTAACCTTAAGCGAGCGTCCTCACAAAAGGGGAGATCCTGGTGTGCAGCCCGCTGCCAAACCGGAGAGCTCAAAGGGCTCTTGGGCTGTCTGCTATTTATACAGTAAGATAATTGACCTATAGTCATATTTCATGGGCCCCAGTTCAGACAGTGTTTTGACTGTGTTACCAGTCATCCCCCACAGTCCGGGTACAATTTATGTTCTGATGGCCAAGGCCTAAGCATGTGGGAGGAAAAGGAGGGAAGAACAGGGAGAGCATACCGCCACAAAGTGCTTCAGTTTTGATTAATTTAGTTGTTTGTCTCATTCTGTTTCTTACTCTGGTAGAAACTGATTCTTCATGATACTGTCTAGTAGAAAACTAATATATATGTGGTTCATGGAAAATGTAAACAGTAGGAGTACATGGCAACACATGACTTGTTTTTCTGTGACAAGGTAAGGGTTTTGGTCTTCATTCATATTCCTTAAGAGTGCTATTATTCATTGATTGCATAATCGACATTACTGATAGTAAAGTGATTTGGGAAAAATCATTGGTTTACTTTGATATCTGGTTATAAGTTATTCAGGAAGATCATTAGGGCATGTGGAATTGGGAGGGTTTTCATTCATACAAAAGAATTTGAAATTTCATTCATATAAAAGAATTTGAAATTAACTCAGTGGAGCAGAACACTCATTGTCTAAAAATGCTAAGTCTTACAAATGTAAAAATGCAAATATGTTATCCATTTTCTGCAGTGAAACAGGATACTGACTAAATGACAGAAATGAAACTGGACTAAATTTCCAGGGCTGGCAATACATTAACAAGCAGTGTGTCAGTGGTTCAGTAATAATAAAATCACATGGAAGTTGATTGGAGGATATTTAATCTAATCCAATCCTACTTGCTGTCAAAATTAAATTATAATTTAAGATAAATCAGATCATCTGAATCCAGAGTGTCTATAATTTCCTGGTACCTATCAATAGTGTTCTGCATTTTTTTGACATATTGCAGAAAAAGAATATTAACTGCCTCTCATCTATGTGTGGCAAAATGCAGAACAGCCAAAAATTTCAGGCTGAATATTTATTTACAGGCAATTGCCTCTGAAAGATTTGGTTTCACTCAAAATTGTGAAATTTTTCTTGACCTTTTCCAAAATCAACTAAAATACTTGGAACCCTAAGTTGAAGTCCCAAGCATCAAATCTATAGAACATGAATATTTCTGGAAGACTTATTATCACACTACTGAATATGAGTAATAATAGTATGGTTTGAATATTCTGTCACAATTGTTTGATCTTGAGAAGTTAATGTAGTAAATTCCTAGGTCTGAAAATTACATGCTTTTGATGTAAGTCAGCAAAAGATGATTAAAGTGAATATCTGTAAGACTGGCTTCTTTTAGCCTAGAGAATTTTTGGTACCTAAGAGCAATAAGTAAGCAATAGAGGCTTACTTACAATTGTACACAGAAAATAAGGCTTGATTATATGCCTGGGAAGGGATATTATCTGGAAGAGGATAGGAACTGTACATTCATGAATGAAGTAGTTGAATGAAGTAATGAATTGTCCTGGTTTGAGGTAAAACGAACCAATTTTCTGTTTTACAGTTTTACTTTCTTAGCTGGGCCTCTTCTAACTAGCTAAACTCTGAAATTAACAGCACATTGTTCAGAGCTGTTCCGTCTCACAGTGATAAGACCTGATTATACCAAGGGATGGTATGCAGAGAGGCCCTTGTTTAGACTTATTGCTGGAAGAACCAAGGTCAGATAATTTTC
>VZRU01018722.1:23052-33886 GCA_013398155.1 Pedionomus torquatus
AAGTAATTTTACACAAGGAAGTTGTTCTGTCTAATTTTAGTGAGTAGATCAAAATGGAACTCTTTTGAGGTAAAAGAATTTTGTAGAAATTGACATTTACTGCATCAGAAATACATCCACTTCAACAAAATATAGAGGATGTTCTGTGTTTAAAAAAGCAAGAGAAGAGGACAGTGAGAGGGGTAATAAAGTAACTGAGAACTTTATAAGTCCTGTGTTCTTTATTGCAAAGGAATAAAGATGGATCCACCCAAAACAAACACTCAGCCTTAGTTGCTCAGAATAGGAAATAGACGTACAGACACAACTTCCCAGGTTAGTTCTGTCTACTTCCTCAATCAGCTTAACCTTCGGGCACAATATTTTAGCTTCAAAGTTCAAAGTACGAGTTTAGTACTCCTACCATCTCCTTATGATACTAGGGACTGGGAAAAACTTCTCTGAGACTGAGGGACATTCTTGAGGTATTTGTTTTTTAGTTTCTTTTCATTGATATGGATTAAGGCAACTGAAACCATGACCACTTGATATCTGAGTTCTTCCTGAAAAGCAAAGGTGATTTAACTTATGGATTGTTTGTAGTTTATGAGAATGTTTCATCTGGCATAGGTTTGATCATGAAGTTATTCCTCTTTAAGGTAATTTAAGAGGACCTAGGAAGGATCGGCAGTTAATTATAGCAATGGGATCAGGTTCTTTTCATGCAATTCCTTAATTTTTCCTTGCTGTGTTGCATGATCACAGCCAGTTACTGCATAGGATCTCTATGCAACAAATCTGTTTCTCATGGCTTGTGCCAGGCATAGCTGAGTAAAGCATTTTGCTTCTTTGATAGTAAGAGGGTGTGAATACACCATCCCCTTTCCAGAAGAATGGTAATGCAGTTCCCTCTACCAAAGAGGATGGCCATTGCTAACATAAAGAACTAAATACTTTTGAAGTAGCATAAATCTTAATCTTGCTGAGATCTATTTGCAGACTTTTCCTCATCAGTGCCACATTAGGAAAATGCACTAGTACCATGAAAATATATGCACTCAATATTAAACAAAACCAAAACGAAATACCAACTTTTCTCTTGGAAAAAATCTTGCTACACATACAGCTGCATTACACTGAGCTTTAATTTTTAACTCAAGTATTATTTCAAATAAGGCATTTATTTTAAAAGTACTGTCCCTTCTCAGTTGAGTGCATCTGCCACTTTAGTTCAGCTGGAAAACATATTAGAACTCACAAAAAAAGCAAATGCCAAACAAGGGGTAGTCAGCAAGTACCAATAAGGACAAAGCATATATGCAAAGTGACCAACCTAACTGATTTCCATTGTTTTGCATTCTGTTAGGGATTTTATCCCATGAATTTTGATCCATAAGGCAACAGATAATCTGTAGACAACAGGTGATCTGTAGTCTAAAGGAATATATTCATCAGTGCAAAGTCCTATGTTTTTTCTCTAACATAGTGGCCAAATACGTATACTGTTGAGTCTAATGCTGTGATAGACGGTCTACTACTGCACACTTATTTTGTTGCCATTCTGACCTTTATATTGTTCTTTCTGGAGTGACAGCATGTTGGAAGAAGTTAATTTGTAATTCCAAAAAGTTCCTTGTAACCATCAAGCCTAGCCATTTTTTTATTGATTTGTTTGAAGAAAATGGTAACTAGGATTCTGAATTCTCATCTCATAATGGGATATCTTTAAATCTCTGGTTAACCCTGGACAGAGCACACAAAGGAGGATATGAAGAGCATTTTATAGAGTATTATTCTATCTTATTCTTATGCATTATACGATACAGGACTCGGCATGCACCCTATCCACACCTTATTTTGTCATATGTAAATGCAACCAATCTCTTTTCACCTTGACTCTGAAAATAGTTTTCTAAAAAGAAATAGGTAAATTGATGGTCAGATTAGAATCAGTTCTTTAGATTATGAGGTGTAGCTCTGTGTATGCTGTACTTATTAAAAGTGAGATTCAAACTAGTTATGAATAGGCTGCTTTTTTCACATGGTATTTTTGTAGTTCTGTTTTGTTTTTCTGAAAAATATTTTAAAAGCTAGGCTAAAATTTGGACTAATTATATGCATTGGGATTCTTTTAAGGGAAATCAGAGCTTGAAACAGACAAAGCTATTGCTCAAATATTAGGTTTGTAGGGATTAAAGTGAACATCTCATGTTTGATCAAAGTACTGTCTAGTGGTTTAAAATCTCCCATGAAGTTTTGATGACATAAAAGTGTACTGTATTTTTTGCTTATACTCTTGAGAAACTTTGTTATTGAAGGTTTTTTCCCCTCCTTCGCAGTCATGTGAGGCCTCATACACTTATGACTTTTAAAAAGGTGCAGTACTTATTTCCTGAATAATTCACTATTTCTTTTATCACAGTCCAAATCCAATAGGAAACAGTAAATACTTTAAACCTGTTTTTCTTCTGATCCTGTAAAACAGTATCTGACTTGGAAGAAGACCCAAGGAATTCAGTAGTAAAAACCGAGTAACATTACTTACATTTTAGAATGTAGGTTTTTATTTCCTTCTTTATCTATCTTTTTTAACCATCACCCTCAATCCCATTTTGTGGTAAAGTTCTGAAGATCAGATATGCAGAGAGTATTTTCCTCTATTTTAATATCTTCTACTATTTAAAAGTGATTTTCTTATATTACAGGAACAAAGCTAAATACTTAATTTCATTCATTAAATGTAAATATTGTTAGATTATTTTGCTTAACAGTTTTATTTTTAAAGATGTCCTTAACTTCCACTTTGACTCAAAACAACTTTGCATAGAATATATGCTTTATCTCAGCATTTCAGTAAATGGAGGGGTGAGTATCAGGAATTCATGTTTAGTAAATTTTGACACTCAGTTCTAAACTCAGTTTTGAAACAAAAGAGGGGAGCTTTAGACTAGATATTAGGAAGGAATTCTTTCCTTTGAGAATGGTGAGACCCTGGCCCAGGTTGCCCAGAAAAGCTGTGGCTGCCCCATCCCTGGAGGTGTTTAAGGCCAGGCTGGATCGGGCTTTGAACAACCTGGTCCAAGGCCAGGCTGGATGGGGCTTTGAGCAACATGTTCTAGTGGAAGGTGTCCCTGCCCATGGCAAGGGGGGTGGAACTCCATGATCTTTACGGTCCATTCTAACTCTAACCTGATTCTGTAGAATAATTCTATGATTCTACAATTTTATGACCTCCATGCAAAGCTGGCATGCTTTGTCCTGAATAGCACTGATAGCATATATTTGCTATGCTCAAACCATATGTATCTTGCATAGTTTCTTCAAGTTTCAGTACTGGACAGAAACTGGTTTGTTAATCATACTTATATTTAGGCATGGTTTAAGTGCTGAGTTACCCAGATCTGTTGAACTGGAAGCACTTTGGGACATGCAGAGGAGAGGTTGTATAAGTTCCCCTGTAAAATTGCTGAAAAAAAATCAAAATTACTATAACTTATCATAATCTAAAAACATAGGAATGTAAATTATTCAGCCCTGGGATTTAAGCACATGAATTTCATTGAAGTTGTTCTTAAACTGATAATTTTTTCAAGTTCTGTTCTCTTTTATGCTTTCTCTCTTCCATAAGTATTACAGATTGATGCATAGTTTTTAACTCTGAAAAAGTCTGTTCTTGTGGCCTTACAGGAAGACAGTATCAGAGCACTTTCTATTAGACAGAACTGCATCATGAATATAACAGAGGTTTTAGTATGAATCTGTGTAGTAAAACAAACAAGTTCCCAACAAAGAACAACTTTACATACTTAGCCTTACAGTGGCAATTTGACACACAAAAATCTTACTTGAAATCTTTGACATGAGGCATGAGAAAAAAATTTAGTTGTCTACCTATTTGTATTTGACCTGTACAAATCTTGATTCCAAATGATGCCACATTCCCAATTTCAATCACCCTTCCTGTATATTAAAAAAGAAATTCTCAAAAAGAGAAAGAATATAACTTGTTAGCTACATGCCAAGAAGACAAGAGACATAATTTTTGAGTGGCTTTATAACCTCTGCAGAGAGAAGAGAGAGAGATATAAAAGGAACTAAACTACTTTAATGAAAATATTAATAATAAAATAAAAAGAAAATAAGGAAATATAGAAGTGGGGGGAGAGCAAATATAGACTAAAAACATATCAGGTTTCCAGGATGATGCCACCAGCAGGCACTGGGGAAGTCCCAGACTGGACTCAGAGACAGATGGAAACTGGATTCTGGATCTGGGTTCAGGTACACATAGATCGGGATCAAAGGCAGATAAACAGACATGGTCCTCAACTGTCAACCACTGAAGACAGAGCTGACGCTTTGATCCCTCAGCTTTTATTCTAATCATTCACTTTTCCTCTCCAGCCTTTCAGTAGCTGCATTACTTCCTCTTCATTGTCAACAAAAGGGAAAGGACTAATATGCACTTAAATATTTACTCGGGAAATAATATTGCCTCCATACGTAATCTTTAATTGTCACAGCAACAAAATATTGATGGAATTTATTGTAAGCCAACAGATTTCTTCAGATGCGTTGCATGTTCCTAAATTAAATTAATTTACTAGAGTAAATCATATATGTACAGCTCTTTGTATTGTGTTGTTGCTTTTAATCTACTACAGGCAACCATTAATAACTTTATTTTAAGTTTATAAATGATCCCCAAATATCATGTCTCCTCAGTACAGAATAATAGCCATGCAAGATATAAATTTTGTGCAGTCACACTTGTCAGTTGTTTCCAACTAGTGTTATAATTTCCTTTAGGTGTTCTTTGAAAATGTTTTTAAGCAATGGCAGAAGAACTTCAAATGATGTAATGCTTCTTTCAACTTTACTAGAGCATTTTGAATAATTAATTTAATTATGGTCTTCAAAACTCTCCAATGGAATTGGAGAGGGGGTCCTAGAGATGGGGAATTCTGTATGTCAGTGCTAGTGATGGTCTTTCCAGAAAAAAAAGATTTAAAACCTGAAAATTTTGATGCCAAAAAGTAGATTGATTCTGAGCAATTTTTAATTTTTACAAACATTTTTTTAATCACAATTTGAATGAGCTAATAAGTTTTGAAAGATTTTCATTAAAATCTCACTTTCTGTCCAGAAGTAGTCTTAGTTCTGACTGGATCTACTGTTTCATTTTTAATAATCTCTTTCTAACATAACAGCCTGTCTACATGAGAAATAGAAAGATCTATCTTCAGTAAAAAAATCTTAAAATAACAATATTCAAACAGTCAAATAACTCAGGAGTCAAATAACTATGATCCAGTGTAGTTAAGAATTTAAATAGTATTTCTATTTATTTTATAATGGTGCTTGTATCTAAGATAACCATTTGAAAATAAAGTGAGACATGGTAACATCCTGATGTGATAAAACCAGAATGGTTTGGTTTTCTGTATTTACTCTTCTCTGAAGCTAGTTTTGCAGCAAAACACATTCTGCAACTGTTTCATACACACCAAAATGAACTTTATTTCTTCTAGGTGGCATATCATGAAAACTAAGCATTAACATTAAGAAAAATAAATCATAACTTAAACTAATTTGCAATCTTCTCATCTAGGAGTGCTCTTTGTGGGCCATCAAGATTATGCCAGGCACAAATATATCACATGCTATTGTGTCAACACTTCAGCAAGGTAGCTATGCATCCAGATGCCAGCATGATTATGCAAATAGTGGTACTATTGGCTTATCAGTCAAAACTACTGCCAGAATGCCTGGGAGACAGATTTCAATAAATAAAGAAGATATATTCTATCTCAGTGATGCTGAATAATACTTTATGATTAATCAGTTTATGGAAACATGTTAACAGCAGAAGGCAGTGGAGAGCAAGATGGATGACTTGCCTCCATTTCCTCCATTTCTTTTCCTCCCACCTGGCTCCAATTTTTTTATGATTAAAAGCCACACATAGGAATCTGTTCTTCACAAGGGAATGAATTAGGCTATAAAAGAACCATACAGAAGTACTGAGCTGGGGGAGAAGTGATGAGAAGTCATCTGACTTCCTGTAAGTGGGATTGGAGCTGAGCTGGTGCCAAATTTGTCTCTTATTGCTCTTTTTGCCAGGTCTGTGTCAGGACATGTTAAGGCTTTAGCTGCAAAATATAAAATACCAGAAGTCTAAATATTTGTATATTCCAAAATAAATTTCATCCATTTAAATGAAATTAATTTTTTCAGTATTTTTCAAATGAAAAAATAATCCGGTGAAACATTGCCAGAAATATGTCTTTTTCTTGGAGCCTAGGCACAAAATAGTCATTAAAATATTAGACAGAAAGCTGTGAATGCAATTTGTAGTTGTAGACGGAAGATCATTCCTTAAGAAAGTTGTAAACATCCACTGTTAAACTGAGCCTCTGAAATGTTTCTGTGAATTTAATTATTTCAAATTAAGATCAAGTATAAAATGATTTAGTAGACCCAATTGGAGTTTAATAGTAGGAATCTCTAAAGCTAGAACAACATGCATAGACATTGGCATGAAAGGGTTGGATCCCACCATAGCTTGCTCTCAGAAATTTACCAGAATGATTTCTATAGATGGAACCGATAGAACAACACCAGGTTTGAACACCTACTGGAACTTTAGTGAGTTCTTCTAAACTAATCATGAGCATTTGGTTGCTCATGTTTCAGGAAAAAAAAAACACAAAACAAAACAAAAAAACACAAGCAAACCACAAAAATGAAACAAAAAGTAACTTTTTCTTGAAAATCATCAGGCTGTCTGGAATTTATCTAAGCACAATTTTCCTCTAGTCAGAGGAATTTTTAAAGCTAACAAATGGTGAATCCCATAAAAAGATTTTTCCCTTCAGTATTTAGTATAGTTAAGAATCATGATACTGCAATCTTTCTTTCAAAACTTGGTCTTCTTGATATGCACCTTCATTGAAGAACCAACTGAAAATATCTCAATTATAAATTAAAACAGATTATTACTGATATTAAACAAAGACATTTATTCTTGCTTAGTCCACAAAATGGATTTGTTCTGGAGCAGGCTTCTAGAGAGCAACTGCCTCCAGCCTGTGAGAATGAGAAAGATATCTGGTTGTGATGCATCAGGAGAGATCAGGTCTTCCTCTGATCTTCAGAGAGAGCATTTGTCAGTGTTGGGGCACTTTCTCCAAACCATTCATAAGTCTGAGGGCTTCTTTCATTTTGTGATAATTTATTTCTAAATTATTTATTTTCTCCTATCAGGAGCTGTTCCATGCTTCAAATCCTGCTATCCTGCTGTTTCTTCAATGTACATTAAAGGCTTTGTTACACAGAGAAGAGCAATCAACTGTTTTTAAACTTGAGTTTAATAAGTAGAAGTTGACTTCATTTATAAAAAGTGCTATTTAGATGAGATTTGAGAAAAGCAATTCTACTATAGGCTGTTATGCTAATGTTGAAACCTATCAAAACACTGTAACTCACATTGCAAAGATTTTAAAAGACAAGTTTGACAAACATCTTTCAGACATGGTTAAGTTACACTGAGCCTGTCTCAAAGCCTGTAAATGAAAAATGATGACCTAGAAATTTATTTGGGAGATCCTTTCAGTTCTATAGCAAGCAATACATAGCTTATAACATATCATGTCCCCTCAGAAATTATTTTGTCATCAAGTTAAATGTCTCTGCAAAGTCCATGAAATACATGTGCATAGATTAAAGTGGATATATTCCACTTCTTCAAAAATGATGTGGTATCTGAAGGTTTTTCATGTTCCCTAATTTTCCTAGCATTTGTGAACATAAAAATTATATTGAAGGGTTTATTGAGAAACTCTTGTTTTCTCTGTTTAGGAAGTGACATGTTGTGACAGCATGAGTTATTTTTACTTCTCCTAGAAAAAGTGTTGTAAATCACTCATCATAAATCTGCACCTTGCTTGTGATTTAGGCAGAGCCTGAGTTGTAGAATTTTCACCAATATGGTCCCTGTTTCTTTTAAAGATAAACATATATAAGGAGAAACAGTCTCTTTTGGTGGTGTTTTCTATCTTTTCAAAAGATATATTTGCCTGAAACATTCAAAAATTATGAGCATTAAACCTTAACCTATTTAACTATAGATTTTGTAGCATTTCTTCTCCACAGGTTTTGAAATGCTTCAGACATGCTTCAGTAGTATGAGTAATACCATTTTGCAGTTGCAAAAATAAAAACAATTTCCTGCATGTCACCTGAGAATTAATGACAGAACAGAGAACTGGATCCAGATTTCTCCAGATTTTTCTCTAACTTTTGTCCAGTAATTGTGTTATTTACAGTTAATAACCACAGCATCAAAGAGCAATTTTGCATTTCTGTATGCATAAACCTGGTAGTTAATATTGATGTATTTGCATTCTACTTCTTTCTAAAAACTTTTAAAGGCCACTTTGGTCAATGGAAGAATTTGGACTGATTTCAGAAAGTTGATCTAGGACTTAAATAAACCACGGAACTAATTTTATCATTTTGAGTTTATGTGACTCATTCTGTCTCTGAGACTGTTCCTTAGTGCCTCTAATTTGATAAGGCTACAATGTCACAGATGAAACTGAGAAGTGAAAGGCAGCTGTCCTAGATGGATTGAGCAATATTCTCAGTTGATCTGAGAATTGGTATCATTACATTAATTTCACAGAGGAATATTAATTTACCTTTGAAGGGATATAAAAATCCCACATATAGGGCAGTATTTAAATCAAACAATCAATTCTATATTTTAATTGTTTAATTTTTCATATTTGGTTTCTTTCACTATCTGAATAATCATCATAATAGTCCAGTGTTTTATTTTATGAACAAGCAATTAGATTAAGAATAATATCTGAAACTTAAAAAAAGATCTAGACGAATAAGTTACGTCAGTGTACTAGGAGCAGTACTTTAAGGGACCACATTATTGGTGTAGATTCTTTTTACCAAAAAATCACACTCAATGCTGGTAATGCTGTACTCAAGCTTAGGATCATTACCAGCTTCCACACTGGTGCAAAAGTTCTGGCATAATGTCAGCTGTCCACAATGATAATTATCTTTTTTTCTGAACATTCCATTAGCTGTAGATGCTTTTATCACTTCTTGTCTTGAAAAAGGGAAAACCTGACTGCAAAAGCTTCAAACTTTGGCAGGCTCTGCAGTTAGTGCAGAACATTGTGAAGCACATTGTGAAGCAGGCAGGACCACTGTGAACAGACACATAAATAAGCTGCTCTCATTTGCGCCTGTGCATTGACTTCAAACCTGTTACATCCTTAGCCTACAGTTCACCAGCTCAGGGCACAACTACTGAAAGTGAGTGCTTGATTTTGTCTTCCTGTAGATATTGTTGTCACTTATCCAAATATCCAATATGATATGGCTTTGCAATATCCATGGATACCTTCTTTCCCTGAAAATGTCCACTACAGGCTCAAATACCAAAGGCATTGACTATGTGTATCAAGATTTAAAGTCTTAAGCCAAAGACAGTCAAGTCTGACTTTGTTATGGCTGCTTCTTTGACTTACATGATCACAGTCATTGATTCAGAGTGATGCTTGCCTAGGTGGCAGCCTTTTTACTTGTAATCTATTCAACAGTATGCTTAATCTTAGTGAAAATTAGTAAGTGCTGCTATCAGTCTGTTGCCATATAACTTCTACTAATACAGTTTTAAGCAGCCAATTGAGCTATTAATCTCAAATGAATAAAAACATGGTGAGAATCACAGAATGGCAGGGGTTGGAAGGGATCTTCAGAGAACATCCAGTCCACCCCCCTGCCAGAGTAGGGTTACCCAGAGCACGTTGGACAAGAATGCATCCAGGTAAGTTTTGAATGTCTCCAGTGAAGGAGATTCCACACCTTCTATGGGCAGCCTGTTCCAGTGCTATGTCACTCTCGCAGGAAAGAAGTTTTTCCTTATGTGTAGATGGAACTTCCTGTGTTCCACTTTGTGCCCATTACCCCCTGTCCTGTTACCAGGCCCCACTGATGAGTCTAGCACCATCCTCTTGACACCTGTTGCTTAGACATTACAGATGACAATTACAAGTTTCTTCTGCTCTCACTGATCTGGGATAGATTCCATAGATGGGTTAAAATTAAATTTTAAAATCTTGGAAAATGTCTTATACATTGTTGAGGCCTTATAACACAAATCTTATATCTGAACCATACATTGTGTTGCTGACTTTTAAAGAAGCTATAGTTCAGTTTTCATATTTTTTTTGTCTACTGAATCTACAGCTAAAAGTGGATGTAGTGCTTGCAGGCTCTGTTCTCTTTGCCATGGAAAAATGGGAACAACTACTAAAAGAATCCTTCTCAGATAGAAAAATTCAAGTAGTTTAATACCTTTATTCATTGGGGTTTTTTTTGTTTGTTTTTGTTTTTTTGTTTGTTTGTTTGTTTGTTTTACATAGCTTATAGAATCATAGAATGTTTAGAGTTGGAAGGGAGGTTGAATATCATCGAGTTTCAATCCCCCTGCTATGGGCAGGGACACCTCCCACTAGACCAAGTCGGTCAAAGCCCCATCCACCCTGGCCTTGAACACCACCAGAAATTGGGCATCCACAACTTCTCTAGGCAACCTGTTCCAATGACACAAAACCCTCACAGTAAAGAATTTCTTCCTAATATCCAATCTAAATCTCCCCTCTTCTCGTTTAAAACCATTACCCCTTGTCCTATCACTACACTTCCTGACAAAGATTCCATCTCCACCTCTCCTGTAGGCTCCCTTCAGATACTGGAAGGCTGCTATAAGGTCTCCCCAGAGCCTTCTGTTCTCAGGATCCCTCAGCCTGTCCTCATAGGAGAGGTG
>VZRU01018722.1:48882-70378 GCA_013398155.1 Pedionomus torquatus
TTTATGTTCTTAGCCAGATTCATTTCTCTCTGGGCTTTTGCCTGCCTGATATGGTTTCTGGCCACTCAGACAGTTTCTCTACATTTCTCCCAGTTCACCTGTCCTTGCTTCCACCCTCTATGGGCCTCCCCTTTGATTTGAGGTTTTCTAACACTTCCTTATTCATCCACACAGGTCTTCTGGCTAATTTGCCTGGCTTCTTTTTTGGGATGCACCTCTCCTGAGCTTGGAGGAGGTGATCCTTGAACACTAACCAGCTTTCTTGGGTCCCTCTCCCCCTAGACCTGTTTCCCACACTACCCTGCAAATCAGATCTCTCAGGAGTCCAAAGTCTGCTCTCCTGAAGTCCAGGGTAGCAAGCTTGCCACATGCCCTCCTCACTTCCCTAAGAATATTGAATTATACCATTTCATGGTTACTACAATGGAGGCTACCCTTCAAGTTGACATCGCTCACCAGCCCCTCCTTGTTGGTAAGGCATGGCTCCTTTCCTTGTCAGTTCCTCAAGCATTTGAAGAAGGAAGTTATCATCAACACATTCTAGGAACTTCCCAGATTTTTTTGCCCTGCTGTGTTATCCTTTGACCAGCTATCGGGGTGGTTGAAGTACCCTATGAAGACCAGGGTGTGTGAGCATGAAGCTGTTCTTATCTGTCTATAGAGGGTCATGTCTTCCTTGTTGCTCTGACCAGGTGGTCTGTAGCAGACCCCCACTGTAACGTCACCCATCCCTGTGCTCCTTTTAATACTAACCCATAAGCTCTCCGTCAGCTCTTCTTCCATTTCCAGGTGGAGCTCCAAACACTCCAGCTGGTCTTTGACATAGAGGGCAACACCCCCTCCCCGTCTGCCCAGGCTGCCCTTCCTGAAGAGTCTGTAGCCCTCCATTCCAGCACTCCAGTCATAAGAGCCATCACACCATGTCTCAGTAATGCCAATTAGATTGTACCCCTAGAGGAGTGTGCATGTCTCTAACTCCTCTTGCTTGTTCCCTGCTGCCTTGCAAGTGCTGCCTGCATTTGTAGAAAGGCACTTCAGCTGGGAACCCAATGGGGGTCACTTCCTAGCTGGAATGGCTCCATTTCTTTCGTGTTGCTCTTTAGGTGATGTATGAATGCAGTGTTTTATTTGTGGTACCTGGATTCCTTTTAGGCTTAGAGGTAGGCCTGACATTATCCCCCCTTTCCCCCTTCACATCTAGTTTAGAGACCTGTGGATCAACCCCGCAATCTTCTGGGCTAGAACTGTATTCCCCTTTTGAAAGAGGCATTCTCCATTCCTTGTGAACAGGTTCAGTGTCATATATGCCAACCCACTGTCAAAGAACCCAAAGTTGTGGTGTTGACAACAGACCCAGAGCCACTTATTAACTGATTCTATCCATCTACTCAACTCCACATCATCACCTGCCACTGGATGGAGAGACGAAAAGATTATCTGCACCCCAGAATCCTTTATCAAGACTCCCAACTCCCTGAACTCTCTCTTTATTGCCTTTGGGCTTCAAGTTGCTGCCTCCTCTGTACCTACAGGGAATATCAACAGTGGATAATAATCTGAGGACCTTACTAACCCAGGAAGTTTCCCCAGACGTCCTTCACCCAGGCTCCAGGAAGACAACTGACCTTTCTCTGAGGAGGGTCAGCCCAGCATATCGGGCCCTCTGTCCCTCTCAGAAAGGAGTCCCCAACAACTATAACCCTTTGGGTATTTTTAGTGGGTATAGTATTGATCCAAGGTGTATGCTTTTTGATTGACGAGGCACCTGTGTGACATGCTCTTTACATACTTCTTCTCCAGAGTGGTCATCTTCAATCAGAGCCTCATATCTGTTACTGAGAGGTACTTTATAGGATGAGGTGCGTAAGGTGGGAGGTCGTCTGCTGCTCCAACCACAAACCTGCTTCCACTCACTCTTTCCTATTACACTTTTGCTTGCCCTTTCTTTAACACTTTTGTCTTTGGCCTACCCATGGTTGCCTGCAGGGTCTCCTAGACACTTGCTGCTTTTCTCCCTGTTGCCACTTCCCTTCCTATTGCTCCTCAGCCTTTCAACTTCCCCTTTCACCTCTGCGACCATGCTGAGTGGATCGTTAACCTGCTCACATCTTATATAGCAGGTCTCACAGCTACCATATGTTACTGGTAACATGTCCAGCCCATGACCTGGAGAGCCACATGTTTCTGTGGAAGCTCTGTCTGGGTTTCCACGTCCTTTCTGGTTCAGGATGCGTGCATGACTTTCCTCCGGGTTGAGACCATGACTAAGCTTCTGTCAAGAGGATAATGACTACCAGGAGGAGAGATAACAATTACTGTTTTAAAAGAAAAAAATATAACTTTAATAAAGACTGATAAACCTAAAATAATCATCTGTGTATACATGAAAAACACTCTGTCTGATGGTAGTGTTGTAGAACTTGAGACTTCTTTTATTAAATGTGAGGGTGAGTTTAAAAAAAAATAATAAAATCCCAGTAATAGGTGGATAATTCATGAAATCTGTTGTACTGCAGGAAATCACTTATGGCCCCCTCTCTCTCTGTTTCCCACACTTAATTGTCTTATGAAGTGATATCTTGGACCTTTGAATCTAATTAAGGGTGATATGGTTGACAACTAATAAAGTAGTGCTGCAGCAGCTCTGTGTTTGGGTGAGGTGAAAGATTGAATTTCTTTTCCCTGGCACACATGAGCCTTGCCACATTGAGAATTCTTCATTGCTGATATAAAATAATAAGTATCAAAAGCCAGAAAAGGTAGGTTAGTTATTTCTTTGCAGTGATTACACACTAGACTTTTTCTATGTTATAAGGAATGAGAGAATGAGGGTTCATAGCTTTTCTTAATGGTTAGGGGGGGGCGGGGAAGAAAAAAGACTACAGCTTGTACTGAGTAAATTCAAAATATTTCACGAGCTACCTAGTGAAAATGGGGAAAAGGAGTTTCTCTAGCATAGGGGATATAAAAAGCACAGCAGCATCTCTTTTAAATGAGTCATTTGTTGGAAAGCCTTTTAGAAAGGAGCTTTGAAAGACTGCTGCGTCGTTCTTTTAACGTGTGTTTGGAAGGATTCACCCTAGAAGGTTGTTTCACTCAGAACCCTTGAGTTAGATGCAGGCTATATTAATTCAGGGGTCAGTGTGTCCATTACTTTGAAAATATCATAATTTATTTGTTTTTTAAAGGTTCAGGCTGTAGTGTGACAGTGATGATACAACCTGCACTTTTCTCTACCAAGAGGTCATGAAATGAGGAAGGCTGGACTTTGTCTGTCTCAAAAATGAATGAACAACTGCAATTGGAAGCAATCAGAAGAATGAAATTCTTCTATTTCCTCTGTTAGCAGTACCCTTCAGAGAACCAGGGTTTCTTTGTCTGGTTTTCTGAAAGGAATATCTCTCCAGGGTGAATAGCTGTTGCTAATGCAAAGAGATGGAATCATAGAATCATAGAATCATCCAAGCCAGAAGGGACCTCCAAAAGGTCATCTAGTCTGACCTCCCCACAGTCGCAGGGACACCCCCAACTGCACCAAGTTGCCCAGGGCCTCATCAAGCTTCATCTTGAATATCTTCAGGGAACAGGCCTCAACCACCTCCCTGGGTAACCTGTTCTAGTGTTCTTACCACCCTCAGAGTAAGGAATTTTTTTCTAATATTCATCTTAAATCTACCCTTCTCCAACTAAAGTCCATTGCCCCTCATCCTATCGCATCAGGCCTTTGTGAACAGACCCTCCCCAGCCTTCCTGTAGGCCCCCTTTAGGTACTGAAAGGCTGTGATTAGGTCTTCCCAGAACCTCCTCTTCTCCAGGCTGAACAGCCCCAGTTCCCTCAGCCTATCTTTGTAGCAGAGGAGCTCCAGCACTTTGATCATCTTCGTGGTCCAGGCCTGTATGCAGTACTCCAGGTGGGGTCTCACCAGAGCAGAGTAAAGTGGCAGAATCACCTCTCTGGATCTGCTGGCAACACATCTTTTGATGCAGCCCAGGATGCGATTGGCCTTCTGGGCTGCAAGTGCGCACTGCCTGCTCATGTCCAGCCTCTTGTCCATCAGCACTCCCAAGTCCCTTTCTTCAGTGCTGCTTTCCAGCACCTCTTCCCCCAGTCTGTACTGATAGTGAGGATTGTTCCGGCCCAAGTGCAAAACCCTGCACTTGCTCTTGTTGAACCTCATGAGGTTCATCTGGGCCCACCTCTCCATCTGATCCAGGTCCCTCTGGATGACGTCCCTTCCCTCCAGTGTATCAACAACACCACACAGCTTGGTGTCACCTGCAAACTTGCTAATAGTGCATTCAATCCCCCTGTCTATATCATTGATAAAAAAACCACTATCAGTCCCAGCATGAACCCTCTAGGGACACCACTTGTGAGTGCTCTCCATCTGGACCTCAGGCCATTGACCACTACCCTCTCGATGTGACCGTGCAGCCAGTTCCTTATCCACTGAACAGTCCACCCATCAAATCTGTATCTCTCCAATTTATCAATCAGGATGTTGTGAGGGACTGTGTCAAAGGCCTTGTAGAAGTCCAGATAGATCATGTCCACAGGTCATCCTCTATCTACCAACACAATGATGCCTTTGGGGTTGACGCTAAACCTAAGGCTTTGTTCTGTTTTCATTCTAACACACCGTCAAACCCCATTAAATATTTATAAACTTCCCAATGAATGTTCTATTTATAGCAGTAATAAAATGACAAGTCTCTAAGTACATTTCTTCTAAATTTTTAAGTTGTGTCATACACCCTGCCCAAGATGATAAATTAAAGAGTATTCCACAACCCATGGGAAACAATGAATAATGCTCAGTTTATCTTCAATCAGAAGTGATTCCTTATCACTTCTTAAAATCTTTCTTTCTCCCCTCTATTATTTTAGTGTGTTTGTCTGCAAGTGAAATATTTTTGGTTCATATTTTGATTTTTGTTCTTTCTCTGTACTTTTCCTTTTGCTCTTTCTTCTCTCTTAAGACCTTCTTCTATTCAGCCTATTGTCACTTGTCTTCTATGAGCATCTAATGACCTCTATAAACATGATTCAATTATTTACTTTAAGAGTATGAAATATAATGCATGATATTACAGTTTGGAACACTTCATAACTTCCAAAAATCGGGCCAATGTAAGTGTGGAAGTGGACAGGTTCAGCAGTAGCCATCTACTGGTAGAAACTAAACAAAAAATCTAGACCAAGCCATCAGCATTTAAAGCTTACAATAGGAAGTAGTGACAGCACATTTTATTTGTTGTCTGATTTACACTACGTGTCAAAATGTATAGTGACCCAGGTCAACTGAAGACAGGAAAGAATCTTAATAAAGGTTATATTGCAATAATTCATCCACACTGAATGGCTTCTGCAGGACTTCTGTTACTGAGACAAACTTCACTCACACAGACCCTCAGGAAGCAATGCTTATTGGCCTTTCCTGAGGTCCCCTGGAGGCCAGTTTAGTCTACTTTAATTATCTGAGAGAAACAGCACAGTGACAAGCTCTCAACAGACCCTGGATCATTAAACTTTATAATATATTTTCAAATACTAAAGAAATGGTTCTCAAGAACTTCAAGATGGAAAATGAAAAGCCTCTCTGACATGCCTGTTATGGTTAACACTTTGCAGCACAATGTAGGTAAGGATTTCTTGTCTTCATCCAAGGGAAGGAGACCCCAGTATCAGAGGAGCAACATTTTAAGTTGATGGATTGTATCTGTTAAACTTTACAGGGAATCACATTTAGAAGTGTTGATGGTCAAGCATCTGTATTGTTAAATGGGCAAAATAGAAAGCAGCTGTCATTATCCATGAAGCCATATAGAATATGAAGCTGTACCAGGAACCTGGGAAAGCTTTTTAGTCCCCTGTTTTTTATAGAATAGCAATAGGACTTGTTTGAAAGTATTTTTATCAAATATTGTGCAAAGAAATAGAAGTCTCTGTGCCATACACATTTATGAATGCAGTTGAGTCATCCCTACCTAGATTGTCTCAATTCCTTCTCACAAGATACCATAAACTGTATAGCTATTTCAACATGTCTGTTAGTTGAATTTTATCCACTAGAAGAAGCAGACAGTAGTCAATCTGCCAAAAAGTATTTTTAGTTTGCTTTTACCTTGCCAGCTTGCTGTGCCAGGACAACCCTTTTTTATGTCTCTGAAAGAAAAGTAAATATATGGGAATTGGAACCTAACAAAGCCACTGTCATTCCTCCCAACAGAGACCCCTGTCCAAACAGGAACTTTCCCTTGGCTTTCCAAGTGCTGACTTTACACAAGGTTGCACACGATGAATGTCAATGAATTTCATGCCAGTCTTTATTCCAGTTTGTAAGGCTTAGTAGCCACTGGATCTCACTGTTGTTTTAGCTCAGAGCCAGACAGAAGCCAGAGTAAAATATTTTATGTGATTTTTTTTATTGTTGCTGGGCCTTTAAAATCTGTGTCAAAACCTGAATTTTGCAATTAACTTTTTATTTATAGTGACAGGGCCTGTGATGACCATAGCCCTACGGTATCAGGTAAGCCAAAAGCAGATGTGGTATTTGCTGAGAACACTCAAAGTCTCAGGTCTTCAGCTTAAAATCTGCTACCAATGCTCTTTGTATCTGGAAGTTCAGTAATGAAACAACCAAAATTATCATTAGAAATTGTCCATTCTTTCCACTGCATAAAGATATTTGAACACATTTCCTACTTTTGAAGCATGTTATATAGTGATAGTTCTTTGAAGATCATTTTGGAGATAGTGTACTATTTTGCACTCATTACTCAAAAGGTCATTGAGACTGTTTCTTTGATCTGGTAGAACATACTGACCTCATAGGACTGTGCATTTCTAGCATTAGTGGAGATTTTATTCATATATGACTTTCTCTGCAAGAGCAAGAGATACTGAAAATCTTTTGTAATCTCACGGTTAAGGCACTTCTTTCAATTCTTTTAGGCAATACTGTTCAAATATGAAGTAGATGACAGAATTATCTAAAAAAACACCCAAAACCCAAGTGTTCTAACCAAATACCTTATCTAACCTTTGAGTCTGGTTTTTGTGAGTATTCTTATTCCAAGTAGTTTCTTTCATCCAGAATTAAATTAATTTCAATTGCAAGAATAATTACAGAACAACTTAAAAAACACTACAGGGAATTTGCTATCCACTGATATTTGTCCAGTGCTACTTGCAAAAATGGAATGAGCAAGCAAGGACAAGTAAGGCATCACCTGGGATCACTACGAGGGAGTCTGCACTGGAGAGAGCTGAAGGACTGCCAACTGGGCCACAGGAAAGTGACAGTATCCAAATGGAAGAGGACCAATGTAAGCTCTGCATACACCACTTTTGAGGCAGCTTCCCAGATGGAGCTCCTATGGGAACATGCTGCCACTCAGACATCAGGCTACGGAATATGCCCTGCTCTTATGCCAGTGTTAGATGATGTTATGGGCAGGCCTGTGGGAGATGGGCCCAGACAGAGGAGCTACTCTGATCAGTGATGGAGCACAGGGAAGAGGTAAGTTAGTTGAGGAAAAACAGGCAATGTGAGAGGGAGAAGAATTGCTAGGGTTGCACCCTGCCTCCCATAACAGAAGCTAAGCAGGCAGACAGAGTCCCTTGTACAGAGAACTCCCTGTCCTCTCTCTGCCAGACTGAAAAAGGTAACTTACTAGAGGGTAGGTGGCTGTGGGAACAAGTTCCTGCCAGACAAAGCAAGTGTGTCTCCCCAGTAACTCCCCCACCTCCCTTGGTACCTTTAAAAAACAAATATGAGGCTCTGCAAAGGGAATTCAATCATGATGGAAATGGTAATTCACTGTCTACAGAGGCGCTGCCAGAGTTAAGTCATACTAAACCCAGCATTAAAACAGGCTCAGCTCAGAAAAAAAGATGGATCATTGTTGTAGGTGACTCCATTCTGAAGGGAGCAGAAGGCCCAATATGCAGACCTGACCCACTTCTACGAGAGGTCTGTGCCTCCCTGAGGCCTGGGTTAAAGATATAAAAATTTCCTCCCTGGTAAGATCCTTAAGATTATTATCCCTTACTCATTTTTCAGACAGGCAGAGATGAGCTATTAACAAGAAACCCAAGGGCAATTAAAAGAGACTTCCAGGCCTTGGGACAAGTGGTCAAGGTCAGGAGCACAGGTAGTGTTCTCCTCTATCATCCCATTTGCAGGGAAACATGAGGAAAGTAACAAGAAGAGCCAGAAGATCAATACCTGTTTCCGAGCCTGGTGTCAGAGTACAACTCTGGACTTTCAAAGCACAGGAAGGTTTACATGACAATGGGTCTACCTGAGACAGATGGGATATGTCTGTCTCAAAAGAGAAAGAGGGTCTTTGCACAGGAGTTGGCAGGGCTCGTCAAAAGGCCTTCAAGTTTAAAGGGAGAAGCGGTGGAATCCATTAGCACAGACGCAAGGTTCCATGATGGATTAAGAACGAGGGCTGAGCCTGGGAATGGTCAGGTAGAAGTTAGGCCTTCCTACACTAAAAGGATGGTGAGACCTGTAGGCAAGCTGAAATGCTTTTACACTAACACATGCATCACAGGAAAAACAGGAAGAGCTGGAAGCCCTTGTGCAGCAGGAAAGCTATGATGCATTTGCCATCATAGAAACATGGTGGGATGACTTACATAACTGGAGTGCTGAAATGGACGGCTACAAACTCTTCAGAAAGGACAGGCAAGGAAGTCAAGGTGGATTTGTGTATTAGGGAGGGTTATGAATGTCAAGAACTAATTGAGGTTAATAGTAGAGTTGAGTGTCTATGGGTAAGAATTGGGGGAGGGCAAGCAAGGCTGATATTGTGGTGGGAGTCTGTTACTGACCACCAAACCAGGATGCAGATGTAGATGAAATATTCTATAAGCATCTGGGAAAGATATCAAGATTGCTTGCCCTGTCCTGGTGGGAGACTTCAATGTACCAAATATCAGCTGGGCACACAATGTAGCTGAAAAGGAATAGTCTAGGAGGTCCCTAGAGTGTGTTGCGAATAACTTCCTAACACAGCTAGTGAGGGAGCTGACTAGGGAGGGAGCACTGCTGGATCTGCTGTTTGTGAATAAAGAAGGACTTGTGGGGGATATGGTGGTTGAGGCTGTCCTGGGCACAGTGAACATGAATTAACAGAGTTCTCAGTTCTCAGGGAAGTAAGCAGGGGAGCCAGCAGGACTGCCATCATGGACTTCTGGAGGGCAGACTTTGGTCTCTTCAAGAACCTGCTTCCCAGAGTCCCTTGGGAGGCAACCCTGAAGGGCAAAGGAGTCCATTAAGGAAGGCTGGATGTTTTTCAAGGAGGAAGTCTTGGAAGCATAGGAGCTGACTATCCCTGTGCGCTATAAAGCAAGTCATTGAGGTAAAAGGTGGGCCTGGCTGAAAAAAGAGATACAGTCCCAACTCAGGGAAAAAGGCAGAGTTTATGGCCTTTGGAAAAAGGGGCAGGTCAATCAGGAAGATTATAAAGATGTTGTAAGGTTATGTAGGGAAAAGATCACAAAGACCAAAGCCCAACTAGAACTTAACTTGGCCTTGGACATTAAAAAAAAAAAAAAAGAACTTTGATAAATGTATTAGTAGCAAGAAGAGGACTTGGGAGAATCTTCATTCTCTATTGGATGCAGGAGGTATCATAGTGACAAAGGATGAGGAGAAGGCTGAGGTAGTCCACTACTCTTAGTAGTAGAGTAAGGTGTTCACTGAGTACCTAGACCCCTGAACTAGCAGATAGGGGTGGGGAACAGAACAAAGCCCCCATAATCCAAAAGAGGTGATGAAGGATCTACTTCAACACCTGAATACAAACAAGTCTATGGGACCAGATGAGATCCACCCAAGCATACTGAAGAAGCTGGCAGAAGTGCTCGCTGAGCCACTTCCCATCATTTACCAGCAGTCCTGGCAAACTGGGAAGGTCCCAGCTGACTGACATCTGGCAAATGTGATGCACATCCACAAGAAGGGTTGGAAGGATGATCTGGGGAACTACAGGCCTGTCAGTCTGACACTGGTGCCTGGGGACATCATGGAACAGATGATCCAGAGTGCCATTATGCAGTGCATGAAGGACATCCAGGTGATCACGCCCAGCTAGCACGGCTTCATGAGATGCAGGTCCTGCTTAATGAATCTAATCACTTTCTATGACGAAATGACTCTCTTGGTGGATGAGGCAAAGGCTGTGGATGTTGTTTCCCTGGACTTTAGTAAGGCCTTTGATACCGTCTCCCAGAGTATCATCCTGGAGAAACTGTCTGCCCATGGCTTGTATTGGAGCACTCTCTGCTGGGTTAAAAACTGGCTGGAGGGTTGGGCCTAGAGATTGGTGATGAATGGAGTCAAATCTAGTTGGTGGTCAGTCACAACTATTGTCCCCTAGGGCTCAGTATAAGGTCCTCTTTAACCTCTTTATCAATGATCTGGATGAGAGAATTGAGTGTGCCCTCAGTAAATTTGCAGACAACACCAAGTTGGGTGGGAGTGTTGATCTGCTTGAGGGTAGAAAGTCTTTTGCAGAGAGATATGGACAGGCTAGATAAATTAGCCAAGGTCAATTGTATGAGGTCCAATAAGGCCAAGAGGCAGGTCCTGCGCTTGGGTCACAACAAACCAGTGCAGCACTACAGGCTTGTGGAAGACTGGCTGGAGCTGACTGGCAGAGAAGGACCTGAGGGTGTCGGTTGACTGTTGGCTGAACATGAGGCAGCAGTGTGCCCAGGTGGCCAAGAAGGCCAACATCATCCTGGCCTGTATCAGAAACAGCATGGTGAGTAGGACTTGGGAGATGGTTGTCCCCCTCCCTGCTGGTGAGGCCCTATTCTGAGTACTACGTCCAGTTTTAGACCCCTCATGACAGAAAAGACAAGGAGGTGCTGGAGTGGGTCCAGAGAAGGGCAACAAAGCTAGTGGGAGGTCTGGAGAATAATCCTTATGAGGAGAAGCTGAGAGAGCTGGGGTTGTTCAGCCTAGAGAAAAGGAGTCTCAGGGGAGACCCTATTGCTCTCTACAACTACCTGAAAAGAGGTTTTAGGGATGCAGGGGTCAGTCTTTTCTCCCAAGTGGTAAGACAAGAGGAAATGGCCTCAAGTTGCACCAAGAGAGCTTCCAAGTGAATATTAAGAAATATTTTTACACTGAATAGGTTATTAAGCATTGAAACGGGCTACTCAGGGAAGTGGTTGCTGGTTTCAGGGAAAGCAATGAAAGCAGAAGAGAGGGCAATGGCAGTAATGACCCTGTAATTATTTGTAGAAAAAAGAAGAGAGCATTCTTACACAAGAAACAAATCTCATGTAAAGGCAATACTAATATAAATGGTAATACTACATACAAAGTTTTTTCAAAGTTGTGCAAGGAAGAAAGGAGATTAAAAGAGGAATTATCAAGAGCTGAAACAGCTGCTATTCATGAGTTAAGAGCATTAACAGCATCAGTACATTATCTGTGCTACTGCCAATGTTTAATGTAATGAAATAGAAACTTTATCTCATTAAATATCGAGCAAGAGGCTCTCTATCTCTAGTACTCTGTGTACTGTAGTAATCCAGCTATATCAACATGATGCATTAAAGAAGGAATTCAGTAAAAAACCCAACCATATTAACAAATTTAAATATAGGTTATGTTAAAGCATAGAGCAAAGTGAAAATATATAAAAACAACTAAAATACAGATACATGTATATTTACATTTTTCTTTAGAGAAATGCAAGAGTTCATGTAGTAAGTTGCAAAACCTTGTGGAATCAGATGTTCAGTGACAGCTTGAATCATTTTTGGACACCTCACCATGCAACTTTAATATTTTGCTTTCTCCTCCAACTTTCTCCTAGGAGGTGTCTCAGTACATCTCTTGCTCTGTTGATTCTGTGATCTTGGATACCTACAGAGCCTGACAGAACAATATGAAGAGATAAAGTAGCTGTATACCTCCACCTGATGTCATGGTATAACAGGGTAATATTTTAATATTGCTAGCAGATGAGTCATTATGCACATCACATTGGTATTTTCTGTAATTATGCATCTGTAATTATGCTTAGATATTATTTCACCATTAGAATTCATACTGGAAAGATCTGGTTGTTCACCATTTTGTGTTGTTTGTAGCAACTTTGCCTATTGCATCACAGTTCATCAAAGGGAATGCAATTCAGAATGGAAAGAGTGGTACTTGATTTTTTTCCTCAAGTCTGAAAAAAATTTGAAACAGCCCTGGTGTTTTATTCCATTATTTCCTTTAAAATTTCACATTCAACTATATATCTGAATATACAATAAGTATATATTTCAAACTACAGTATTTTAAATTTTCTTGAGTACTTTTTTTGCAACATTAGTTAATAGTAAACTAGCAGCTATTAGAAGATTGCAGTATTTGTTCAGGATATTTAATTGTACATACAACTATTGAATTCAAAAGATCAAAAAAAAATATGTAAAGCTGAATGTGCTTGAAAACAAAAAACCTCATAAAATTGAAGTACTTTTTAATAATACACCATTCATGAAGAAAATAATTTGCTTCACATTTTAGAAAGACAACTATTGACCCCTCAAAGCACCTCCTTTTTGTTTTTCCTGGACAGAAAATCTTGAAAAGTTCTGTTAAAACAATACCTAGTCAAAGTATGATGGTGCTTATTATTGTATTGTGTTGAAGTAAGCTATAATTTTTAATTACATGTGGATCTATTGCAATATCTGTATATTCCAATGTTAAGGTCTCAAGTTACACCAGTTTCAGTAAGAACTGGAGCTGACAAATATTTTCCCATGCTGCAGTCAATATTTATATTAATAACTTATAATAAATTATATATGCATATATATTTTTTCTGACCTGAGAACTCACAATGGTCTAGTTTTTTGGGTTTTTTTGCTTTTTCATTAATGTAATATCTCCATTGTTGCACCATTCATATTTGTCATGTCACTTTGACTCTTTTCTGGCTGAGACAGCTAAAGTGAGCTTTGACCTAAGTTAGGTTAAATGTCACTCCTGATCAGATAGGACTGTGAAATGATGCAAGCCTAACACCTCCTCTTGTAAGCTGAGGTCACTGCCGAGAGCAATGAGATTTTTATTGTACCAAAAGCAAAACTGTCACTTTTTTCCTGCTTTTCAACATCTCTAGCTGGAAGTGAAAAGGGGCTTTCACAAATGAAATAAAGCACCAGCTTTTTCCACTCATACACAAATCACGATTTCACTCAACAGGGATACCAAATATATTCTGCATGCTTTGAAGGAATTCGTACAGTAGAGCAAATGGGAAAGCAGGTGAGTGGGACTGGTGATGATATCTATTATCCTTTCTCTAGGATTCTGACTATCTTTAGAATTAATGGGTGGTATTGATTTAATTCCATCTGTCTCTGTAAGAAAACCAATAAGAGAGCATAATTTAAAGTATTAAATGAATTTTCTAATTTTACATACATAGTAATACCTTCTGTATCTATACCCAAGGATCTCAAAGCACATTTTAAAAGTAGGCTGGGATTCCTACCTTGCAGATGTCTGATTATCCCAGTTTTGCATATAAGGAAGCAGAAACAAACGGAAAAAAAAAAGATTAGGGACCTACTGCCTTAAAGGTATCTGTGGGCTGACAAACAACAAACTTTCATAGTGACAGTCATGCATTTTCTTTAGCCTGCTTTGAACAGACCATTTCCTCCATGATCACTGCAATATCACTAAATATATTATCCAAACTTTTGTTCAGAGTTTGGAAAAAAACACAGAATAATTGGTCCAATGAATCTCTTGGCAGGCTTTATATTGCCTCACACATGATATAACTTTGGAAGCTTGATCAGTTCTGAAATAATACATATCTTCCTCATTATGAAAAATTAAATTATTTGATTTTGACTTTTTTAATCTCCTGGATTAAAAAAACCCACAACTTCTGTCTGTTCCAGGAGGCAGTTTGATACCCAAACAACTTTCATGGCAGTGTTTGATATAGTAGTAAATGAAGCCATTGGCAAATACATGATTTGGAAGAAGGCTAAAGAACGAATATATTCCTCAGGCTTGATACTCTGTAATAGCATCTTTGAACTTGTAGTCTTAAACCCTAGTGTTCATATGAGATAACTAAACTGATGTCTGCTCTAGTTTGGCACTTCAGGAAAGACTTGAAGGGTGAAGAATCTGGAACTGAGGGCCCAAAATGTGCACTCAGACTCAGGGCAGGGGGCTGAGAACTGATTTTGGACTACCATTACACTTGGCCCTCGGACAAAAAGCCCACCAGCAGCTGGTCCATATCTTTCTCTTTGTTTTCATCAAAAGTGACCAGCTCAGACTAATCTCCAATGCGAACCAAAGACTTAGATCTAGTGACAACATAGATTTCTTTAAAAGTACATTTTTTCACCCTAAAAGAGTAATGTAGATACAACATAGGGAAAAAAACACAAGCTGTTAAAATTCCCTAAATCAAATCAAAGCAAGGGATTGCAAATAAAGTTGTAGGGTTGTATACACAGTTTAAAACTACTACACTAATACTATTATGTTACTTTTTCTGAAAAGGCTAATATAGAAATACAATGGACACAATATTTGTGAAAAAACTTTGCTTACACAAAGTTAAGAAGTAGGAATATCACACTTCTAAAGCATTCTCTTCAATGTGATACTGTGCCCAGTGTCTTCCAACACTGAAGGGAGCTCCAAAATGCAAATTCCATATATTAACTTTTTGATACGATATTTGTAGGCACGCTGACCTTTGTTTCCTAATTCTACATGGTTTACTGCTCTAACTTTTCTTCACCAGCAATTCATTTGCACAGTGATAAGAGAACATACTTCCTCCTTAGCCAAAGGGTAACGGTTATTGGTTGCCTTCACTTTGAACCTTCTCTTTAAAGTTTTATTTAGTTCAACATCCTTTTAAGGGAAATCATGTCAGTAAGGTGAAAAGCCTTGGGCAGTTAGCCAAGGGGAAGAAAGATGAAGCAGATGATGAGAAGATTGCTGCTAACTTACCCTTGTTAATATGCCAGTGGGCACATATAAGGTATTTCTAATTTTTATACCATCACATTAGAAAAAGGAACAAAATTTGAAGGCTCAGAATCTCATTAAGACAATAGGTACTTTGCCTTGTTCTGGAAGTATAAAGGCAATCTGGATTTCGTCTACTTCTTCTTTATTGTATTTTTATTCTGACAAAGTAATGTAATAATTTTTTTTTTAAATTCACAGGAACCCAACCCAGTGTCTTTATTCTTAAAGGATATATAAAGTCTAAAAGAGAATAACACTTTATTAAGTATTTAGAATTAAAAAAATTATCTGATACTATGTTATTCAGTGACACATAGAGATCTATCAGTGGGAAAAGCTCCAAAGACATAAACTTCAGGAGATGATGTCTCTAAGCACAGAGGCTGACTCTGAGGGCTGCTTCATCCCCTTAAATTGATGCACTAGTGAGAGGCGCAAGGTTCCACTGCATGACAGCTTGTGGGATTTGTGCATTCATCTGGAAATACTTATAGATATACACATATATATGTGTATGTTTGTTTAAAAAAAAAAAAAATTAAAATAGCCTATTTTTGCAACAACGTATCTTTTAACAATTTATTCTTAGACTATTGAAACACGTATCAGCTCCTCATCTACATATGGTTATAATAGCTGTTCAGTCAGAAAAAGGATGACTTCTGAACTTTAAATGGGGCAAGGGATGCTACAACCCTTCAACTAACAATTAGTCCCCAAGAACAACACCCAACAATTCCCAAGAAACCATTTTTTCCTTTTTCTTCAGTTCTGGGTGTATATCAATGTTTTTATGACAGATTGTCAGATTCCATACTCAGTAAAGATATGTGGGTTTCCTCAGTTAAGGAAAACCCTTTTCTTTCTTTCTTTCTTTCTTTTTTTTTTTTTCTATTTACTCAGGTCTTAATGCTTCTCAATAGTGCTGTTAATTACCTTGCTTTCCTAGTATATTAAAATATATAGGTGTGTAAGAAATGTAATTTGGATGCTGATATGAAAGATTTGAGAATTACCTATCACAATGGAAAACACTGATATATAAAATAAATTGAAAGAAAAGAGCTCACTCTTCCTTCTCTTTGATATTTCAGTTTTTTCATTTTATTTATTTAAGTGTTGAATTCCTATTAGCATTTTAAAGATTTTGCAGCCAGCTGTAGGAAAACATCTGAAGTAAGATAATGCAGATGAGCCTGGCTTTTTCTCCTCCATAATTATCCACTGATCTGATTTCTAAAAATAATGCCACTTCACCTTAGAACAGTTGTCAGACAAATCACCTTGTGCTTGTGCTAGAGACTGCAGTTCTAGCCTGTGCAGGCTTGAAGATATATATTTAACATTTAAACCTTATAATAATGGTCTAGTTATACAAGCTTGTAAAAAACAATAAATAAATTCAGCACTTATATGAGAAAGTAGAAAGAAATATAATATGATTGCAGAGGGTTCTGCTTCCTTGAGAGTGAATATGTTACTCCTCTTGCAGCTGTGCAGACAGGAATGGGAGCAGGTAGCCCTGTGAATTCAGCGTAAAGACAGCCAGGCTGGGCCTGTGCCATCCTTGTGTCTAGTCTGAAGGCTATTTGAACAGACATCAGAGGCACTCAAAGGCACATCAATACACATGCTTAATTCATATACCTGTGTGTGATTCCACTTTACTTGTGTGTGATTCCGCTTTACTCCATGTGTGTCTAAATGATACCTGAGCTGAAGTAAACTGACTATAAGTTGTACACAAGAAATTCAATGCATGGAGAACTCAAAATCAACTATGTATTAGATCTGCTGGGTAATGACAGGATGTCACTGAAAGAACTTTCCTGATTTGTCCCCCAAATTGTGTTTGAGAAGTCCTCAGAAATGGATGGATGACATTGTTTGAGTGAAAAGAAAATAACAAAGAGAAATCCAATGAAACACTAACTGACGTAGTTCTCAGCTGCATCAGTACATAGCAATTTTTACATAAGAGAAAGAGCCTGCTAAAATGAGTCAGAGTAATTATAGTTCTGTAAAATTCTTAGTGGGCTTTGTATGTCTCTGCAGACAGGGATTTAGAAGATATGTTTCCATTCATTAATTTTTGTCTGATTTAAAAGGTTGCTTGATGACTGCTTGATAGTACAAGGGCATCTGGGTTGAGCAGGTTTCAAACATTTTGGTTTGACCAGAGACATATGCCAATTTTTCTGTTTATGGTTGTTTTTCAGTAACTACCTTTTGAGAAATTAATAGATTTTCTTTGAAAGGATCCAAACTTAAGATAACCACTATTTAAATCTCATGCTACTGTGATACTTTGGAGGAAAGCTTCCAGTGGTGGCCCTGAATGAGACACTGAAGTGATAATGGCATTTCTGTATGTCCAGAACAGGGACTGCTGTTCTGTAGTAACCAGAGGCTGCTGCAATAAATACAAACAGCAATTATGTCACCACTATGCCTGTTAATAACTGTCAGCAGAAGCATTCAAAATTCAGATAGAGGGAAGATTCAAACACTAATCGTAAAATTAACTGTCTTGTCTCTAATCCAGAGCTAGAAGAACTCTATGCATTGGTTTCATTTATCTCAGATTAATACTTCTGCACATAACTTCTTGATACACAGGTGCCCACGTGACAGTCCTCTCTTGGTTATAATTCTTCTGATAACTCCTAAAACATGGGAAGCTGTAACATTGCACAGAGCCTGGGTTAGTCTCTTCTGAAGGAAGTTCTGCCACAACACTGAGAAATTTCCCCAGTGAATATTGAAGGACCCACAAATTACCATCACCTGTGTTGTACCGCAACCCTCATATACAAAACAGCCTCTGTTCTACTTCATCATTTTTTTCTCCATTACTTTTTACCATGAAAAATAGGTCTTTAGCTTAACAAAGAAATTCATACATCAAGTGAAGGGTTTATCATTATAGTACAAAAATGTGTAAAAAGCCCTTTACAGGTATACAATACACATTATAATATTTCTTCAGTTTAAAAAACTAACTTTTCACAATTACAAAGTCAAATGCAACCTCCTACCTCCCAGCTGCAAATGTATTCCATCATATTCTCGGCAACTGCCTCTTAAAGAAACAAGCTTGTTAAAGGAAAATATGGTATCCCTGTAGCATGGTTACATGTTAAATTATTTTGTATTAGGTCAGTTCATTTTAAGAGGCTGTGAAGTCTGATTGTCAGACAAGAACAAGTTTTCTAAATAAGTTCAAATGGCACCTAATTGAAGAATTGAACAATGGGGGAAAAAAACCCTACCAAAAAACAAAATACCACAACTTAACTCCACCAGAGTGCTTCTTGCAGCTCTATTATCTATAACTTCAGTGGTGAATGTTTACATAGCACTTTGAATATGTAAAGTGCTTTCTATGAACCATTATTGTTTACTTGGCATCTGCAGTATAAAAGACTTTTCAAAGGGGATGTATTTTAAGATTCAATAAGTTAAAAAGTTTAAAGGAAGAATAGGAGTAAGTCTGTCAAGTGAAAAAAATGACAATCATAATTTTCATAAGAAAAATCAGCTGTTAAATCTACAGTAACTGTAAAGAAGGGAATAATTTCTTCTTTTTTTTTTTTTTTTTGGAAATGAGCAATGCAGGTTTGAAAAAAAGAATATATGGACCTCTTTCCTCTGCATAAAAACTTTACAAATAATATATTTATTTTACTTAATATTATACACTTTTCTGCTTTCATTTCTTGCTGTACTGAAATAAACAGAATAAAGTTATGTATGTCAGATTTTTCTGCAACAGCCTTAGATGTTCTGTAACCCATAACAGAACTCACCACCTGATGCAGAGGAGTTTCAATAGGTAGTATGTTACACTGTGAGCAATGTTATGGGTGCATATTTACATTTCATTAACCACAATGGAGTTTTATCATAAACTGGGATATATTCCTAATAACTACCCTTGTCAAACATTCAAGCTATACCTCTTTCAGGTGGTTTAATATAGCATAGATTAAAATGTGAACTTAAGCATTGTTTCAAACTCTAGTTTTTCTCAAATAAAAAAAAAAAAATGAAATTTTGGAGAAGGGATATGTTGCTAAAACTTTAAAACTTTTTTGTCTATCTTTTTTCAGTTTTTTATTCTGTGGTGCTAACAAAGTAAGATGCTGATAACAGACAAAGAATTTTGTTTTTTTCCTGAATAATGTGATTGCATTTTTCTTCGTCTACGTACTTCTGAGCATCTCATTATCAATCCTTAATCTCAAAACAGAAACTCTTTTATGTACAACAGTAAAAATAAGCCAGGAAAAAATTGTCAGTCTTCAAAAGAACAGAACTTTTATTAAATACTGTATCCTCTTAAGAAAGTTATGATGAGGATACTTATGCTCTAAACTAAGTTCTCCTTGAAGTCCCAACTGAGTTTAATAATCTTCACTTCCTCTCCAAATGTGCTCTCTGATGCATGCTGTAGGAGGTATTAAACATCTGCCATCTTCCACCCGGTTCCAAAGACACTTCAGTGTTTTGGGAGTACGGCTACAGCTGAACTATGGCTGCTATTTTTTCACAGGTGAAACAGAAGTGACAGAATCACAGAATTGTCATGGTTGGAAAGGACCTCTGAGATCACTGAGTCCAACCATACACACAAAGAAAAAACCCCAAAAAACCACTACAATCTTGGGCACTAGAGTATGCCATGAGAGCATGCCCTGAATTACCGCAACTACAGGTTTCCTAAATACCTCCAGGGATGGTGACTCAACCACCTCCCTGGGTAGGCTGTTCCAGTGACTGACCACTCTTTCAGTAAAGCAATTCTTCCTAATATCTAATCTAAACCTCTTCTGCCCCAACTTCAGACCATTTCCTCTGGTCCTGACATTATTCACTTAGGAGAAGAGGCCAACACCCACTTCTCTACAACCTCCTTTCAGGTAGATGTAGAGGGCAATGAGGTCTCCCTGCAGCCTCCTCTTTTCCAAACAAAACATGCCCAGTTCCCTCCACCTCTCCTCATATGACTTGCTATCTGGACCCCTCACCAGCTCAGTAGCTCTCCTCTGGAAACACTCCAGCACAATTTCCTTCATGTAGTGAGGGGCCCAGAACTGAACCCAGTACTTGAGGTGAGGCCTCAACAGTGCTGAGTACAGAGGCACCACCACTTCCCTACTCCTGCTGGCTATGCTATTCCTGATACAAGCCAGGATGCTTTTGGCTGCCTTGGCCATCTGGGCACACTGCTGACTCATGTTACAGCAGTTATCCACCAGTACCCNCTGCTGACTCATGTTACAGCAGTTATCCACCAGTACCCACAGGTCCTTTTTTTCTGGGCAGCTTTCCAGCCACGCTTCCCCAAGCTTGTAGTGTTGCCTGGGGTTGTTATGACCAAAATGCCGAACCTGGCATACAGTCTTCTTGAACCTCATACAATTGTCCGATCCTGCCTGTCCAGGTCCCTCTGTAGAGCCTTCCTACCCTCAAGCAGATCAATATTCCCACCCAGTTTGGTGGTGTCTGCAAACTTACTGAAGGTACACTCAATCCCCTCATTCAGATAATCAATAAATATATTAAATAAGACTGGCCCCTAAACTGAGCCCTCAGGGACACCAATGGCGATCAGCTGGCAACAAGATTTCCATCCATTGATCACAACTCTCTGGGCATGGCCATCCAGCCAATCTTTTACCAGTGAAGAGTACACTTTTCCTTGCCATGATTCACCAACTTCTCCAGGAAAATGTTGTGGGGGACAGTGCCAAAGGCCTTACCAAGTCCAGGCTGACAATGTCCCCATTCAGAAGGCATGTCACACATGGTCATAGAAAGAGATCAACCTGATCTCTTAAGACCAGGTTGGGTTAAGCAAGACCTTCCTTTCATAAACCCTTGCTGGCTGCCTTGTACTTGCTGTGAGAGCTCACTCAATATGATGCTCTCTATGATCTTTCCTGATATCAAGGTCAGGCTGACAGGCCTGTAGTTCCCTGGATCCTCTTTCTGGCCCTTCTTGTAGATAGGCATCATGTTAGCTGCCCTACAGTTATCTGCTACCTCCCCTGTTGACCAGGATCATTGACTGATGATGGAGAGAGGCTAGGTGAGCTCTTCTGCCAGCTCCCTGAGTATTCCTGGGTGAATCCCATCTGGCCCCATAGACTTATTTATGCGTGCCTAGGTGCAGAAGAAGATCATTAACTACTTCCTCCTGGATTAGGGGGAGTTGTTCTGCTCTCCATCCTTATCTTCCAGCTAGGAGGCTGGACACCTTGGGGGTAGCTGGTCTATTTAAGACAGAGGCAAGAACATAAAGTATCTCAGCCTCCTTCTTGTCCTTGGTTGCAATGTTCCCTTCTCAATCCAGTAACAAGTGGAGATTCTCCCTGGCTCTGTTTTTGTTCATGTATTTATAAAAACTTTTTTTGTGGTCTCTTATGTTAGTGGCCAAGTTGAGCTCC
>VZRU01018724.1:12038-31351 GCA_013398155.1 Pedionomus torquatus
TTGTCACCCCAAGAGAGAAGAATCATGTTCTCGTGAGAGGGGGAAACAAGGAGATGGGGCATCGTCAGGAGGAAATGAGGAGATGGGGCGTGATGGCAGCCATGAGGAGATGGGGTGTCATGAAGGGAGAAGCAAGGAGTTGGGGCATGAGGGATGAGATAGGGCATCATGAGAGGGGGAAGTGAGGAGATGGGCCATGAAGGATGAGACAGGGTGTTGTGAGGGGTGAAGTGAGAAGACAGGGCGTGAGGGCAGCCTCCAGGAGATGGGGCATCNGGAGATGGGGCATCAGGGAGCCCTTCATAAAGTGCCCAGGTGAATCAGTTTCCCTGGGAGAAACCCAGTGCTGGTGAACGCCCGATCCCTTTGGCTGGGGGTGGAGGTGATCCTCAGCAGCCCAGGTGGTCACGCTTGATGCAGGTGTGGGCTGAGGTGTGGCAAGCCGCTGGGTGCCCGCTAACTTCTGCATGGATGGTAGCAGAGCATCGACCAAGTCATCCCTGTGCCTTCTAGAGAGGAATTGATCCAGTCTCTGTCCCCTGTGGAGTCGGCAGCGTCTTGCCTGGCACAGGCACAGCTCTGCCCTTAGTGTGTGCTTGGCCCCACCTGTAGCCCCAGCCCCCTCTGCACTAGGAGACCCCCCCAGTGACGAGGATTGTTGGAAGTGGTGTAAAGCTCATGAGGAAAAAGATAGGAAGGGGTGGTGGGCAGCCATGGGGCGCAGCTCTCCTGGCTCCCTGCTTTATCCATCTGCCCAAGCTCCTCCTTGAAATGCCCTTTCTGAGCCCCTGGTTTGGATGAACCGCAGCATCAGAGCCTGACGTGCAGGTGGGATCCAGCTGAATAGCGAATGCCAGGGCTGGGTAGGCTCAGAGGTGTTTGCACGTGGAGGTAGGTATGGAAACAGCACCTGAACCATGGCGGCACCTTGTCTTTGCTGGTCCTTTCGTGACTGCTGTCTGAGAGCTCATCCTCAGATAGAAATGGGTCACTGCTTCAGCCTGTGTGTATATTTTCCTGATGAAATAAAAGCACAAGAACGTTTGCAGCGAGCCTGCAGAAATGAGGAGAAACCCAGGAGAAAGGAGGAGGGGACGGGGTAAAGTTTCCTTTCACACACCCAGCTTCTGGGCCGAGTTTCTGGTGTCAGAGGCTGTACCCGTTGCTCCGTGCTTAGCAGACACGAGTACTCTGTTGGGAGCTTGTCCCATCTCTTTTTGAGCTGGTGTTTTCATTCGGTCTCCATAGTTTCCTGAGGCAGCAAGTGCCACCGCTTCAGGAATGCGTTGTGGGGAAAAATATCTCCTTTTATTTGTTATAAACTTGCTGCTGGGTGGTGGTGTACAGTACCCTCAGCTGCGTGTTCCGAGAAGTGGAGAGAGTTGTTCCCTTTTCGCTTTCTCCAGGATACTCATTATTTTTTACATCTCCAGTATCTCCCCACCTTCACCTTTCTCTTTTCCGTGCAGAAGAGCAATAGCTTTAAAACACCGAGCCGATTAAAGAACCAACATTAACAGCAGGTTGGTTTATTATAAATTTTAAAATAGTGGCTTCCAATAGGGCTCCTTCTAACAAGAAACATGCCGATTGGGTTAGACCCAAGGCGTTCTTGTAGACAGTCAGTGATTTAGGATTTTGGAGTTAACAAAACCTTACAGAAATCCACAGAGAAAGATGGTTTGTTTTATTTAAAACTTCTTTCCCGAAGTTGTTGGTCCCTTGGTCTCTGATTTCTGCGTGATGTTCCCAGACGTCACTGGTGTTTGCGTAGCAGCACTTGGGTCTCCTTGCACTCGGTGTTCATTTCCATGGAGTTTCCTTCATTTGCTTGCTGGGAACCAAGTAACCTTCAGGTTTGCAATGAAGTGCAAGATTTCAGCAGGTTACAGCGTTTCTGGTATTTATTTTCCCAAGATCTCTTTGTGGTTTTGGCCTTTTATTGAGCTTTTATATATAAGCGTGTAGTAAACAATGCTGGAGATGCATTAAGATTTAAATGATAGTAAAGATCTGAAAAAGGAAAATAATCATTGCAGAAGTCTCTTGTAAATTTATCATCCTGAAGGGTCCAAAGCTGGCACGGCTGCAGCTGGAGCCACGGCAGGATCTGTGTTGCGGCGCTGTTGATTTTAACAAGTGCAGACCTGCTTGACTCTCTTTTCAATTTTATATTTCTTTTCTCTGTAAATAGTAACAGGTTGTTGTTTGTTTGTTTGTTGAGGTATTTCCTGGCTTGGGCAGCAACTAAGTGTTTGTCAAAGATATAGTGAGATTGTGTTTCACCAGTAAAAAATGCAGGCCCTGATAAATTATTATTCTACGGGGCAAATACCTTGTAGGCAAAGGGTTTTTAATGGCCAGGAGCTGTGGGAGGGGGGGTGGCAGTTTCCCAATTCCATAGGAAAGGGTGGAAATCCATGAAAACAGAGTGAGTCTGTGTAAATCAATCGGTGCCTGCTGTTTCCAGAAGGGTGTTGTCTCCCCAACCTTCGCGTGGAGGCTGACACAGTCTTTAGCTCTGAAATTGCAAAGAAAGAGAGAAAAAAATGCCAAGCTGTGGTCGTACAGGAGACAGAAGAAATAATCCTGATCATTTTAGCCCGGGAGCAGTTAGAACTTGGGGGAGATGCCCATGCAGGACATCTGGCCTGTGTGCAGAAGGTGACACACTGCCTTGTCACCCAAGCTGGGGGACAGGCGGGGTGTCGTGGTTTCAGCCAAATTTACCAAAACCTGAGTGACAGATGTCCCCCCCCTCCCCCCTTTTTGGTCAGAGAGGAGAGGAAGGAGTTAAAGAGATTCAAGAGTTTAGAACAAACTAAACTACTTTAATGAAAATATAAGTAATATAATAAAAAGGAAATTTAGGAAAAAGGGAGTATACAGTATATACAAAACCGTATCAAGCTCCCAGGATGACGCCCACGTCCCCAGCAGCTTCAGGAAAAGTCCCAAACTGGACTGGGTGATGGACAGGAGCTGGATTCCAGCTCTGGAGTCAGGAACGCTCGGATCAGGATCAAAGGCAGAGGAACAGGCAGGGTCCTCCTTGGATGTCAGCCATCGAAGAAGGGCGAAGGGGCCGAAAAGGGNAAAATTGGTTCGTTTTACCTCAAACCAGGACACGGGGGAAGTCCATCCCCGTGCTGCCAGCAACCAGCCATTGATAGCCTTGGAAACTGCTCTCTGAAACACCGCGCCGCCAGACAGGGACGTTGTTAGGGTCGCTGGCAGATTTATGGTGGCTTTTTGTCCGTGTCTGCCTGCGGGAGAGATGTTGGCCCAGTGCACCCGACTGCCTGGAGAGCCCTGAGCGTGGAGAAGGGCTGTGAGCAGGGCACAGAGAAGATGCAACGGCAAGGCTGCTCCTGGGGAACCCTCTCCAGGCCCTAATTCTCCTGATTAACTCATCCAGATTCTGGCAATAAGTTGGTGAAGCTGAGGCCATGTGCTTTACTTATGCTTCTCAGAGGAGGTCTTGGTTTCTCGTAAACGTGTGTTTGCCCGGTACAGGCCCTTGGTGTGCATGATTTCTCAAGCTGTTCTCGAGGGAGAGCTCATTGTGGTCCGGTTGAAAGTCGGGTACGCACAATTAAAGGCGCTGCCCAAATAACTGTGGGCTCGATGGTGAATTCTTTATCTATGAGCATCTTTTCTAAGAGGCACACACCAAAGCCAAACTGACTTATTGCCCACAGTCAGTTCCTAAAACAACTGAGCTGTAGCTGAGCTGCTTCTTCACGTCGTACTGTGCCTGCTTAAAAGGTTTCAGCTTGAGGAACTGAGACCCTTGTGGGCAAAAGCACCCTCGGTCTTTACCTCACAGTAACTAACCCCTCCATCCATTGTGTGTTACAGCAACTGAAACACCCCAACCTGGTGAACCTGCTGGAAGTGTTCAGGAGGAAGCGGAGGCTGCATTTGGTCTTCGAATACTGCGACCACACTGTTCTCCATGAGCTGGACAAGCACCCCCGGGGGTGAGTGGCCCGTCTGTCACTGGGAGCTTTGAGCACAGGGAGGTGGGGGGGTTGTCCACGTCATTGCTGCTCTGCAGCGGAGTTTTCAGAGGAATTACATTAATTACAGGAGAGGTTTCTCAGCCCAGTGGCCAGGACTGGCTCTTTTACTGTGGCTTGGCAGTGATGTCCAAAGGAATTGCGTATGAGCCTGCCCGGTGCTGCTCACCAAGGAGACTGGAGCGCTGTGTCTGAGCATCTGGGTGATCTTTGGCTGGCCCAGCAGCAAACCGGGGTGGCTTGGGAGCATCTCGTGTCTCGCCGCAGAGACGTTTGGGCTGCTGGAGGAGGACGGGCAGGGGGCTGGGGGCTCGCAGCCCTCCTTCCTGCTGCTCCCCAGGTGTGTTGCACATCACTGTCTGGCCAGAGTCACCAGGAGCTGTATCTGCAACTCTGTGCCCAGCCTCAGCTCAGATACCTTCTTTAAACAAGCACTTGCACCAAGCGTGAGCTCCACGGGCAGAAGGAACGTTGTCCAGGAGAAGGTTTGTTCTTTTGGCACATTATAAATGACACTCCCACTAAACACATTGTCCTTAATTATTCACAGCGACTTGGTGCTGTGGAAATGCTAAGCAGAAGTTCATAAATCATTTTACCGGCCTGGAGCTAAATGAATTGCCTGCAGGAGACTAATTGGGGGTTGAGTAAACAAGAGGCTGTTGTTCTCCTTCTCCCTGATGCGGAGCAATTGAAGGAGAATGGAGCATGCTCACAGGAAAGGGCTGGGTGAGCTGGTGAGCAGCTCTCACCCCAGTTTGAACCTGTTCAGCTGGAATCTGAAGAGAGGATGGATAACCCGCTGAAGAAAATACTTTCTGTCCATCAGAACAACTCCTGTGTGAATGAACGTGTAACGCCTGGTTGCGTGCTCTGCTTCTGATCTTTGCCACAGCAGAGGGTCGGGTTCTTTTGTGGTCAGGATTAAGACGAGTGCTGCCTCTGCACCATGATTCCAGGTCGTTCAACCAGCTTCATCCACTTGTCAGGCTCTCAGTGCAGCACTTGTGTCTTTCTAGGATGTTTCTGCAAGGGAACTCTGCCGTCTCTGCACAAGACCTTCAGTGCTGGCAGCAGAAGGTGCCTTGAAAAAAAAGCCAGGCTTCCTGCTTATTGTTTTGGTTTAGTTTTTGGCTATTTTTTTTTTCTTTCTGATGAATTAGAAGCTTTTCAGCATTAAACACATGAAATAAAATTGGATTTGAGCTTGAAAGTGCCAAGCCTGTCATCTAGGCCTTTTCTGGGGTTGGTGAAGTCCATTACAGACAACTGAGGAAGTTGAAGAACTGTTGTTCACCTGTACCATCTCGGGAGGTTTGCCAGGAACCATGAATGTTGAACAGAGTCCAAGGAGGGATTTGACATGGACTTGCACGCACTGATGTGGGGTCACCAGTTGGTGAGGCCTCGTGAGTAAGAGGTACCAGATGCTCTGACACTCTGAGCTGCCGTAAATCCTTCTATCTTGATGCACTGACTGCATCTGGAAGCGACGTCGATGTTCTTTTTGATGCTCCTGTGATACTTGGAGGGTAACCTCACAGGAGAGGATTCCAGGGAGGTGCAGGTGGAGCTCAGCCTCAGCTCTGAAACATGAGAAGAGGTACAAACAGCCTCCACCATTAACAGCCCCCTGTGACTGGTTCCCTGCAGTGGAAGATCAACAAACTGAGGGGTATTATGTATTTCTTTTAAGTCATTTCAGCAAAACCATGCATCTAATATTTTTTCCTCTGAGTTTTCTGACTTGGTCCCCAACGGTTTTGCTGAGACCCCTGTACAACGGTAGCACTCAGAGGTCTCCTCTTCCTTTTTCCTGTAACAGTGAAGTTCTTTTTAATGACCAAAATAAAAATGTGCTTTTTTTAAAACAGGGTGCCGGAGCATCTGGTGAAGAGCATAACCTGGCAGACCCTCCAAGCTGTGAACTTCTGCCATAAACACAATGTAAGTCCCCTGAACGGCACTAACGATTGCTGTAAGGTGGCCCCTGGAGGAGAAGGAGATTCTGTTGCCCTTATCCTGATCACGCACCTTTCATGGGACAGTCAGATGAAATTTCCTATATGGAATCTTGGTGTATACCCACAGCAGCTGCATTTATGGTCACACACAGGTGCCTTGGGTTTGCTATTAAGGAATGATTTGCACTAATAACTTTAGAGAAGCTTTCAGGCCGAACAGGAATACATCCTCATGTGTTCCCCGTGCCATGCATTACAAGTGGCGGTTAGAAAACTGGTGAATCATCTAATCGGCTGAGAAAACTGCTACTGATTTCACAGAAATGCTTCTGTCGGTAGTTGTAGGCACTGAATCATGACAGCAGTGAAAAGGTTTCAAAAATTAGATCCAGGAAACCAGTTTTACAACCCCTTCTCTGCTTTCTGGAGGGAGATGCGAGTTGTGTGCACGACAGATATTTTATAGAAAGCAGTGGGGATGTGGTAATAAGCAGGGAAGGAAAGGCGTCTGTTGGAGAAGTTCTTCAGGCAGACTTAGCTCCAATTGAATTTGTTTATCTGCCAGTGTTTGAGATTTAAGAGCGGGGCAGGAGATGGCTCTGGAATGGGTGTTTTGTCTTTGCTGGGAGAATTACATCCAGCTGAGCCGCAGGAACTTGGCCATGGGGCTGTCCTGCTTCCAGGATTTGTTGTTTTGCTGCTTTTTTTTCTGTTCGCCCTCTCAGTCTGAAAGATTTAATGGGAGTTTTAAAGCAGAGGGAATAATGAGATGCTGCAGTTTGACCTGCTGTAGATCACAGGTAATGAGGTTTTATGCAGCTGCCCTGTTTGGAACTCCATGAGACTGGTTTAACAAGCAGCATTTCAGTCCTCAGAAGGAGAGATAATAATTTACCACCAGCTTAGCTACAAAGAGTCTGTGGTGTTTGCGCTGAGGCAAGGGTAGGGGAGGGACAACACGAGCTAGACCATGGTGATTTCAGTACAGCAAACCTTCCAGATACAGGCAGAAGAAGTGAAGGTCTCTGCTAGTCTGATCAGCAGAAACTCTTTGCCAAGCCCAAATTCAATTGGTGTGAATTTTCAGCAACCGAGGTGACCTCCCAGGAAGTACAGTATCATAGAACCATCCAGGCCAGAAGGGACCTCCAAAGGTCATCTAGTCCCACCTCCCCACAGTCACAGGGACACCCCCAAATAGCCCAGGTTGCCCAGGGCCTCATCAAGCCTCACCTTGAATATTTCCAGGGAAGGGGCCTCAACCACCTCCCTGGGCAACCTGGTCCAGTGTTCCACCACCCTTAAAGAATTTTTTCCTAATATCCAACGTAAATCTACTCTTCTCCAACTTAAATCCATTGCCCCTCATCCTGTCGCTGCAGGCCTTTGTGCACAGCCCCTCCCCAGCCTTCCTGCAGGCTCCCTGTAGCTACTGAAGGGCTGCTAATCAAAGTTGCTGATGTTGGAAGGGACCCCTGCTTCCCATCAGGTGTTTATGCTCATTGATAAGATCCTGCCTGAGCCTTCCCTTCTGCAGGCTGAATGATGGTCCCAGCTGGCTCATCCTCTCCTTGGATGTCTGATGCCCCAATCCTTTAATCGTTTTAGTGGCCCTTCACTGAAGTCACCCCAGTATCCCTCATCTTCTGCTGAGGATCCCAGAGCTGGACACAGCGCTCTGGATGTGTCTCCCCTGTGCTGAGCAGAGGGAGGACCAGGTGTGCTCTGGCATCTGGAAGAATAAGTGCAGTTCCCACATCTAAACCATGATCTTCATCTTATCTGTGAGCTTTGCCAGCAAAATCATTGGCTTGTCCACTTGGATTGCCAGTAAATACAAGGCATGGACTTGGTCCAGGAACGGATCCCAGGGGGCTCTGGGCACCGAAGTACCTCTCGTTAGGATCTTCCCACATACTCACAAAACCGAGCCCCTTATTAGGAGAGTGTTAGACCCAGCTGTGTCGAGTGTTGCATTCCCAGAGAGCCAGGTTAACACCAGTCCTGCTGTGCAAACCTGGCTCCTCCTGCCAGCTGGTCCCGGTTGTTGTCCAAGTGACACAGAGCTCTGCAGCTGGAGCTGGGTGCTTGCACGGTGTCTCATCCCAAAGGTGGGCTACAGGTGGGGAAATTGTCCTGCCCAGCAGGACAGTGGCTTTGGCTGTTGTTAAGAAATCCTTTTGTCTTCTCTTTCAGCAGGACCAATTTCCTGGTTAACATTCACAGCACGATGTGCCAGGGGTGTGGGGCTGAATTAAGAGGTCCTTTATCCGAGGACCAGGTTAAATATTTGCTTCTAACCTTTTTTTTTATTCTGTCCCCAGTGCATCCACCGAGATGTAAAGCCAGAAAACATCCTGATAACGAAGCACTCGGTCATCAAACTTTGTGACTTTGGATTTGCTCGCATACTGAGTGAGTGCCAACTTGCTACTTAAACGGATTGTTAACATGTGAAGGCTCAAGTGAAGTGTAGGATCGAGGCTTCAGACACCAGCAGAGACTCACTTGTCTTTGTCTGATGCACTTGTAAACCATCCTGTATAAAAGCTGGCGGGTTTTCGCAGAGAAGCTCTGCTAAAAGCTGGGGAGAAATCTCCAAACAGCTTATAGGGAGACAGCCCAGGCTCTGCGATGCCAAGTGCCTTATAAAAAAACCAAACTCTGTTGCTGGTGGCACTGGTGGATGGACGTCAGTCGCCTTGGGCATCTTGGAGCTGCCAGGCCTTGCTTGTGCAGTGCTGGAGACACAGCTGGAGTTTCCTGGCAGGAGGAGCCCCCTCTGGCAGAAAACGCTGTCCCTACAGACAATGGCTTCACATTTTCCGATGTAAATAAACCCCCTTAATCTGGTGGTTGGTGGTTGTTTTTTGGTTTTTTTAGCTCTTGTTCAGACAAATCACGTGGACTTTGAGAAGTGACCACTGGCTGGTGCGGGGCCCTGCTGTGGGGCTCTGCGTATTTTCATTTGGAGAAAAAGATGGTCTTTGATTTTTTGCCAAATATTAAGTGTTTCCAAAGTTGGGTTCTGCTGGTGGCCAGTGACTCATCCCGTTCCTGTAGCTATTGTCTGCCCAGGAGGTGCCCAAACACACGTAACAAGTGATGGCAGCTGGTCTGCGTCCTTCTGATCCCACGTTCCTCTCTGTTTCTCTCCTTCCTGACCCCAACCCAGCTGGTCCCAGTGACTATTACACAGACTATGTGGCCACCAGGTGGTACCGCTCCCCGGAGTTACTTGTGGGGGACACGCAGTACGGCCCTCCCGTGGACGTGTGGGCGATCGGCTGCGTCTTCGCAGAGCTGCTCTCCGGGGTCCCCCTGTGGCCTGGCAAGTCCGACGTGGACCAGCTGTACCTCATCCGAAGAACCCTGGGTAAGTGTTCCCTCTGCACCCACCGTACCTCTGGCGGGGCTAGAGCTTGCCCAGGAGGAGCATCCTCTGTGGTGGGAATTGGGATTAACCGGGAGGTGAATTTACCCAGTGGATTTCTCCCTTTTAGTAGGTGTTGGTTTGTTGGAGGTGGTGTCCTTCTTAAAAGGGAGCTGGGTTTTCCTGACGTGACTTAGACACACGCATCTTGTTTGGGAATGGTGGAGCTGGAGTAACAGATGCTGCTTCAGGTCCTGGCAGGGTCTGGGGAACTGAAGTTGGCATCCAGGGGTGGAGTTGGTTTGGGCTTGTGTGAGCCAGTGGTGCCGGGCTGTGGCTGAAAGGCTCCCGACTGGGAAGGATCAAGCAAAAATCCTGAAACCGTCCTTCTGCTCTCTTAGGCGGTGGTGGCCTCTGGGAACCTGGGTTCAGAAAGCTGTGGGATGCCTTAGGTGACCACCAGGTGCCCCTCCTGGTCCTTTGGGGTGGCTTGGTGACTACTGGGGTGTGGGGAGCACAGGGCCAGCCCCAGGGGAGGTACGGAATCGCCTGCCTCTGCTCTGTCCCTTCCACGTCTTCAGCTGCCTCCACACAGACAAAAAAACAGGAATGTTTTGCGTAAAGGTCTGAAAGATCCTGTTATTTCTCAGTTTCTGTTCCACCTGTTCGTCTTTATTCACCACGGAATTTAAGATTCAACCCAGATTTGAACGGAGGTTAAATAAAAGAGCCTTTATCCACGGAACACTTAAATTAAACCAGTCTCACTAATTCTATCTTGGTATCCAACCTCTGAGTTCTCTGGTGGAAAGGATCAGCCCCCCCCCCAACTTTTAATTGAAACTTGTTGGAATGAACTGAGAATTAGAATTTTTACTTTATTAGAACCATAATGGTGACGAATGGCTTTAAAGAGATAAGCTCCTTAGCTAGAAAAATAAACATCGATCGCTTCATCCTCCAAAATACATTTGTGCCAGTGTTAGGTGAGTTGGAATTTATTTTTAATGACGAAGTTTCAGGCAGAGAGAACTCCCTTTTGGTGGAGGAGATGGACTGAGGGAGTGTTTACAGGGAAAAACTCCTCAGTCAAAGCTCTGTAATTACGGGGTTTGGCTTTTGTACCAGCTCTTTCGGTACGGATTCAGTGTTAACATTTGTGCTTGCTCTGAGCTGCCCGAAGCTTCAAAAAAGGGCCATGAAGCTGCACTGGGGGAAAGCGAGAGCGTGTTCTTGTTGGTGCTGCTTTTCAGCTCTTCTGTATACAACGTCCACGGGAGTATAAAAAAAGAATTTCAGCCAACACGAATGAAATTTTAATGAAGGTGGGACACTCGTGGTTGGTCTGTCCCCTCCCAGCAGCCAGAGAAGGCAGGAGCGGGCTGCCTCTTGGGAAGCCTTTGGAGATGCTGAAACACGGAGTCCACATGGAGGGCGGGCCAGAAGAGCCTTGCTCAACCCCCTCCAGCAGAGCCCACCCGCACTGGTCAGCCAGCAGCCGATGGAGGGGCTGGTGCCGGCACAGGGCAGACGTGTTTGTGCACCTTCCTGCCTTGCCCGCCTCATTCCCTGGTGTTCTACCGAGGGGTCCTTTTGCCAGTGCAAATCCGAATTTGACATTATCCAAATAACTCAGTGATGGGATCTAGGCATTCGGCATGGGGAGACAGATAGAAAAATCTGTCCTCCGGTATTTGAAGGGAGCCTACAGGAGAGCTGGAGAGGGCCTCTTTGTCAGGGAGTGTAGTAATAGGACAAGGGGGAATGGTTTTAAACTGGAAGAGGGAAGATTTAGATTGAATCTTAGGAAGAACTTTTTTGCTGTGAGGATGGTGAGACCCTGTCCCAGGTTGCCCAGAGAAGCTGTGGCTGCCCCATCCCTGGAGGGGTTCAAGGCCAGGCTGGATGGGGCGTGGAGCAACCTGGTGTGGTGGGAGGTGTCCCTGCCCAGGGCAGGGGGGTGGGAACTGGATGACCTTGAAGGTCCCTTCCAACTCTAAACATTCTATGATACATTTTTCGAGGTCCCCAGCTACAGCGGTCAGAGGTTGTAAGAGCCACTGTGCTGCACAGCAAAGAAACTCAGAGTCTGGAAGAAGCCGGCTGCTCCTGCTCCAGAAGGTGCTCCCACGGGCTGAGTTTCTTGGAGCTGTTTACAGCATGAGGCCCTGGGCGGTGGTGACTGCGGGCAGCCGGAGCTGTGTGGCACAGTTGCACAGCCATGGGACCTCAGTGGACGTTAGTTTTCACTGTTTTGTCAGCTCCCTTGGTGGTACTCCATCTCTTCAGGTGTTCTCTCAATGGTGGCAGCCTTCTTCAAGGCTATAATCTTGTTTAAGGCAGGTGCTGCAAAAACAGCCAATTAATCCGACTTTGGTGTTTATTTTTATTCTTGATCAAAGGGGATCTTATTCCCAGGCACCAGCAAGTGTTCAGCACCAACCAGTTCTTCAGTGGGGTGAGAATTCCAGACCCGGAGAGTATGGTAAGAGCTCCTTCCAGACGCGCTTCCCTGAGCCTCCCGCTAACCAGCCGTCTGGTTGCATGGAGAAACGTTCCTGCTTCCCTTCACCCAGAGCACAGGCGGCGGCTGCTCTGGAAGTACAGCCGGGAAAGCCTCGCTTGTCTGGCTTGACCGGTCCTTTGCTGCGCAGCGTTTCTTCCCCACCCAAAAGCTTTGCCCTCTGCTTTGCCGATGTACACTGGAATGTTGCTTGGAGGCGGCTGAACCCCTTTTGAGACATTTTAACTGGTAAATGGGAAAAAAATAAATTTGACTGGAGAAAAGAAGGCTGAGGGGAGGCCTTTTCAGTGCTCACAAGTACCTAAAGGGTGGGTTGAAGGAGGATGGAGCTGGACTCTTCTCAGTGATTCCCAGTGACAGGACAAGGAGCATTCAAATTTGAGGAAATTTAATTCGAGTATGAGGAAAATCTTTCTGGTGGGGGTGGCAGAGCCCTGGCAGAGGCTGCCCAGGAAGGGTGTGGAGTCCCCTTCTCTGGAGACCTTCAAGCCCCACCTGGATGCAGCCCTGAGGGATGTGCTCTGGGCAGCCCTGCTTTAGCCGGGGGGTTGGACTGGGTGATCTCTAGAGGTCCCTTCCAAGTCCAACAGTTCCCTGACTCCACAAAAGCTGTCAAATAAATGCTGAATCTCTGCTCCTTCTCCGCCTGTCTGGTGGCACAGCCACCACCGTGCCCCTCCTCAGTAGCTCCAGGCAGGTCCCCCCTGAGCACAGAGTCAGATGCGTTTTGGGAGGTACGGGTCCTGTTGCTGGGGAAAGCTGGTTCTCTGTACCCGATGGATGAAAAACTGGCTAATATGAGGACACTCCCTTTTTTTTCTCATTTTCCCTCCAGGAGTCGTTAGAAATGAAATTCCCTGGTATTTCATACTCTGCTTTATCTCTCATGAAGGTAAGAAAACTACAGCCAGCGGAGCTCTGTGCCGTGACTTGGCAAACGCGGCCTCTGTTGTGTATCAGCTGGTAAATGGTGCGAGAGTCGGCTCCTGAATTATCAGAGATTTACTGAAAAATGGAGATAGAGAGGACTTTTAATCCGCTCCTCTCTAATCCACTCGTCTTCACCACAGAGGGGGAAAATGTTATTCCTGTAGTGGGATGCAGGGAACAGAAATGGTGAGAGTGGAGATGTTAAAAAAAACCAAAGATTAACTCATGTATCCGTGCGACTACACAGCTGGGGGGTGGCTGGAACCGTTCAACAAGTGGTTTGTGTGATCCTGTGCTTCGTCTTTTCCAAGGGTTGCCTTCGGATGGACCCTGCCGAGAGGCAGACGTGTGAGCAGCTGCTGCAGCATCCCTACTTCGACAGCATCAGGGAGGCAGCAGAACTGGGGAAAGAACATGAGAAAACGGCTCGGAAACCAGCCAGGCTGACACGGAAGCATGTGGCAGGGGTGAGATTCTCGTAGTGTTTAATCTTTGATGCCTAAGGAGGGGTCTGGGTCCATGTGGGTTCCCAGGAGGTGACGGGGGCTCATGCTGGCAGGCAACGGGGAGAGAGCTCCTGCCTTGAACCCATCTTAATTTTAGGCTGAGGAGAAAACGCGCCTCATGGCTGAGGAGTAAGTAAGTGAGCTCGGCCCTGCCACTCCAGTGAGTCACTGGGATCAGCGGCACAGCCTGTGGAAGGTGGGGTTTAAGCAGGGATGCAGTCCCTAACTCAGCTGCAGGTGTGACACAGCGCACACGGTGTTCCTGCAGCTGGAGCTGCTAAACAGGCGTCTCCCTGCCGTGTCACTCTGCCCAGACTCCTGGTCCAGTCTCCTGCTGAGAGTCACTGGAGCTCTTCCTTCCCGTGACAGCTCTGACACTTGGCGGGTGGCCGGCAGGGGAGTTGGAGGTGCGGGATGGAGAACCAGAGAATCATAGGATGGTTAGAGTTGGAAGGGACCCTAAAGATCACCCAGTTCCAACCCCCCTGCCCTGGGCAGGGACACCTCCCACCACACCAGGTTGCTCCAAGCCCCATCCAGCCTGGCCTTGAACCCCTCCAGGGATGGGGCAGCCACAGCTTCTCTGGGCAACCTCTTCCAGTGCCTCACCACCCTCACAGGAAAGAAGTTCTTCCCCAGATCTCATCTCAATCTCCCCTCTTTCAGTGTCAAACCCTTCCCCTTCATCCTTTCGCTCCCCTCCCTGATCAGGAGTCCCTCCCCATCTCTCCTGGAGTCCCTTTAGGGACCAGAGGGGGCTCTAAGGTCTCCCCGGAGCCTCCTCTTCTCCAGGCTGAACCCCCCCCAACTCTCTCAGCCTGTCCTCACAGCAGAGGGGCTCCAGCCCTCCCAGCATCAATGTGGCTTCTTCTGGCCCTGCTCCAGCAGGTCCCTGTCCTTCTAGAAATCCCTGGGTCAAATTGCCTCACCTTTTCCATTTCTACGAGGAAGGATGTAACAGTAATGTTTTTCTTGCCCTGGGAGAAACACCTTTAAGGAACTGGCCTGGTTGCTGGTTGCAGTCCAGTTGTCATTTGAAAAATATACAGGGTTACAGAACGAATAGTGTCGTAGCTTATATTTCTTTTGGGGAAAAAAACCCCAAACCAACAATGAAAACACATGCTTTGTTCTGTTCTCATTTCAAACTGACTTTCCCTTTGGGTGCAGCACCTGCCTCAGCTCACCAGCAGTAACGTCCTGCCAGCTCTGGACAGCAAGAAGTGCTGCTGCAAAACGAGGAAGTCGAAGTACCACTTCCCCAACATCTAACCGGGTGGCAGGGTAACAGCTATTTATTGCTCAAGGTTAAAATCATTCCAAATGTATAAATAAGGAGGTGGAAAACTAAATTAATACATGTTCTGATATATGCAGAAGTGGTCTCTAACGCACTCGTGGTCACCAGTGGAAGGAACGGGGAGAACTCCAGGCTGGTGGCAGTCAGCGTTGTGTGTACAAAGGAAAATCCATGCGTTTTGCAGCAGTTTGTGACTGCGAGTTGGTTTGCGATGGATCCCGCGCTGGTTTGGGACTGCTGCACCCCCAGCGTGTGCGGTGTGGATGTACAAACTCCTGCCCGCCCATCGCCTGGATTTCCCAGTTGGCAGAAGAACCACGACCTTGCCAAATAAACCCCGGTCCTGCCGTGCCGCCGAGGAACCGCACGCGTCTTGCCGGTGTGTGTGTTTGTGGAGCCAAACCCGGCAAGGGGTGACCGAGCGGCTCCGGTTGGTTCCAGGCCTGCGGGAACAGCTCTGCTTTAAGTCTGTCTCACGTCCTGCATTTATAAACCCAAAAGTACCGGTGAGGACTTAAGACATCACAGAGGGCCCAAGAGGCGGCGTTACCAGGAGGGGGACGCTTTAATAGTAAAACCTGTTGTTGCTTTAGTTTTCTCAGAGTTTCTGCTCCTTGTTTCTTCCTTTCAGGCTGATGTTGTTTCTTGCTGTTTCTGTCAATAGCAGCCACTTGCCCGTAGCGTTAGAGGAATTGGTTTTATCACGCATAATTCATGAATATCATTTATAACGTCGGCCAGACGCAGGCAGGAATCCTACCTAAGCGCGTGTGTTGGAATGATTCTTGGGTTTTGTGTAATCCCAGGCTGTAATACTCCGTTGATTTTGAATAAAAGAAATGTAGCTTGTTTCTCCAGTGTACTGGAGCTGGTTTATTGTGCAACGTTTTGCAGCTGGGCAAGGAACGTCCTTTTTCTACTTGAAACCTAGAGCAAAAAAGGTTTTTTTTTCCCCAATGCTGTTCTGCATTCAGCAGCAGCCAAGGGGGTTCCGACGGCTGTAGATCACTCCCTTTAAAACAGGTGAACGTTGGGGAAAAGGTGAAGAGCAGAAAAAAAAGGCCCAAAAGCCGTTTCATTATATCGTCACCCACCGACTTCCCACTGTTGCTCTGCACGAGAATTTCTGTGCGAGAAAACATTGGAAAACTCCTGATCTATTAACAGCTTCCTCTAAAACCAGGGAAAACCCACCTCCTTCCTTCTCTGCTTTTGATTCACCAGATAATTAACTTTTGTTAAGCTTGAACTGCGTCATTTGTCAAAAGATGCAGCTGGGCTGGGAGACCGGGGCTTATGTCCATACCTGGAAGTGCAGAAGCACCTGCAGCTTAATTTAATGCAATATCTAATAAATCCCAGGGCATTAAGCACATCTCAGTTACGCGCCGGGGTGTTTATTCCAAATCCAGCTCCAGCTGAAGGTTGGGCAGCGCCTGCTGAAGGACCTGAGCAGTTGTTTCTTTCTTTCTTATTCCAGGGAGGTCACTCAGATACAAATATTCCAGGTTCCTAGAAATATTTAAGAAGAGAAGTCAGCCAGCGGCTGTTTAACTGTTGACACAGAAATGGGAAAACAGATTATTCCACCGTGGTTATTCTGAGCGTTTTAAAAGGCAGCTGGTTCTAAGGGAAGCTTGTTCTTTCTGAAGCGAGTTCTTAAGGTTTTTAGCTAAGGGTAAGTTCAGCTCTTCTACACAGCTTAGTAAGTCCTGCCCCGAGACCTTTATGGCCAGAGGGAGCAGGAGAGAAGCCAGCAGTGGGAGCAGCCTGAAGGTGCAGAAGGACAATTACATGACAGGATACCCATCGCCCAAGCCCTGGAAAGGAGCTGCAGGAACCGGGACCCAACACATGGTCAAGAGCAGGAACCAAGGGGAACCATTAACTACTTCTCCTCAAGCCAAACCCACCTCCTGTGCCCAGGTGGAAGGAAGCCGCACGCATTGTGTGTCGGCAGTAAGCGCGCCTCCTGCGCTAATTAGCGCCTCAATCAGCACCGCCTGAGTTATTCCCCTGTAAAAGGGGAGACGCTGTGCTCGGCTCCAAAGCCCTTGGATTCAGGGACTGGTGACACTGGTGTCCCCAGCTGCACAGCTCCCTAACACCAGCCTTAAGGCCAAGTAATACGTTAATTCACGGCTTCTCACCCCACCTTCAGCCATGCTTGAAGAAACATGCCCTGCCATGGCTGTGCCACCCCTGGTTGGTCCCCAAACCCAGCCATCCCACAGGACAGCCCAGGAACAGTCAGATTTCAGCCCTTTCAGTCAACGCAAGCCCCCAGAAAGCAGAGTAACTGGAGGCAGGAGAGCGCAGCAGCTCCATGTACCTCAGCTTGTGAAGCGCCACGATGCCCTTGTCTGTGACGTTCCCACAGGAAATGATCTGCAGCTGGAGGAGGCTCTTCTGCAGGTTCTTGGTCTCGCTGAGCCTCTGCAGACACTCGTCCTGTATGTAGATACACTTCTGCAGCTTGATTTCGGTAACGTGTTCAAGACCATCTGGGAAGACAAAAAAATGAGCTCCAGCATTCCAGGAACAGCCTGGACTGGTTGGTAAGTTCTCAATTTAGTAACTGCCACCAAGTTAAGGTGTCACTCACTAATGCAGTAATTGCTTCCAAAGCCACTCAGCAACAGGCTCCTCCGCATGGTGGGGCCGTAACACACAATGGAGCTCCAAAAATCCCTTTACGGTGCTTCAAATACATGAAGGCTCCAGGGTTTGTACCCTTCTTGTGAGATTCAAAGAGCTTTGATGTGGGCAAGTAACGAAAAAAAATAGCGCAACTCTACAAGTTTGGGAGATAAACGATGGCTGTGAACTAAGAACACAGGAAATTGCAGGTCCCTGGCTAATGAAAAAAATAAAAATGGTCTGTTTCCCATCATGGTTTGTGTTATTCAAAGGAGACCTGAAACACTTTTTAAATCTCTTCTTTTTTTTTGTAAGAAACTGAGAGGATGCTTTTAGTTTTTCTTTCTTTGAAGGCATTGTAAATGCAGCATTATGACTTCAGCGACACCAAAACCATCACTTGGTTTAGAAGAAAAAGAATATTTTGAGTCGGTAACTATGATCTCAGCCAAAAAAGCAAATCTTTGTCGTGCTTCCTTCGTGCTACCCTCGCTTCAGGTAAGGGCTGATGAAGTTCCCCATCTCTTTCTCCTTCACAGCACAGCCCCAGCAAAATCTTAGCAACTGCTGAATATTGGTAGAGCCATTTTAAGGAGAAAATAAAAGGAAAAAAAGAAGTGTTCAAGGCCAGACTGGATGGGGCTTGGAGCAACCTGGTGTGGTGGGAGGTGTCCCTGCCCAGGGCAGGGGGGTTGGAACTGGATGGTCTGTAATATCCCTTCCAACTCTAACCATTCTATCAAAATAGAATAAAAATACTTCAAAAAGATTTCTCTAAATCTGACTAAGGAATGAGAAAATGACCCAGTTATTCATACGTTGATGCAACTGAAAGAACTAAGACCATTCGGTATAATCTTTGCCCAGATTTGAGTAACGGTGGTGTCTACATTACCCAGGTAGTCAAATCCTCTGTACATGATGCAGGAGTCCGTGGCGTTAATTGCTTCTATCTTGTATTTCCCCAGGGGCCCGGTGGGGAGGCCGCTGTAGTCCTGCTGCCACTTCTCGTAGCCCCGATAGCGCACCAGGGCACCGCATCGCAGCAGCCACTCTGAGGCCGCCCTGTCGGGGCCAACGGCCTGGATGCGCTCGTAGTCCACCCTGCAAGAAACAGCATCCGCACCCTCTCCATAACGCGGCAGATTTAGTGCCTTTACCATACCACAACACAGCCCTTAAGATGTTTTTTAACTCGTTTTAAATGGCAGATGCTTTTGGTAAAAAGAGAGAGAATACAAATGCAATTTGATTTCACCCTTCTCGCTGTTTGTTTTCTTCCAGGGCTGTAAGGAGAGATACAAACCACCTTTCTCTGCCCAGAGTAAAGCTGTAACATTGCAATTTTGTCTCTTGAACGCCCATTATATAAAAACATCTCATTGCCTGTCACATGGATGTCCTTGCCGAAGCCTTTCTTTCTCTGAACAAACCACAGCTGTTCAAAAAGACGTACTTCAGCAATTAGTTAAAATCCTTGGAAAAGGATTCAGGAGGAGGTCATCTTTCCTAGTCTGACGAGGAATGCTGGGGACAGAAGCTGACACCTGGAGGAGACTCCTGTCTGGTTGTGCCTTCCTGGCCCCTCACAGCTGTGCCCTGCAACCCTTCCCAAGAGTTCCACAGGGAAAGGATTTACCTTTCTAAAAGTGAATGGGGGGAACACTTGGGTGGCTGAATCCCACTGGAAAAGACGGGATTGCCTCGGGGATGGGAGCAAAGCGCATGCCTTCCTCTGGAAGGGGACAGCTTTGTCACTGGAAAACAGGGAAGGGCAAGCCCCGGCCGAGCATCCACGTGCAGTCTGAGGATAATAGAGAATCTAATGGAAAATCTTCTCTCCACCCCTGGGACGTAACACTCCCTGCTTCACAAAGCACACTGTGGATCCATGGGGCCCGTTAATTGACTCAATGACGGACACCGAACCACTCTTACTTGTTGAAGACGGCGTTCAGCCACCCCCAGAAGGGTCTGCAGGTGCCCGGTGGCGGCACCTTGCCGAGGCTGCACACCGGCTGGGCCAGTTTCCCCCACACCACCATGTCCTCGAA